>CM035147.1:80821376-81421376 GCA_020205605.1 Panax ginseng | reverse complement strand
AGTGCATGGATAATTCAATGATGTGATTGGTAGGATCATGACCATTAGTTAATGATTTGAATGTCTTTTGGTAGTAGTGCTTGCGACATGCAATTGATTGGTATGATCATGACCATTGGTTTTATAGTTGAATATCTTTGGCTCGTAGCAAAAGATAGACAACCGATTAGTATGATCATTGTTATTACATTTGAATATCTTGACCTTTGGGGTAAGGATATTGAGTAAGCGTTTTATTAAGCCTTTGTGGCAAGAAGGAGCTGTTAATTCACATTATTGTAAATATGAATTGTGAATTTAACTAACATCTTTGGTGGTTCAGGTGAAGACAAGTGATGAAAGTTCTATTTGTCTTTAGTATAACAAAGAACTGTTGATGAGTAGTACAAGAATAAAATACCAACGATGGACTTTTAATCTAGAAGAGATAGTAGATATTATGTTCTACTTGACTCTTCTAATGGATTGCTTGTTCCGCTGCAGTTAAACTTGATGTTTGTTATATTTTATCAGTTTAACACTGTTGATGGCTAACGATAAATTATTCTGCATTATCTTAGTCATGATAATTCTTACTGAGCTAGTTGAGCTCACCCTTTATTTCATTGTTCTCTTCAGGAAATGAGAACGTAGCTTGGACTAGTCGGGAAACGGAGTGACGGTCCAGATGATAGCATTAGTAGTCCTCACTATTCTGTGAAATAGTGTGACAATAAATGTAATGAGGACTCCATTGAGTGTTGATATTGTCTAAATGACAATATTCTTATTAAAACTCTGAGCAATGTTTTGTCGTATTTTTACACGACGTTTGTATAATTAAGTTTGTATTGGAATTATGTACCATGTATCTGGCGACCCAAGATGGGTGATGTATACCTTATTTTGGGGGCGTCACAGCAGTGGCGGAACCAGAACATTTTTAGAGGGGGGTTAAAATACACCAGAGCGTTAAAAATTATTTATTGTCGCTTGAAGTGCTTATTTCAAATTCATTTTGCCCAACTATATTATTTTATAACATCTTATTTCAGCCATTGTCAACCTTTGAGTTGTGAGTCTAAGAACTTTATATATATATATATATATTAATTTCCCCCGAACTATGTGACTACTAATCAGACTTTCAATTTTTTAGTCAACTGATTAGTTACTTTTATAGATAACTTACAAATTATAATTAATATTATATATTCAAAATTTATATTGTGGTTCTGGTTATCTTTTTTGGAGACAACTGAGAGGAACCACTCAAAGCAAGAAAATGAATTAAGTTATTCTCATTTATAAAAAAATGATATTAAGGTATAATTATGTCAGTAAGAGAAATGAGTGCAATATTAAGTAATTAATCATCAAACTTATTTAACATTATTTTATCTTATAGTAATATTGTTAATTTATTATAGGTAAAAAGATATGAGAAAACAAATAAATTAATACCATCTCATAACAAAGATCAAGTTTAACTAATATTAACATGCTTCAGATTTCAGAGTAGGGAGTCATATGACCCCCCCTAACCCCCACTAGTTCCGCCCATGGGTGAAAGTATGTGAAATGTTGAAATGATGTACGGTCGCCTTAAAAAAAAGGGGAAAAACAAAAACAAAAACGAACATCTGACACCCTGACTAGAAGTTGATGAAACCTCTATAATTTGATAATTTTAAAATTGCATATGACACTGTGAATATAATTTGATAATTTTAAAATTATATATGACATCGTTTGTAATTAGTGCGGTGCAATTTTGAAACTTGCAGTACAGATTCATTTGGTTTTACCGCGATGTCTATCATAATGATATGTCAAGAGAAGACTCACCATTGGGAAGAATATGATAGTAATCTTCTCGTTTTTCTTTGGGGTCTATTGGGTCAACCAAAGATAATTCTATGGCCATATGATATCTATCATAACCTAGAAGCATGGCCTCCCATGTACGAAGGTTTCCTTGAGCACTTCCCAAAGATTCTAATTTCTAAAACAGTTTTTGACTATACCTTTATGTAAGGTGTTATTATGACGTGCTATCCAAGGTTGGGATGAGAGTCAAAGTTGGTATATATATATTTGTATCCAAACTCACAGTATATGTGTTGTTGTATTTCGCACGACAATTCTTGTAGTAAAGTTGTAGTTGTTTTCTGTACCATGTATTTGGCGACTCAGAATGGGTTGGATGGAATGGACCTATTTTGGGGTTGTCACAGTTGGTATTAGAGCTATAAGTAAAGAGCCCCGAGCCTCTCGCTGGTGACTTCCTATTGATGAGGGGATGCACCGAAGCCAGACTCTCCGTAGGGGACGCCGTTCTGCGGTAACAAACTGATAGGTACCACTGTGAGGTGCTGTCCACGGTTGGGACATGAGTCACAGTTGGTATCAAAGCTTAGGGATATGGTCTCTGGCGGAGATCGGGGAATAGAACTAGGAGGGGAGAGATGAGTAAATCCTTCGCTAGTATGTCCTACCTAAGCTTATTTGTTGGTCAGTCATAATATCGGGATATTATGTGATATGTTAATTTATTCAATTAACCCTTGTTTTGAAGCTGTATTCTAGAATGATATCTAAAATACAGGAGATAAGCAATGGAGAAATCATGAAGACAGGGAAGATGGAAGCAAAATATTCTCAACTCTTTGAAATACCAGGTACGTAAATTTCGGGGACGAAATTTCATAAGGAGGGGAGATTGTAAGACCCCGAATTTTATGAAATAAAAGTATTCAATTTTCCTATTCAGTAAATGGTTAAATTGATAAAAGTTAAAGTTAAGGGTGATATATGAATATTTTTTCAAAATACATGTGGTTATAAAGTATTCATTATTGTCGGGGAATATTAAATGCCAAGCAGCCTATTTGTGGGCCCCATAACATAATAAGCATCGGATGAAGAAAATGACAAAATTAAGTTTTTATAAATAACGACGTAGTTGTTATTCATTAATAATCGTTGGAATACCCGATTGGTTAAAATATGAGAATCGCGCGTCTTGCGTAGTAGCACACCGGTATTGCCGAGATTGTTGAATTATCGATCCTTACGTAAGAAGGCCTTTACTCAATAATTGTTCAAAGTAATTCTTTATTCAATATTTTATTTTATTGATTCAATAATTCTTTGCGTTGATATTTTATATTATTATTGTTTCAATAATTGTCCGCACATGATATTTTCCATTATCGGATCAATAATTCATATTATTTGAATAATATTATTAGATAGCATTATTGGCAATGTCTAAAAAGTTACATCGAGGAGAGGTTTGGTCACCTAATTGCGCGCCAGTAAGGATAAATTCTTATTGGAAAACCCCCTCTTTCCTGGGAACGGCCTGGTTGTCATAATTGTGATTCTGTAATATTATTTGTGAATAATTAATTATTGATTTATATGGTAAGAAAATATTTATTTGATATGGATATAAATGATGGATTTATTTATGTGGTTATAAATGAAGAAATTAATGTTGAGGTATTTTATCAGTATTTTTGTCGGAATGAAGGTATTAAAAATTAAACCACTGTTTTTGAGATATATTGCGTGAGTTATAATTTTTAATCCGGCCATTGGATCGTTGTAATTTTTGGATATGTTATACATATATAAGTTGAGTATATGTCCACAAATTTTGAACCGTTAAAAATGAACGTATGATTTGTTATGAATTTTAAGAGATAAATGGTTCAGAAATTGTTGAAGTATCCGAATTTAGCATTTTTGGTAGAAAATCCTAGAATTGAGTGGGCCCCACTTGTGGTTGGTGAAGAAATGTGCTGAATTTTATTTCAAATGTGGTGGGTGGGAATAGTAGCAGGTAAAGCCATCAGGTTGCAGGTCAAGTCTGCTAAAATTTTCCTATAAATAGAGGGCTAAGTTAGAATTAAAAATCACACCAGAAACAAGTTTTCTCTCTTTCTCTCTCTAGATTATTGAGTGTATTTTGTGAGTATTTAGATACTTGGTGAGTTGATATTCATCGATTGCAAGTTTCCTTGATGTCATATCAGATATCCAAATGTAGAAGTCGCTTTCTTTTGAGGTAAGGGATAGTAAAGGATTTTAAGGGTTATTATTTTTTTCAGTTCGTACTTCTTCTGACCTTCAGAAAATTCTGGAAAAATTTGAAATGATATGTTGATGAGTTTTATTGATTGTGTCCAAAAATGGTGATTTTTGGATGTATAGATTAATAGTTATGAATTTTATGAGAAAAGACTATTTTAAAAGTAACCGCTTATAACTCCTTATGGTTAACTCCAAAATTGATGAAATTTTTATTGGGAGTACATCTATATAATATCAGTGTACTCTATGAATTTTGAAATTTTTGGATAAAAGTACAATTTATGATAAATGTCTAAATATTCAGCGGTTTTGGCCATATGAAAAATAGTAAATGAATTTTAAAAATTCTAAGAAAAATATATGTTCAATATGGGACTATATTCTGCTAAATCCCAGAAAAGAAATATTTTTGGAACTGATTTGGTATTTTTTATGAAAATGGACTAGTTATGAATAAATGAGTTAAATATGTTATGTGAACGAAGAAAATTGAAAAATATGATTTTATGGCTTGAGAATCATATATGTGGTGTATACAGATTTTTGATGAGGGTTTTGGTTATTGGTGATGAAATCTTATAAGTTTGGCATTTTATGATGATTAAATACATTATTTAGTAAAGTGTAAACAATTAAAATAAATTGTTTATAAGTTTAAGAAATGTTATTATTTCAATATCATTATACCGAAATATTGGTATGGATTTTATTGTGGAATTTTTACCTTTTGTGTCGGGGGTTCTTATTATTCATGAGTTACTATTCACGAGTTACTATTCATGAGTTCTTATTCAAAGGTACTATTCACTACAAAATTGGTTTTTTTTCTAACCAAATTATAGTTGATTTATGAATATTACTACGGAGATTAAAACTATATATTGATTATGTTGATTTTATTATCATATATAATATTTTATAACTCGATGTTGAAATTCTCTTTTCTTTGAAGTGTAAAGATGAGTAGATTATTGGTATGATCATGATTAGGGTTCTCTTTGGCCGATAGTGAAAAGTTGAATTGTGATTTGGTATGATCATGACCATTGAATTTATAATTGAATATTTTTAGCTTAAGTGCAAAGGTGAATTGATCAACATGGTTATAATTATTGTTTATATAAATTTTGAAATGATTATATATTTCTTTGAGATATTAATATATTTGGTGCGTAATGCAAATATGAATCTGTTGATGAATATATTTGGCTCAGTAGTGCAAATATGAACTTTTGAGGAATATCTTTGGCCTGTAGTGCAAAGAGAAATTGTTGATGAATATCTTTGGCCAGTAGTGCAAGATGAACTGTTAATGAATATCTTTGACCCGTAGTGCAAAGATGACCTGTTGTTGAATATCTTTGGCCAGTGGTGCGAAGATGAACTGTGGATGAATATCTTTGGCCCAGAGAAAAAAAAAGATAAATTTATTAGTATGATTATGAACAGGAACTATGATTTGGTATAACCATGATCTTTGATGTTTTAGGTAAAGACATGTGATAAAAATTATCTTCGTCCTGGATGCGAAGAGGAATTTAAAATTACAATTATGATTATGAGTTATTTATATAATTGTGGAAAGGGCTGTTGATTAATGTTACGGAGGATAAAACATTGTTGGTGGACTTTTAATGTGGAGAAGATAATAGACTTTATGGTCTATTTGAATCTTCTAATGGATTGCTTCGTTCTATTGCAACTATGGTTGAAATTTTTATCATCTACCATATGTTCTAAATCTCCGATTTATTACTAATGAAGGCTATTGATAATTTAATTATCTTTAGTCATGATATTCTTTATTGAAGCTAGTTGTGCTCACCCTTTTGCTTCACAATTCCTTTCGGTGTAATAAAAGTGTAGCTGGGTCGAGTGGGGGATAACAGGGGAATAGAACGGTGGTCTATATGTAAGACCCCAAATAATTAATAAATGAAATTTAATTTCCTCTAATTATTATTTGAAATAGTAAGGGTTGATGTGATTAATGTGGATAGTTATGGGTAAAATACGCAAATATTTCAAAATAAGCAAGTGGTTATAAAATATTCATTATTGTGGGGAATATTCATTTGGTCGTGGAATATTAAATCGTCAGAATATTATTATAAACTTGGTAGCGACCATGTGTGGGCCCCATAACGGAAAGCGATTGGAGGAAGAAAGCGACAAATATAAGTTGTTTAAAAATAACTGGCGTAATTGTTACAGTTTACCTTTCATTTGGAATACCGGTGGTTAAAACACGCGAATACGCGTTGTTGCATGCGATATTACCACGTATTGCACCAATTATTGACTCTTACGTAAGAAGGCACTACTCAATAATGGTTACTGATGTAATTCTTTGCTCGAGATTTTATTGATTCAATAATTGTTGTGTTGATATTTTATATTCTTTGTTGTTTGATAATTGTCATTAACAGTATTTTTCATTATCGAAGCAATAATTCATATTATCTGAATAATATTATTAGATAACATTATTGGCAATGTCTAGAAAGTTCTATCTAAGGAGAGGTTTGGTCACCTAATTGCGCGCCAGTAAGGAGAAATTCTTATTGGAAAGCCCCTCTTTCTTGGGAAGCGCACGGTTGTCGATATTGTGATTACGTAATATTATTTGTGAATAATTAATTATTATTGATTCATATGATGAGAAAAATATTGATTTTATGTGGATATAGATGGAGAAAATTTTAATGTGACAATTGTTGAAAATTGAAATTTTATCTTTTTACGATAAAATAATTCATTTAAATATATATATATATATATATATATATATATATTATATTCTAATAATATAATAATGGTGATATTTTTACAACGAATGTGGGATATATGAGAATACGAGGAAGAAGAGTATTTTTGTTGTAATAAATGTTTAAAACATGTTAAACATGTCGGTGGACCCCATTTATTGATTGAAATTTGATTATAGCTTGTAAAATCGTCCGTTTGCGGATTTCGGTCAATTTCTGTTTGGAATTTGAAAAATCTTTCTTACTGAAAGTTGTAGAAAATTGAATTTCCTATAAAAAACACGCAAGATTCAAATTTTTCGACAAAAAGGGCTATTTATTGTGAATTATTGAAGTTAGGAGTTAAAAATAATTAATTTTTGGAAGTTTTAATTGTTTAAAATAACAAAAACATTTTTATATGTTGTGAGCCTCATTAATCACATGCTAGGTGGTGATTTGATTCCAAAAGGATGGCATAGAAATTTTTTATAAATATATTATTATATTAAATTTTTACATTTTGGTGTTCTAAGCGATTTCTATAAATAAAGTGCTTGGGTTATAATTAAAATCACACCTTAAAGCGAAGTTTTTCTCTCTATATTATCGGCGTATTCTTGTGAGTATTTTGAGTATACTTTGAGTATTGCTATACGGTGAAAGTTCAAGTTATAGCCTATATCCGATTATTCGGTTAAATTCACTGCTTTTCCGAGGTAAGGATATTATTATTTTTCAGTAATGATATTATTTCTTCAATATCATTATCTTTGAAATATTGATCTGAAGTTTTTATCAAATTTGGAACTTTTGGTGTGTGAGATTCTTATTCACGATATCGGCCTTTATTCACGATATCTGATCTTATTCACGAATACTAAGACTATTCATGAAAAATGAAAATTTTCCTTTTCGTCAAAATATCTATTGTGGATACTAGTTTTGATTGTATCCATGTTTTGATCATTCTTGAATTTTACACCACTATGATTATTTTTGAGGTATTTTTGGACGTGGATAAAATAAAGTCACGAATCCTTAATCCTTAATCCTTGTCATTTTGTTTCCTTTGGATTCGTTTCTTTAAAAAAATATATATTTTTCATCATCCTCGGTCTTAAATGATGATATTATTGAATATCTTTGGCACGTAGTGCAAAGATGATTGTTTTTGATGAATATCTTTGGCTGTAGTGCAAAGATGAATGATTTCGATGAATATCTTTTGCCCGTAGTGCAAAAAGATGAGCAGTGTTTAGATGAACATGACCCGGTGGTGAATGTCCTTGATCGTAGTCTGAGGATGAATATATGATTCGGATATATATTGATTGATGTTACAGGGGATAAAAATATTGATGATGGAATTTGTTAAATTCATAGATATTAGTAGATTTCATCCTCTACGTAACTCTTCTATGAATTAATATTTTTCATTATGAGTATTGATTTAAAACTTGTTGTCATTGTATTCTATTAAATTTTTCCTGTTGAAGACTAACGATAATTTGTTGTATATTATCTTAGTCATAATATTCTTTCTTTGGGATAGTTGAGCTCACCCTTTTCCTTTTTGTTCTATTTTTCTTCTCGGGAGGCGAGAAAGTAAGCGATGCAGTCGGGGTATAGAATGATGGTTTTAGAGAGTTGTTTAGTAGTCCTCACCATTTTGTAAAATAATGTATCAATAATTATGATGAGGATTTATTTGTATGTGGATATTGTTTAGATGACAATATCGTATTTAAACTTTCTGATTTCTTGTTGTAATAATAAAGTTGTAATTGTTTTACATCAGTGTATTGACAACTCTTTCGGAATGGGTGATGTATACCTATTTTGGGGGTGTCACTCACTTCAATTTATTGAGGTGTGAGCGAACCCAACGTTGGAAGGGTGTTTTGCCACTATCATACAAGATGTCTAATGACATACAACCTCTTGTCATCATAAGGCGAGATTGTGCTCATCCACTTGCTTTGAGTATATTTCTGAGCACTACCTATATAATCTTGGTGTTTGTTTGAAGTATAATTCTCAATTAGAGGCGGTCTGAGATAATGATATGTCAAGAAAAGACTCACCATTGGGAAGAATATGATAGTAATCTTCTCATTTTTCTTTGGGGTCTATTGGGTCAACCAAAGATAATTCTGTGACCATATGATATCTATCATAACCTAGAAGCGTGGCCTCCCATGTACGAAGGTTTCCTTGAGCACTTCCCAAAGATTCTAATTTCTAAAACAGTTTTTGACTATACCTTTATGTAAGGTATCATTATGACGTGCTATCCAAGGTTGGGATGAGAGTCACAGTTGGTATATATATATATATTTGTATCCAAACTCACAGTATATGTGTTGTTGTATTTTGCACGACAATTGTTGTAATAAGTTGTAGTTGTTTTCTGTACCATGTATTTGGCGACTCAGAATGGGTTGGATGGAATAGACCTATTTTGGGGTTGTCACAGTTGGTATCAGAGCTATAAGTAAAGAGCCCCGAGAGCCTCTCATTTGGTGACTTCTGTTGATGGGGGATGCACAAGCCGGACTCTCTGTAGGGACGCCTGCTCTGCGGTGGCAAACCGATAGTACCCTTTGTGAGGTCTTGTCCACGGTTGGGACATGAGTCACGGTTGGTATCGGTCTTAGGGATATGGTCTCTGGCGGAGATCGGGGAATAGAACTAGGAGGGGAGAGACGAGTAAATCCTTCGCTAGTGTGTCCTACCTAAGCTTATTTGATAGTTGGTCAGTATATAGGGATATTATGTGATATATTGATTTCTTTAATTAACCCTTGTTTTATGACAGTATTTGGGAATGTCAATTGAGAATATTAACAATGGAAATGAGACCGTGGAGACGCCTGTACTCACCAACGAGGAGAACGTGCAACAGGCTGGAAATGTTCCTCCTGTGAACAACTCCATCGATCAGACGATGAACGCATTTAATGTTTAGAAGCTTTTTGCGATTCATGCAAAATCGACGAGGAGACTCGTGTTCAAAACATAGGAGGAAATGATAGCAATTCACGGGTTGTCACAAACCAAGCAGTTCAAAGAGTTGGGACCACCAGAATTTAAGGGAAAGCCAGATCCGATCATGGCAGAAACATGGGTCAAGCCAATTACCAAGATATTTGATGTCTTGGGATGCACAGAGGAACAGAAGGTTCCATTCGCCACCTTTTTGTTCCGTGGCGAGGCAGACTATTTGTGGGAGTCTGTGAAGCGTACCCATCCAGCCACACTCAGCATGTCTTGGGAGACATTTCAGAAACTATTTAATGACAAATACTTTCCTGAAAGTGTTCGTCATA
The DNA here is from genome assembly GCA_020205605.1 of Panax ginseng. Lineage (NCBI taxonomy): Eukaryota > Viridiplantae > Streptophyta > Magnoliopsida > Apiales > Araliaceae > Panax > Panax ginseng. The sequence goes on along the minus strand of CM035147.1, from coordinate 81,411,217 downwards.
CGAAGGAAGTGGAGTTTATTAGATTGGAGTAGAACAACATGGCGGTGTTCAAAGATGAGGCGAAGTTTGAGAGTTATCCGTGTTTGCACCTCATTTGGTGGAGAATGAGGAGCATTATGACGCGGATGTTTCGAGAGGTTTGAAACCGCATACGCGTCGATCTCATCTCTCATAAATTTTTCTCTATTCGAGGATGTTATCAATGAGGCTCAATTGTTAGAAGCGAGATAACGAGTACGGTCAACCGAGGTACCACAATCGAGGATCATCTGGGAGATAGCGGTCAATAAAACAACAATAACCGGTGGAGAAAGAAAAAGACGGACAAAATGGTAACCCACTCACGGTGGTAATCATGGCCATGAAAATAGAAGAAGCGAGTCGAGGAGAGATTTTAAAAAGAGGAGATTCAACAACGACCATGTGAAGACGCAGCGGTGCAAAGAACTAGTTCCAAGGGAGGAGAAACGACCATCGGTCATTATCTTTATAAATCTGGAAAGAGGGACATATCGGTCCAAACTGTCCACAAATGAGCCGGTATGCTATAATTGTGGAAAGGAAGGACATATCGCTTCGAAATTGCACGCAGAGCGAAACCTAGTTCAATGGGACGGTGACTCAAAAGATCATCCCCCGAAAAGCCAAAGTCAGCGGTTCTGGAAGAGCGTTTGTTGTGATTGGTCAAAATGCGAGGAACCCAAACGAGGTGATCACGGGTAAGCTATTTATAAATTCTTGTGAAGTTTATACTTTACTAGATCTGGGGTCTACCCATTCATTTATCTCTCCCGCTTGTGCTCAACGTTTAAACTTGACTCAGGAGAAATTAGACTTTGACCTATCTGTGGAAACTCCGTTAGAGAAACTTTCATCACATCCACATTTATAAATCTTGTTTGATTCAAGTTGGCACCATCACCTTACTCGTTGACCTTATCTCTTTAAAGATACTTGCTTTTGATGTGATTTTAGGGATTGATTGGTTAACTACTCATCATGCCAAAATTAATTGTTTTCGTAAGGTTGTTAGCTTTTATATTCCTAAACAACCCGTTGTTATGCAATTTAAGCAACTAAACCATTAAAATCAATCATCATCATATCTAATCATAAAGCTATTCGTTTATTAAAAAGCGGATGTCAAGCTTTCTTAGCCCATGTTATGGATTTGAATAAAGACACGTCAAATTTGAATAATATTCTGTTGTTATTGACTTTCTGACGTATTTCTGAAGAACTTCCGGCCTACCCCCGAGCGTGAAGTTGAATTCTTTATTGACCTTGAACACAGTACAAAGCCCATTTCTAAAACCCCATATCGAATGGCTCTATTGAACTTCAGGAGTTAAAGGTCCAACTACGGAGTTGTTGGACATCGGTTTCATTCATCCTAGTACATCTCCTTGGGGTGCTCTATTTTATTAAGAAAGAAGAAAGACGGGAGTATGCGACTTTGTATTGACTATCAGGAATTGAACCATGTCACTATCAAGAATAGGTATCCTCTACCTCGTATTGATGACTTGTTTGACCAGTTGCAAGGAGCACAATTCTTTTCAAAAATCGATCTTCGTTCTGGATATCATCAGCTGAAGATTAGAACTGAGGATATTCAAAGACTGCCTTTAGAACTTCGGTAAGACGGCATTATGAATTCCTAGTCATGTCTTTTGGATTGACTAATGCCCCTGCGGCTTTCATGGATATGATGAACCGAGTATTCAAGGAATATTTGGATCAGTTCGTTGTTGTCTTTATTGATGACATCCTCATATATTCCAAAAGTCGTGAAGATCATGAGCACCATTTGAAGCTGGTACTACAAAGGCTTCGTGAAAATAAGTTATATGCCAAGTTAAAGAAATGCGAGTTCTGGCTTGAGGAAGTAGCATTTCTTGAGCACGTGGTGTCAAAACATGGAGTATCTGTTGACCTGGCGAAGATTGAAGCAATACAAAGTTGGGAGCAACCGAAGACGGTGACTGAAGTACGTAGCTTTCTAGATCTAGCTGGTTATTATCGGAGATTCGTGGAAGGGTTTTCTCAAATCGCTACTCCGTTAACTCAGTTGAATCGGAAGGATACAAAATTCGTTTGGAGTGAAGAATGCGAGAAGAGTTTCCAAGAGCTTAAGAGGAGACTTATTTCGGCACTTGTTCTAACACTACCATCCGGGTTCGGATGGATTTGTTATCTCTCTGATGATGCTTCGGGCAAAGGGTTAGGATGTGTTCTCATGCAACATGGGAAAGTCATAGCCTATGCCTCGCGACAACAAAAAGAATATGAGAGGAATTATCCTACTCATGATCTAGAGTTGGCGTGATTCGTTTTCGCGCTTAAAGATCTGGAGGCACTATCTTTATGGGGAGAAAGTGGAGATATATTCGGACCATAAAAAGCCTTAAATATTTCTTCACTCAAAAAGAACTTAACACGCGGCAAATGACGTTGGCTCGAGCTATTGAAAGACTACGACCACACTATTCAATACCATCCCGAAAAGCGAGCGTGGTAGCCGACGGCGTTGAGTAGAAGATCATATGCGAGGAACGAGTGCGATGATGTCAAGTATATGCATAGAGCCAACTTTAATAGAAAAAGTTAAGGTTGCTCGAGCCATCGATCCGGTGAGTGATGCATATGAAGAAGAAAGTACAAGAAGGTGCTATTAGGGCGAGAATCGATGAAGAAGGAATACTTGAGTCCACTCTAGACTTTGTGTTCTAACGACTCACGATTTGAAGTACAAGATTATGATGGAGGCACACAATACACCATTTTCAATCCATCATGGAAGTACTAAAATGTATCGTGATCTTGACATATATTTTGGTGGAACAATATGAGAGAGAGATTGCAAAGTTTATCTCAACATGTTTAACTTGTCAACGTGTAAAGGCGAGCATCAGTGCCTAAGGGACCATTGCAACCACTTGAGATTCCGAAATGGAAGTGGAACACATTACCATGGATTTCGTTCTTGGTCTTCCCACGATTTCTCAAGGCATAAATGCTATTTGGGTTATTGTTGATAGATTAACCAAGTCTCGCACATTTCTTGCCGATCACGGAGACTTATTCTCTTGAACGTCTTGCTAGTATGTATATATAAATGAGATTGTGAGGTTGCATGGCATGCCAAGATCTATAGTTTCGGATCATGACCCAAGATTCACTTTAAGATTTTTGGGTTAGCTTGCAAAAAGCTATGGGTACGGATTTCTGATTGATTGGCATAGATACCATCCTCAAAGCAGACGGACAATCGTAGAGAGGACTAGTCAAACTCTTGAAGATTTATTAAGACTCGTGTCCTAGACTTCAAGGGCGATTGGGATAAGTATTTACCATTGGTGGAATTCTCCTACAATAACATGCTTATCGAGTGCAAGTATAGGTGTGGCTCCATATGAAGCATTATATGGGACGAAAGTGTGTCGCTCAAAGATATGTTGGGATGAGGTGGGTGAAGCAACATTGTTGGGACCGAAAGTTAAGTACATATGACTACCGAAAAGATCCAAATGATTCGACAACGTATACAAACGGCACAAGATCGACAAAAGAGTTATGCGGATCTTCATCGAAAGGACGTGGAATTTAGTATAGGGAATCATGTATTGTTGCAAGTTGCTCCATGGAAGGGAGTTAAAAGATTTGGGAAGAGAGAAAAGCTCAATCCACGATTTATTGGTCCATTTCAAATTCTTGACCGAGTAGAAAATGTAGCCTATAGACTCGCTTTACCTCCAAGTATGTCTCGTGTTCATAATATGTTTTACATATCTGTACTTCGTAAATATGTGAAAGACCTGAACCACGTTATTAAGTTAGAACCGGACGAGATAGCTGAAGACTTAACGTATGAGGAGGTACCTGTCAAGATCTTGGATAGGAAGGAGCATGTCCTACGCACGAAGGTCATACCACAAGTTAAAGTCTTGTGGAGGAACCATGCTATAGAAGAAATGACCTGGGAATTGGAAACGGAAATAAAAGCGAGGTATCCTCATCTTTTTGAAACACCAGGTACGTATGTCAATTTCGAGGACGAAATTTCATAAGGAGGGGAGGTTGTAAGACCCCAAATAATTAATAAATGAAATTTAATTTCCTCTAATTATTATTTTGAAATAGTAAGGGTTGATGTGATTAATGTGGATAGTTATGGGTAAAATACATAAATATTTTAAAATAAGCAAGTGGTTATAAAATATTCATTATTATTGGGGAATATTCGTTTGGTCGTGAAATATTCAGATTGTTGGGAATATTAAATGCAACGGCCAGCAGACCCATGTGGGCCCCATAACTGAAAAAGCGATTGGAGGAAGAAAAGCGACAAATATAAGTTGTTTAAAAATAGCGGCGTAATTGATACCGATTTACATTGTTGGAATACCCGGTGGTTAAAAACACGAATACGCATTGTTCTTGACAAGAAGACACTGTATTGCACAATATTGACTCTTACGTGAGAAGACACTACTCAATAATGGTTACAGTAATTACTGTTCAGTATTTTATTGGTTCAATAATTATTGTGTTGATATTTTATATTGCTGTTGTTTCAATAATTGTCATTACACAATTATTTTTCATTATCGAAGCAATAATCATATTATTTGAATAATATAATTAGATAACATTATTGGCAATATCTAGAAAGTTACGCTACAGGAGAGGTTTGGTCACCTAATTGCTTGCCGCTTGATGAAGGAGAAATTCTTATTGAAAAGCCCCCTCTTCCGGGCTGCTGGTCATCAATATTGTGATTCTATAATATTATTTGTAAATAATTAATTATTGATTCATATGATGAGGAAAATATTGATTTTATGTGGATATAGATAGAGAAAATTTTTAATATGACAATTGTTGAAAATTGAAATTTTATCTTTTTATGATAAAATAATTCATTTAAATATATATATATATATATATATATTATTATATTTTAATAATATAATAATGGTGATATTTTTACAACGAATGTGGGATATATGAGTATACGAGGAGGAAGAGTATTTTGTTGCAATAAATGTTTAAAACATGTTAAACATGTAAATTGGACCCCATTTATTGATTGAAATTTGATTATAGCTTTGTAAAATCGCTTGGTTTGTGGATTTCGGTCAATTTACATTTGGAATTTGAAAAACTTTCTTCCGCAAAGTTGTAGAGAATTGAATTTTCTATAAAAACTCGCGAGATTCAATTTTTCCGACAAAAGGGCTATTTATTGTGAATTATTAAAGTTTTTGAGTTCAAATAATTGATTTTAGAAGTTTTAATTGTTTAAAATAACAAAAAGCGTTTATTATATGTTGTGAGCCTCATTAATCACATGCTAGGTGGCTGATTTGATTCCAAAAGGATGGCATAGAAATTTTTATAAATATATTATTATATTAAATTTTCGCTTTGGTGTTCTAAGCAATTTCTATAAATAGGTGCTTAGGTTAGAATTAAAAATCACACCGTAAACTCAAGTTTTTCTCTCTATATTATCGAGTTTATTCTTGTGAGTATTTTGAGTATACTTTGAGTATTGCTATATCTCGGTGAAAGTTCAAGTTATAGCCTATATCCAAAGATTCCGGTTAAGTATTGTCTTTCCGAGGTAAGAGATATTTTTTTTTTCGTAATGATATTATTTCTTCAAAGATCATTATCTTTGAAATATTGATTTGAAGTTTTATCAAATTTGGAACTTTTGGTGCTCTGAGTTACTATTTACGATATACGGCCTTATTCACGATATCTGATCTTATTTACGAATCTAAGACTATTAATCGAAAAATAAAAATTTTTCTTTTCAGTCAAAATATCTATGTGGATACTAGTTTTGATTGTATCCATGTTTTGATCATTCTTGAATTTTACACCACTATGATTATTTTTGAGGTATTTTTGACGTGGATAAAACAAAGCATTTAATCCTTAATCCTTAATCCTTGTCATTTTATTTCTTTGGATTCGTTTCTTTAAAAAAAAAATATTTTCATCATCCTCAGTCTTAAATGATGATATTATTGAATATCTTTGGCCTGTAGTGCAAAGATGATTGATTTCTGATGAATTTCTTTGGCCTGTAGTGCAAAGATGAATGATTTCTGATGAATATCTTTGGCCCGTAGTGCAAAGATGAACATGTGTTTAGATGAACATGACTAATTGGTGAATGTCCTTGGCACGTAGTGAAAAGGATGAATATATGATTCCGGATATATATTGATTGATGTTACAGGGATAAAAATATTGATGATGGACTGTTAAATTCATAGATATTAGTAGATTTCATCCTCTACATAACTCTTCAATGAATTAATATTTTCCGCTGTGAGTATTGATTTAAAACTTGTTGTCTATTGTATTCTATTAAATTTTTCCCTGTTGAAGACTAACGATAATTTGTTGTATATTATCTTAGTCATAATATTCTTTATCGGGCTAGTTGAGCTCACCCTTTTCCTTTTTGTTCCATTTTTTCTTCTCGGGAGGCGAGAATGTAGTGAGTATTTAGTCTGGGGGGTATGGAATGATGGTTTTAGAGAGTTGTTTAGTAGTCCTCACCATTTTTGTAAAATAATGTATCAATAATTATGATGAGGATTTATTTGTATGTGGATATTGTTTAGATGGCAATATCTGTATTTAAACTCATAGTTTTACTGTTGTAATAATAAAGTTGTAGTTATTTCTGTACCGTGTATTGACAACTCAGAATGAGTGATGTATACCTATTTTGGGGGTGTCACACTATAGCTGTTGAGGGTGAGGCGAACCCAACGTAGGAAGGGTGTTTTGCCACTATCATACAAGATGTCTAATGACATCCAACCTTGTGTCATCATAAGATGTGATTGTGCTCATCCACTTCATCGAGTATATTTACTGAGCACTACCTATATAATCTTGGTGTTTGTTTGAAGTATAATTCTCAATTAGAGACGGTGCGAGATAATGATATGTCAAGAGAAGACTCACCATTGGGAAGAATATGATAGTAATCTTCTCGTTTTTCTTTGGGGTCCATTGGGTCAACCAAAGATAATTGCGGGCCATATGATATCTATCATAACCTAGAAGCATGGCCTCCCACGCACGAAGGTTTTTTGAGCACTTTCCAATGATTCTAATTTCAAAAGCGCTTTTTGACTATACATTTATGTAAGGTGTCATTATGACGTCTTTATCCAAGGTTGGGATGAGAGTCACAGTTGGTATATATATATTTGTATCCAAACTCACAGTATATGTGTTGTTGTATTTTGCACGACAATTGTTGTAATAAGTTGTAGTTGTTTTCTGTACCATGTATTTGGCGACTCAGAATGGGTTGGATGGAATAGACTTATTTTGGGGTTGTCACAGTTGGTATCAGAGCTATAAGTAAAGAGCCCCGAGCCTCTCGCTGGTGACTTACTGTTGATGGGGGGATGCACCGAAGCCAGAATCTCCGTAGGGGACGTTATTCTGCGGTGGCAAACTGATAGGTACCACTGTGAGGTGCTGTCCACGGTTGGGACATGAGTCACAGTTGGTATCAGAGCTTAGGGATATGGTCTCTGGCGGAGATCGGGGAATAGAACTAGGAGGGGAGAGATGAGTAAATCCTTCGCTAGTATGTCCTACCTAAGCTTATTTGTTGGTCAGTCATAATATCGGGATATTATGTGATATGTTAATTTATTCAATTAACCCTTGTTTTGAAGCTGTATTCTAGAATGATATCTAAAATACAGGAGATAAGCAATGGAGAAATCATGAAGACATGGAAGATGGAAGCAAAATATTCTCAACTCTTTGAAATACCAGGTATGTAAATTTCGGGGACGAAATTTCATAAGGAGGGGAGATTGTAAGACCCCGAATTTTATGAAATAAAAGTATTCAATTTTCCTATTCAGTAAATGGTTAAATTGATAAAAGTTAAAGTTAAGGGTGATATATGAATATTTTTTTTCAAAATACACAAGTGGTTATAAAGTATTCATTATTGTCGGGGAATATTAAATGCGACTTTGTAAAGACAATTTTTGGGCCCCATAATGTAATAATCGCTTGGGATGAAGAAAACGACAAAATTAAGTTTTTATAAATAACGGCGTAGTTGTTACCGTTAACACTGTTGGAATACTCGGTGGTTAAATATACGAGAATGCGATGTCTTGCACGCTTAGCGATGCTATTGGTATTACGGTATTGTTGAATTATTGATCCTTACGTAAGAAGGCACTACTAATAATTGTTACAGATAATTCTTGCTCAATATTTTATTTTATTGATTCAATAATTGCTGCGTTGATATTTTATATTATTGTTGTTTTAATAATTGTCATTGCACAGTATTTTCCATTATCATATCAATAATTCATATTATTTGAATAATATTATTAGATAGAATTATTGGCAATGTCTAGAAAGTTCTGTCAAGGAGATGTTTGGTCACCTAATTGCCCGCAAGTAAGGAGAAATTCTTATTGGAAAGCCCCCGCTTTTCTGTGAACGGCCTGGTTGTCATAATTGTGATTCTTTAATATTATTTGTGAATAATTAATTATTGATTTATATGATAAGGAAATATTTATTTGATGTGGATATAAATGATGGATTTATTTATGTGGTTATAAATGAAGGAATTAATGATGAGGTATTTTATCAGTATTTTTATCGGAATGAAGGTATTAAAAATTAAACAAGTATTTTTGAGATATATTATGTGAGTTATAATTTTTAATCCGACCGTTGGATCGTTGTAATTTTTGAATATGTTATACATATATAAGTTGAGTATATGTCCACAAATTTTGAACCGTTAAAAATGAACGTATGATTTGTTATGAATTTTAAAAAGTTAATGGTTCAAAAATTGTTGATGTATCAGAATTTAGCATTTTGGTGGAAAATTCTAGAATTGAGTGGGCCCCACTTGTGGTTGGTGAAGAAATATGCCGAATTTTATTTCAAATGTGGTGGGTGGGAATAGTAGCAGGTAAAGCCATCAGGTTGCAGGTCAAGTCTGCTAAAATTTTCCTATAAATAGAGGGCTAAGTTATAATTAAAAATCACACCAAAACAGTTTTTTCTCTCTCTCTAGATTATTGAGTGTATTTTGTGAGTATTTAGATACTTGGTGAGTTGATATTCATCGCTGCAAGTTTCCTTCAAATCATCATATCAGATATCAAATGTAAAGTCGCTTCTTTTGAGGTAAGGGATAGTAAGGGATTTTAAGGGTTATTATGTTTTTCAGTTCATACTTCTTCTGACCTTCAAAAAATTCTGGAAAAATTTGAAATGATATGTTGACGAGTTTTATTGATTGTGTCCAAAAATGGTGATTTTTGGATGTATAGATTAAGAGTTATGAATTTTATGAGAAAAGACTATTTTAAAAGTAACCGCTTATAACTCCTTATGGTTAACTCTAAAATTGATGAAATTTTTATTTGGAGTACATCTATATAATATCAGTGTACTCTGTGAATTTTGAAATTTTTGGATAAAAGTACAATTTATGATAAATGTCTAAATATTCAATGGTTTTAGCATATATGAAAATAGTAAATGAATTTTAAAATTCAAAGAAAAATATATGTTCAATATGGGACTATATTCGCTAAATCCCGTAAAAGAAATATTTTTGGAACTGATTTGGTATTTTTCATGAAAATGGACTAGTTATAAATAAATGAGTTAAATATGTTATGTGAAGGAAGAAAATTGGAAAATATGATTTTATGGCTTGAGAATCATATATGTGGTGTATGCAGATTTTTGATGAGGGTTTTGGTTATTGGTGATGAATTCTTATAAGTTTGGCATTTTATGATGATTAAATACATTATTTAGTAAAGTGTAAACAATTAAAATAAATTGTTTATAAGTTTAAGAAATGTTATTATTTCAATATCATTATACCGAAATATTGGTATGGATTTTATTGTGAAATTTCTATCTTTTTGTGTCAGGGTTACTATTCATGAGTTACTATTCACGGGTACTATTCACTACAAAATTGGTTTATTTTTCTAACCAAATTATAGTTGATTTATGAATATTACTCTGGAGATTAAAACTATATATTGATTATATTGATTTTATTATCATATATAATATTTTTATAACCTCTGATGTTGAAATTCTCTTTCACTGGAGTGTAAAGATGAGTAGATTATTGGTATGATCATGACTAGGGTTCTCTTTGGCCAGTAGTGAAAAGTTGAATTGTGACTGGTATGATCATGACCATTGAATTTATAATTGAATATCTTTAGCTTAAGTGCAAAGGTGAATTGATCAACATGGTTATAATTATTTATATAAATTCTGAAATGATTATATATTTCTTTGAGATATTAATATATTTGGCCTGTAATGCAAATATGAACTGTTGATGAATATATTTGGCTTGTAGTGCAAATATGAACTGTTGAGGAATATCTTTGGCCTGTAGTACAAAGAGGAATTGTTGATGAATATCTTTGGCCAGTAGTGCAAAGATGAACTGTTAATGAATATCTTTGGCCCGTAGTGCAAAGATGACCTGTTGTTGAATATCTTTGGCCAGTGGTGCGAAGATGAACTGTGGATGAATATATTTGGCCCGTAGTGCAAAGATGAATTTATTAGTATGATTATGAACATGAACTATGATTTGGTATAACCATGATCTTTGATGTTTCAGGTAAAGACATGTGATGAAAATTATCTTCGTCCTGGATGCGAATAGGAATTTAAAATTATAATTATGATTATGAGTTATTTATATAATTGTGGAAAGGAACTGTTGATTAATGTTACAGGGATAAAACATTGTTGGTGGACTTTTAATGTGGAGAAGATAATAGACTTTATGGTTTATTTGTCTCTTCTAATGGATTGCTCGTTCTGCTGCAAATATGGTTGAAAATTTTTATCATCTACCATATCTTTTAAATCTTTGATTTATTACTGATGAAGGCTATTGATAATTTAATTATCTTTAGTCATGATATTCTTTATTGAGCTAGTTGTGCTCACCCTTTTGCTTCACAATTCCTTTCAGGTAATAAAAGTGTAGCTGGGTCGAGTGGGGGATAACAGGGGAATAGAACGGTGGTCTATAGCTGTTGAGGGTGAGGCAAACCCAATGTTGGAAGGGTGTTTTGCCACTACCATACAAGATGTCTAATGACATATAACCTCGTGTCATCATAAGATATGATTGTGCTCATCCACTTGCTGAGTATATTTACGAGCACTACCTATATAATCTTGGTGTTTGTTTGAACTATAATTCTCAATTAGAGATAGTGGAGATAATGATATGTCAAGAGAAGACTCACCATTGGGAAGAATATGATAGTAATCTTCTCGTTTTTCTTTGGGGTCTATTGGGTCAACCAAGGATAATTCTGTGGCCATATGATATCTATCATAACCTAGAAGCATGGTCTCCCATGTACGAAGGTTTCCTTGAGCACTTCCCAAAGATTCTAATTTCTAAAACAGTTTTTGAATATACCTTTATGTAAGGTGTCATTATAACGTGCTATCCAAGGTTGGGATGAGAGTCACATTAATATATATATATATATATATATATATATATATATATATATATATATATATATATATATATATATATATATATATATATATTTGTATCCAAACTCACATGAGATATGTGTTGTTGTATTTTTCACGACAATTGTTGTAATAAAGTTGTAGTTGTTTTCTGCACCATATATTTGGCGACTCGAGAATGGGTTGGATGGAATGGACCTATTTTGGGGTTGTCACAGTTGGTATCGAGCTATAAGTAAAGAGCCCCGACCCTCTATTTGGTGACTTCTGTTGATGGGGGGGATGCAAAAGCTAGACTCTCCGTAGGGACGCCTGCTCATGTGGCAAACCGACAGTACCATTGTGAGGTGTTTGTCCACGGTTGGGACATGAGTCATAGTTGGTATCGTAGCTTAGGATATGGTCTCCAAGTGAGATCGGAGAATAGAACTAGGAGGGGAGAGATGAGTAAATCCTTCGTTAGTATGTCCTACCTAAGCTTATTTGTTGGTCAGTCATAATATCGGAATATTATGTGATATGTTAATTTATTCAATTAACCCTTGTTTTGAAGCTGTATTCTAGAATGATATCTAAAATACAGGAGATAAGCAATGGAGAAATCATGAAGACAGGGAAGATGGAAGTAAAATATTCTCAACTCTGTGAAATACCAGGTACGTAAATTTCGGGGATGAAATTTCATAAGGAGGGGAGATTGTAAGACCACGAATTTTATGAAATAAAAGTATTCAATTTTCCTATTCAGTAAATGGTTAAATTGATAAAAGTTAAAGTTAAGGGTGATATATGAATATTTTTTTCAAAATACACAAGTGGTTATAAAGTATTCATTATTGTCGGGGAATATTCGTACGACGACGCAGCTATTTGCGGTCCCCATAACAGAATAACCGTCGGATGAAGAAAATGACAAAATTAAGTTTTTATAAATAACGGCGTAGTTGTTACCGTTAACACTGTTGGAATACCTAGTGGTTAAAATACAAGAATACGCTGCGGTTGCAAGACAAGAAGTTACTACCAGATTATTGCAGCATGATTGTTGAATTATTGATCCTTACGTAAGAAGGCACTACTCAATAATCATTCATCGTAATTATCGCTCAATATTTTATTTTATTGATTCAATAATTGTTGCGTTGATATTTTATATTATTGTTGTTTTCAATAATTGTCACCGCACAAAGATATTTTCCATTATCGATCAATAATTCATATTATTTGAATAATATTATTATATAGCATTATTGGCAATGTCTAGAAAGTTCTCACAAGGAGAGGTTTGGTCACCTAATTACTTGCTACCAAGAAGGAGAAATTCTTATTGGAAAGCCCCTCTTCTCGGAAACGGCTTGGTTGTCATAATTGTGATTCTCGTAATATTATTTGTGAATAATTAATTATTGATTTATATGATAAGGAAATATTTATTTGATGTGGATATAAATGATGGATTTATTTATGGATTTATTTATGAACCTTTACATTCGGTGAAAATCGCTTAATCAATGTTTTATCATGATATATAAAGTTTAAGTTTCAAGGCAAAAGATATATCATTGAGATCTCGATAATATAGTTGTCAATTAGCTTATTTCATTCTTTCAAAAATGAAATTGATCACCTTTCATACACGATGAATGTGCAGTACAATTCAAGCATGTCTATCTCCAAAACACTCTTAAAGAGTTGTCAATCATGTCCATTTCAAAGTAATCTCAAATTTCACTCCGATATTAGAATTTCAATATTCTTTTGATATTCTCAATTCATGTATTCATTGTTATCCTAGTAAATTTAACATCTTTCAGAATTTCATTTGAGTTGTCTATTCTTTTTCAAGAGTTTATCCTTTGGTCAAAACATATTACATGAACTTTTGATTTCAAAAATTTTCTGTTTTCACACTTGATGTTTGGAAATCATATTACCATATAAAATCAAACTTTTGCACTTTGGCTTTGTTTCAGTTTATCAAATCAGTTTTTAAATGGGTAGATCTAACCATAAAATATCATTTATCATGTGGAAATTACTAGTATACCCTTTTGTTTTATTAGTGTATTATTAGTAACATTGTTGATAAATGATATTTTATGGTTAGATCTTGCCATTTTTAGGGTTGATAGGCTTGAACAAAGAAGAATAACCAAAACAGTTTTTTTTGTTTTAAATGAATTAATGGACTGCTGCCCTAAACAGAAATTTTCGGATTTGTTAGAGTGCTCTAAAAATTCTGGACTTGTGATATGTTATAGTACACTCAATAAGCTTTCCATAGACTCCAAAACGGACTAAATCCGACATCGGAGGAGGGAGTTATGGGATTTCTCCCAAACTACACAAAGTTAAGAAAACTGTGAAAAGGACAGTTTTGGAACAGTCACTTCCGGATAAATTCGGGAGCTAAACATATCCAAATATGGATTGTGCTATATGAAAACTATAGTTTGGAAAGATACGAATCCAACAAAATTGACGGATCATTAATCGGAGTTACAGATTTCGTTTTATTTAAGTTTTGGTGAAGGACTCCAAAACTGCCAAAGTGCAAAAAGTTTCTGGCCAAAATTTTCCGAGGGCTGTTTTGGACATTTAGTTAATGAGAAAAATTACAGGATTTTGGGAAATGAAAATATATGGTAATATGTAGCTCGTGTCCAAAAATGAGCTAATTCCGCTTAAAACGACCAAGTTATGACCATTTCAATTTTTGTGATTTTCCGACGGAAATCGCTATAACCCGAGTTCTACAACTCCGATTGCCATTTAAATTTAAAATGGAACATCACGTTAAGATATATAAGGTTATGTCAAAAGATGGGCATCTCTGGAGTTAAGCACGAGGTAGCTAATTTTCTTAAGTCACGACTATTTATGATTTTTGAAAATAGTAAAAGAAATTGAAAATTACGGAAAAAATATTTTTATGTATGAAATATATGTATATATGTTTGACCAAAGGATAAAAAATAATAAGTTGATTTGGTATTTTCGTGAAAAGAATAGTGATTTTGGATACTCAAATAAAATCCGCCTTTACCGAAATGGTATTTGGTTTACTAAGATGTTATCTAATTTACTAGGATAACATATAAAAATGAATAACTTATAAGTATAAGTTATGATGTGATTAAAAGAATATCAAAGTATAATAATAATATTAAGACTTAAAACTAATGTCTAATACTTAACTATATGTTATGACTAACCGAAAAGATCTATTATAGGTTTTATATGTCAGATGATCGATAGGATTATGTGTTTAAGTTATTTTATAAATCTGATGATATTATTCTAATATTGAGATCTATATTATTAATATTAGGTCTTCAAGAGAAGTTTATTATATTGTGTTACCAGAATCAACGCTTGTGCAAGTTTTTCAAGTTCTTTTTACTTAAACTCTTTTAAGAGTGGTTTCGCACATGATATGCTTATGAATTGTACTCTGATATATATTGCATGTATTCATCGTGTATGAAAGGTCGATCACCTTCATTACCAATCGGGCCAGATATAATTGTTATGTTCATTTTCAATGTTCATTCAAATTTTGAAATTTTGTTCATGCTAATTCACAACTACATTGTGAAGGATGGCCAAATTTTATTATTCAAACTCTTTCAATCATGATATATCTTTACCTTGTTTTTTTTTAAACTTGCTGGGCAACTTTCATCCTCACCCTTGCTATATCATGATAAAACATTGCAGATAAGGCGATTTTACGACACAGTGAAAAGGATAATGCCAAGTTCAAATTTTGGGATGAATGTGAAGTTAAGTTATAAAGTATGTTAAAGAATAGTATTGTCATGTGTTAGATAGTTCACGATTGTGTATTAGTTAAGGTTACTCGATTTTGGGAATAGTGTAAAGTTTAATGTATAAACAATCTATGTTTATATCTTCCGCAAAAAATAATAGAAATAATAACCGGATCCGCATGCGATTTGGGGACCCCGGATTCGGGACGCCATGCTTATAAATGAAGGAATTAATGTTGAGGTATTTTATCAAGATTTTTGTTCGGAATGAAGGTATTAAAAATTAAACCGGTGTTTTTAGATATATTGCGTGAGTTATAATTTTTTTAATCCCGACCGCTGATCGTTGTAATTTTTGGATATGTTATACATATATATGTTGAGTATATGTCCACAAATTTTGAACCGTTAGAAATGAACGTATGATTTGTTATGAATTTTAAAAGGTTAATGGTTCAAAAATTGTTGATGTATCCGAATTTAGCATTTTGGTGGAAAATTCTAGAATTGAGTGGGCCCCACTTGTGGTTGGTGAAGAAATATGCTGAATTTTATTTCAAATGTGGTGGGTGGGAATAGTAGCGAGTAAAGCCATCAAAGTTTGCAGTCAAGTCTGCTAAAATTTTCCTATAAATAGAAATTTGAGTTAGAATTGAAAATCACACCGTAAACAAGTTTTTTCTCTTTTCTCTCTAGATTATTGAGTGTATTTTGTGAGTATTTAGATACTTGGTGAGTTGATATTCATCAATTGCAAGTTTACTTCAGCCATCATATCCGATATCCAATGTAAGTGTCGCTCTTTTTGAGGTAAGGATAGTAAGTGGATTTTAAGGGTTATTATGTTTTTCAGTTTGTATTTTTTCCGACCTTCAAAAATTCTAGAAAAATTTGAAATGATATGTTGATGAGTTTTATTGATTGTGTCCAAAAATGGTTATTTTGGTTGTATAGATTAAAAGTTATGAATTTTATGAGAAAAGACTATTTTAAAAGTAACCGCTTATAACTCCTTATGGTTAACTCCAAAATTGATGAAATTTTTATTGGGAGTACATTTATATAATATCGATTGTACTCGTGAATTTTGAAATTTTGGATAAAAGTACAATTTATGATAAATGTCTAATATTCAAATGTTTTTGGCCATATGAAAATAGTAAATGAATTTTAAAAATTCAAAGAAAAATATATGTTCAATATGGGACTATATTCGCTAAATCCCGTAAAAGAAATATTTTGAACCGATTTGGTATTTTTCATGAAAATGGACTAGTTATGAATAAATGAGTTAAATATGTTATGTGAAGGAAGAAAATTGGAAAATATGATTTTATGGCTTGAGAATCATATATGTGGTATATGCAGATTTTTGATGAGGGTTTTGGTTATTGGTGATGAATTCTTATAAGTTTGGCATTTTATGATGATTAAATACATTATTTAGTAAAGTGTAAACAATGAAAATAAATTGTTTATAAGTTTAAGAAATGTTATTCTTTCAATATCATTATATCCCAAATATTGGTATGGATTTTATGTGGAATTTCTACCTTTTTGTGTCAAGATTACTATTCATGAGTTACTATTCACAAGTTACTATTCATGAGTTACTATTCACGGGTACTATTCACTACAAAATTGGTTTCTTTTTCTAACCAAATTATAGTTGATTTATGAATATTACTCGAGATTAAAACTATATATTGATTATATTGATTTTATTATCATATATAATATTTTTATAACCTCTCGATGTTGAAATTTCTTTCACCGAGTGTAAAGATGAGTAGATTATTAGTATGATCATGATTAGGTTCTCTTTGGCGAAGAGTGAAAAGTTGAATTGTGATGGTATGATCATGACCATTGAATTTATAATTGAATATCTTTAGCTTAAGTGCAAAGGTGAATTGATCAACATGGTTATAATTATTTATATAAATTCTGAAATGATTATATATTTCTTTGAGATATTAATATATTTGGCCTGTAATGCAAATATGAACTGTTGATGAATATATTTGGCTTGTAGTGCAAATATGAACTGTTGAGGAATATCTTTGGCCTGTAGTACAAAGAGGAATTGTTGATGAATATCTTTGGCCAGTAGTGCAAAGATGAACTGTTAATGAATATCTTTGGCCCGTAGTGCAAAGATGACCTGTTGTTGAATATCTTTGGCCAGTGGTGCGAAGATGAACTGTGGATGAATATCTTTGGCCCGTAGTGCAAAGATGAATTTATTAGTATGATTATGAACAGGAACTATGATTTGGTATAACCATGATCTTTGATGTTTCAGGTAAAGACATGTGATGAAAATTATCTTCGTCCGGGATGCGAAGAGGAATTTAAAATTACAATTATGATTATGAGTTATTTATATAATTGTGGAAAGGAACTGTTGATTAATGTTACAGGGATAAAACATTGTTGGTGGACTTTTAATGTGGAGAAGATAATAGACTTTATGGTCTATTTGACTCTTCTAATGGATTGCTCGTTCCGCTGCAACTATGGTTGAAAATTTTTATCATCTACCATATGTTCTAAATTTCTGATTTATTACTGATGAAGGCTATTGATAATTTAATTATCTTTAGTCATGATATTCTTTACTGAACTAGTTGTGCTCACCCTTTTCCTTCACAATTCCTTTCAAGTAATAAAAGTGTAGCTGGGTCGAGTGGGGGATAATAGGGGAATAGAACGGTGGTCTATAGCTGGTGAGGGTGAGGCGAACCCAACGTTGGAAGGGTGTTTTGCCACTATCATACAAGATGTCTAATGACATACAACCTCGTGTCATCATAAGACAGGATTATGTTCATCCACTTGCTGAGTATATTTACGAGCACTACCTATATAATCTTGGTATTTGTTTGAAGTATAATTCTCAATTAGAGACAGTGGAGATAATGATATGTCAAGAGAAGACTCACCATTGGGAAGAATATGATAGTAATCTTCTCATTTTTCTTTGGGGTCTATTGGGTCAACCAAGGATAATTCTGTGGCCATATGATATCTATCATAACCTAGAAGCATGGCCTCCCATTACGAAGGTTTCCTTGAGCATTTCCCAAAGATTCTAATTTCTAAAACAGTTTTTGACTATACCTTTATGTAAGGTGTCATTATGACGTGCTATCCAAGGTTGGGATGAGAGTCACAGTTGGTATATATATTTGTATCCAAACTCACAGTATATGTGTTGTTATATTTTGTACGACAATTGTTGTAATAAAGTTGTAGTTGTTTTCTATACCATGTATTTGGCGACTCAGAATGGGTTGGATGGAATGGACCTATTTTGGGGTTGTCACACTTTATGCCTTCGATTAGACGCACCTGTAGACCACGAACTGACTGCAGTTGCAAAGTTAGGGCTTTTTCAATTTCGTCGATACACTCAGTAAAGGCTTATCCTTCGTCTTCGTCTTCGTCTTCGCCTCTTCTTCTCTCCAATTTCTCCTCTCTTCTTCTCAATGTTCAAAGATGTCGATTAGGGCTTCATGCACGATTAGGACCTTTGCCCCTTTGAAAAATGAACAGATGCGTATGAGAAAGGGGTCTGCGACTGAGAAAGGAATCGATTAGACTTTGTTTGAGTCCAAGCAAAATAAGGCCACGTATGAGCAACGTTAGTCTATGTGGCAACTCCGTTCAATCCAGGGGCACGGGTGAGGCAAGAAAGGTAACGTTGAAGGTATTTTTGGAAAAAAAAAGTATAGGGTGCTCGGTAGACATTGGAGAAAATGTCAGGGACATTTTTGGACCTTATCCCGGTAACAAAATAATTTGAATTTTAGTATTTTGATTAAATGATGTAAATATGTTATGCTTTTTTTATTTTGAATTTTAGTATTTTTTTGTTTTGATTAAATGACATATTTACATATGTCAGGGGCATTTTTGAACCTTCTCCCTTTAAGTCTCCATCTGTCAGCCACGTCAGCGAAATTCTAATCCTGTTAGTCTTCTGTTAACGGCAGGGGCACGGGTGACCCAAAAAATGAAACGTTAGGGGTACTTTTGGACAAAAAAAAATATAGGGTGTTCGGTAGACATCGCGGTAAAAATTAGGGGCATTTTTTACCCTTCTCTCATTAACATAGTCAACAAGAATATTAAAATATCAAATTCATCTTTATGTATAAAGAAAAAATCTGAATTAAATCATTCCATGGGGAATGGGAAAAAAAAAACAATTCAAATACTAAACCATTTTATAAATAATAGGAAAATTGAATATGAGAAGAAGAGAGAAACCAAATATACTATTGACAAGAGTGCATCACACGCATGACCACACCAACATAAAGAGAAAAATTATGATTCAAAATGCATACATCACACATCTCAAATTAAAAAATAATATAATATATAAGAGTGGTAGTGCAGATGCAGTTATGCATGCGGTTTAACTTGAAAGAAGACAGAGTTTCTCAAAATCGCACTCAAACTGCATATTTGATGTTTTAACCAAGGTTTTCATATTCGAACCGTTCATCGAACTGGAAAAAGTACTGAGTGGATGAGTCACTGATCCAACCAGTGGTCGAACCGTTATTGACCCAGTGACGTCATTAATATATAAAAAATCCTAAATAATAAAATATATTAATGTTTATGATATATTATATATAATATTTAATAAATATATAAAATTAATCAATTTATCTACAAAAAAAAAAACTAAACCTGTACAAAAACTCAAAACATCTCTAGATACATAATTTCCTTCTTTTATTATATTATATTCAAAAATTATATTATATTCAAAAGAGAATATGCTTTTGGCATATTCTAATTTTAGTCTTTCTAGTTTCTACGGATCATTTAAACATATACTCCCCTTCTTTTATCAGTCAAGAGGGAATATGCCCCTTCGGCTATCATTCCAACATGCAACAACAATACACAGACATCCATGATCCAAAGGTTGTTGAGTCCGATCTAAAACGTAGCTTTTGATTTTGATTTTAATTTTGTTCTTGAACTTTAGAATTTCTTAGGCGATTATTTCGACAGTAACAAAATCTTTTTCTTCTTCTATTTTTAATTTTCTATTTTTACTAAGATCTGAATATTATTTTGTCATTTTTCTGTGATTATTATTTGTAAATATTGTTAAGATTTATTGGTATGAATAATGGGTTTGGAAAATGAGTAGTTTTGTGTTATTTATTAGAGTAATCCATACAATGATTATTTTGGGTGCAACGGAGAAGAAGATGAAGTGCAGGGTTGAAGGCCCATTTTTTTTTAATAAAATAGGAAACGGTCCAACCCGCGAACTAGTCACCTGTTCGTTGGGTTAGGCGGTTCAACCACCTTTCGTCGGGTTTGAATAGTTTTTGGACAAAAGTGGTTCATTGGTCCAAACCGGACCGGAAGACCAATCAATTTTGATTTTTTCCGGTTCGACCGCCGGTCCGGGTCTGAAAACCATGGTTTTAACCATTTTAACACTACCACGTATGTCAAAATTGTTGGTGCGACTAAATTGGTACGATTTGGTCAACTTTTGGTACAATTTTGGGCCAATTTCGATATATTCTTTACTCAACCCTAAGCTGAAGGCAAGTGATCAAAAACTAATCACCACACTTTTAGTAAAGTAACTAAGATATAGAAATCGTTTGCGAGTGGCAGGTAAGATTTATATGATATTCTGAATGTTTATGAGTTTAGTGAATTATGATGTTAAACTATTACGACGATGATAATATATACGATAATCCTTGAAAAAAAATTGACGATTAAAAAAAGTATAATACTCAAAATATAATCGAGTTCAAATAAAGCTTATAAAATAAAACTTATATTAAAGCAATATGTTGAAAATATTCAACGATAAAGTTGCAAAGGAAGATAGATATAAACTGAGTAAGGATGTTTCGGTACTTATGATTCCGGGGACGTAATCCTTATAAGTGGGGAAGAATGTGACAGCCCAAATTCTTCGAAAATTATATTAAATAAGAATTTAACAATCAAAAGTCTTATTGTGAGACAAAGTAGGTTTATATATATATATATATATATATATATACTGTCCGGATCTTAAGCTCACCCATTATCTAACATACCTTGCTCACCCCCCTTTAGCGATGGACCGGGCGACGATTCGGTCCGTCGCTATATATAGAATTGTCGTCCTAACTTTTAGTGACGAATAACATATAGTGACGGACCGAACATATAGTGACGGACCAAATCGTTATACTTCCAAACTGATATATACTTCCAAACTAATATCAAAATACTGAACTGTTATACTTCCAAACTGATATCAAAATTTATTTGGGGTCAGCTATAATTATCGAATTCATCAGAAAGATAAGTTGTTAATCGCGATTCTCAGTAGTCTGACAATCAAGGGCTGTAACAGGGAGATTTTAACAAGAATTCGAGTGAGAATTAGCCATAAAAAGGCAAGTCATGCACTCTTATCATGTTATATGAAATCGAAAGTTATATATATATATATATATATATATATATATATATATATATATATATATATATATAACTTACATACACATACATGATTTGGAGAGAACGCAGAACCTAGGGCAAGGGATTTGGCTCTGCTTCAATCACGATTCCCAGTTCGCAAATTTGGGGAGAAGAGCTCGACTAGGGCTTATTATTTGGAGAGAGGAGAGACGTAGAACACAGAACCTAGGGCTAGGGATTTGGCTCTGCTTTAATCGCGATTCTCAGTTTGCGAATTTGGGAAGAAGAGCTCGGCTAAGGCTTATTATTTGGAGAGATGAGAGACGCGCGATTCAGATTTGGGTTTTTTAAAAGACACGGAAGAAAGACTTTTAAATAGTTATGTGACTTAAGGATTTATGTTGTTTAAAAGTTATGCTTTTGAACTTTCCTGTATATATATATATATATATATATATATATAACAAGGATCAAGACATACCCCTTATCTAACTCACCCGAGATCACCCTCTTTAGCGACGGACCCAACGACGATTCGTTCATACAACCGTTGTCTATAATTTTAGCGACGGACAACATATAGCATTGCTAAAAGTATAGACAACGGTTGTATGACCGAACCGTCACCGGGTCTATCACTAAAGGGGAGTGAGCTTGGGTGTGAGACCCCAAATTTTATGAATAAAGATTTAAATTTCTCAAAATATTTTTTTAATATTATGGTATGGATTTGATATAATGTTGTAGTTGTGGGTAATATTTATAAATTTTGCAAAGTATGCAAGTTGTTGTATAATATTCGATTGGTCGGGGAATATTCTTTTGTCGGGAAATATCCGTACGATGGTGCAATCAGTGGTGGAACCCACAACAGAAGTATTGTCGTAGTTAAAAAATGACAGAATTATCTTTCTATAAAAATAATGGTAGAAGTGTTACTGTTAAAACTGTTAAAATACCCGATAGTAAAAGTATAGTAATACGCGTGGTTGCATAGTAGCACACGGTATTAGTTATTGATGCTTACATGAGAAGTCACTCAGTAATACTTAATTATTGCTATAGTAATTGCTGCATAATATCTCTCATATTATTGATTCAATTATTGTCACAGTATCATCTGCATAATATGATATACCTTTTGTAAGCGGATCCGCAATATTATCTTTTGACTTTACATAATCAATTGAGATAATTCCATTTGAGAGCAATTTTCTAACGGTATTATGTCTTCGTCAGATATGGCGTGATTTCATCAGTTATATAAATGACTTCTGGCTTTCTTCCAATCGCCGATTGGCTATCATGTATGTATACATATATCGGGCATGTGTCTTGACCAATTTGGAATATCCCTCTAAAAATTACGAAGCCACTCAAACCTTCTTCCAACTTTTGTCTAACGCAATGAATTCGATTCCATTGTAGACCTAGCAATACACGCTTGTTTTGAGGATTTTCAAGATATCGCCAGACTACCAAGTGTAAATACATATCCACTTGTGGATTTTGAATCTTTAGTATCGATATCCAATTAGCATCGAAGATATCCTTCCAATCTTCTTTGGATATCTTGTATAGTCACGATCCATAGTTTTAAGTATGTTTTAAATATCCCAAAACTCTCAAAATAGCTTTCTAGTGATCTTTATCTGGATTACTCGTATACCTACTTAGCTTACTTACTGAATAAGCTATATTCGGTCTAAGCATGATTCATGACATACATTAAACCCGCTTTATTATATGAGAATATTCTAGTTGAGATATGCTATCACCTTCATTTTTAGCTAGATGAAGATTTATATCAACTGGGGTCTTATTTAGAATTATATTATACTTGTTAAAATTTTCAAGTATTTCCTCAATGTAATGAGATTGAGATAATATAATTCCATCAGAGGTTCTAGAAATCTTGATTCCTAAAATTATATCAGCAACCCCCAAGTCTTTCATGTCAAACTTATTTGACAACATACGTTTAGTAGAGTTGATAACTTCATTGTTGTTACCCATGATTAACATATCATCCACATAAAGACAAACAATGACATATTCCTTTTGAGTGCTTTTGACATAAACACATTTGTCACACTCATTAATTTTAAATCCATTTGATAACATAACATTATCAAATTTCTCATGCCATTGTTTTGGTGCTTGTGTTAATCTATACAAGGATTCCTCTCTTGTCCAGGAGCAGTGAAACCTTCAGGTTGTTCTATATATATTTCTTCATCTAATTCACTATTTAAGAATGCAGTCTTTACATCCATTTGATGTATTTCAAGTCTATTTAAAGATGCTATTGCTATTAGCATTTGAATAGATGTAATTCTTGTAACAGGTGAATAAGTGTCAAAATAATCCAATCCTTCCTTTTGTCTATAGCCTTTAACAACAAGCTTTGCTTTGTATTTATCAATTGAGCCATCAGCTTTCATCTTCTTTTTGAAGATCCATTTATACCCTAAGGGTTTTGAACCAGGTGGAAGGTCCACCAATTCCCATGTATGATTTTGCATAATGGACTCAATTTCGCTATTTATTGCTTCTTTCCAATGAGAAGCATCTGGAGAGGAAACTGCTTCCTTGTAGGTTCGAGGATCGTTTTCTAACAAAAATGTTAGAAAATCCGGACCAAAAGATGTTGAAGTCCTTGCCCTTTTGCTACGTCTAGGCTCATCCACTATAGACTCTTTGTCTATATTTTCAGGATTATCACTAGTAGCACCCAAAGGTCTTTTGTTTGGATTTGAATCATTATTTCCATTATATGGAAAAACATTCTCAAAAAATGATGCATCTCTTGATTCAATAAATGTATTAACATGAATATCGTTAATTTCAGATTTATGAACAAGAAAGCGATAGGCACTGCTATTATTTGCATAACCAATGAAAACACAGTCAATTGTTTTTGGTCCTATCTTAACCTTTTTAGGTTTAAGAACCATTACCTTTGCTAGACACCCCCACACTCTTAAGTATTTATAGCAAGGTCTATGACCTTTCCATAATTCATAAGGTGTTTTGTGAGTTTTCTTATGAGGCACTTTGTTAAGAATATAATTGGCAGAAAGCAAAGCTTCCCCCCACAAATTCTGGGGTGCTCTAGAACTGTTTAACATAGCATTCAACATTTCTTTCAATGTTCGGTTCTTGCGTTCAGCAATACTGTTAGATTGAGGTGAATAAGGAGCGGTAGTTTGGTGAATAATACCATGAGTAGAGCATATCTCTTCAAATGGTGATTCATATTCACCACCTCTATCGCTTCTTATTGCTTTAATCTTTTTGTTAAGTTGATTTTCAACTTCATTTTTATAAAGTTGAAACTTTTCTCGCAAACCTCATCTTTGCTTCTTAGCAAAATATACATAACAATATTCAGGCAGTCATCAATAAAGGTTATGAAATATTTTTCCCACCTCTAGTTTGCACAAACTTTAAGTCACATATCAAATGTGAATTAAATCTAGAGGTTCGATTTTCCTTTCAAATGTAATGCAAGGGTAATCTTGTCATTTTTGATTCCACACAAATTTCACATTTATGTTTCGATTAATATCAAATTTAGGCAAGAATTCTAAATTAATTAATCTACGCTAAAGTATTATAATTAACATGTCCTAATCTAGCATGCCATATATTTGAAGACTCTAACAAGTAAGCAGAAGAATTAATTTTATTATTATTAATAGACTTCGGTACAACAATCATAACATTCATCTTAAAGAACCCATCATTCATGTAGCCCTTTCCTACAAACATATCATTCTTTGTAAGTACAAACTTATCAGACACAAACACCAACTTAAAGCCATTCTTGCTAAGTAGTGACCCAGAAACTAGATTCTTCTGAATATCTGACACATGAAGCACTTCATTCAAAGTCAGTTATTTGCCAGATGTCATTTTCAGTATAATCTTTCCACGTCCTTCAACCTTTGAACTTGAGGAGTTTTTCGTGAAGAGTTGATCATCATTTTCTACTGGTTTGTAAGTAGAAAACATCCATTTGTTGGAACATATGTGGCGAGTAGCCCCGGTGTCCACGTACCACTCTTTAGGTTTCCTACCAAATTGCATTCGAGATACAACTGCAGAAAGATTAATGTCTCAAACATCTTGATGAATTTTTTCGATTCAACCACATTTGCTTGAGACTTCATTTCTTTCTTGAACTTTCGTCGTTCGCGACATTCACTTGATTTATGTCCTTGGATGCCACAGTTAAAGCATTTGCCCTTGAATTTCTTCTTGGCCTTAAAGGCTTCTTTGCCTTCACGCTTCCTTTTGTTGTTGTTTGGCCTTTGTTCTACAACACTTGCCTTTGCTTCAATGAAATTCTTCCCATTCTTCTTCTCAGATCCTCGATTGTCCTCTTCAATCCTAAGTCACACAATCAGTTTTTCAAGATTCATCTCTTTGCGTTTATGCTTCAGATAATTCTTGAAGTCTTTCCATGATGGTGGAAGCTTCTCAATCATTGCAGAAACTTAGAATGAATCACTTAATGACATTCCTTCAGAATGAATGTCATGTAGAATTATCTGCAATTCTTGAACCTGAGTGATAACTGCTTTGGAATCTATCATTTTATAATCAAGAAATTTACCGACTATGAATTTTTTTCATGCTAGCATCTTCAGTTTTATATTTTTTATCTAAAGATTCCCAAAGTTCTTTTGCAGTTTGAATAGTACAATATACATTATATAATGCATTATCTAAACCATTCATTACATAATTTCTGCAAAGAAAATCTGTATGTTTCCATGCATCAACTGCAACCACCTTTTCTTTGTCAGTTTCTCCTTCAACAAAAGTAGGACAGTCCTCTTGTAGAAACCGAGCCAAATTCAATGTTGTGAGATAGAATAGCATTTTTTGTTGCCAACGCTTGAAATCAGTTCCATTGAACCTTTCAGGCTTTTCTCCATGAGACATACTCACGGCAGGAATGCTACTAGTAGATGTCATTTCTGTTATACAAGGAAGACAATTGTCAATAGACAGAAACAAACTTCTGTTTGTACAAGATGTAACAAATATTATTTACAAATTTGTTTTTGCAGAATACTATATATTAACACAATAATATATCTTAACAATCAAAATAAACTGTTATATAAATTTGAAAACAATAACAGAATAATATCTATTAATATGCAAACAATTTTTTTGTTTACATAAAACACTACTACAATTACAGAATATATATAAACAGAATATTATATATCTACTAACATGTAATATTCCTAAACATATAAACATGCAACAAAATAAAATAAATCTGTTATAATGAATAACTTAGTTTAATAATTTGTTATGATAACAAAATTATGATTATGAAGCGGATAAATGTAAATTTGTTTTTTTTACCAATAATAATTACATGCACCATGCAATATTTACTACACTCATATATATTATATATTATATATTATTCTGCATGTATCATGCACCACACTTACTGCACCATATATTAATATTAAACTTTCACGTACTCATATATTAAACTTTCATGCAATATCATATTCAGATATAACTTTCATGCACTAACAGTACACGTATAAATATACCGATATATATATAAGATATTATATATATATAATATATATTCTAACAGTATGAATATAAATATATAATATATTATATTAACCGAAGAAGTGATACTAACATACTGCAGGATTTGTCTTGAGAATCATTTGCATCATATTTAATGAATATAACACGAAATATATAACTTTTTACACTATTTATATAAAATATATAACATGCTATTATATTTATGCAATATATACGTGCTTGAGTAAGAAATAATGTGGATGATTACAGGATACAGGAATTGTGTACTTGACTTCAGTAATTCAAATACCCACTTTAAATTCAAATACTTGACTTAAGGAATTGTGTACTGGATTGTTATTTTCGTAATATATATATTAACATGTAATATATATGCACATATATATATTTAAACGAAATTGGAAATAACAAAATTTAATATATATACATGCAACAAAAAATCTGTTAATCAAAAATAAAATATCATGTATATTAAAATGCAACAAATATTATGTTAAAATAATTTTCTATTCACATCAAATAATACTATAATTACAGAAAGATTAAATTTGCTTTAAGATTGTTAACTTTAATATATAGTATTATTTAATAATGCATATAAATATAATAATAATAAATTATGCAAAACAGAAACAATGTGTAAAATAAAAAATATAAATCCAAGTCTTTTTAATTCACAAAGTCTCCTTAAAGCAAATTTATTCCCCCACAGATGCTAAGGGTTAATTGAATAATTGTTTCCCAAGATAAAACGGAATTCAATTCTTAATTAGTAGCATTACAAAATTAAGAATTCATCGAACCAATTTCTATGTTATGCACTGAACTAACATTGATAATTAAAAATGCATGCATGAAGAAAACTAGGACTTACCGTTAGTGCAACACTATTTGACAGATAACGGGATTTACAGAAACGGGAAACGGGATTAACAGGGAAGGAACGGGATTGCAGAAGTAGAACGGGATTTAATATACTACAGAACGGGAATTGCAGAAACAGAACGGGGAGAAAGAAAAAAATGTTCTCTTTGAAATGTTCCCACATCGTTTATTTATAGAATAATTCTGCAGCATATGGGAGCAACCGCCATCAAAACTATGTAGTTTAAACAAAATCTGATAAACAGATTTTGCCCAAAAAGATATATATTATGACCCGACCCGATCCGAATCCGACTCGTCCCGGCCCGTCAATTTTCTCATTCAATTCTTAATGGATTTGAACACATAAATATATATTTTATCAAACCCATTTTCAACAATACTATCATGTGTACCATGGGAAAATTAAGACTCCTCTTAAGGAATGTTCTGATCTGATATCCTTGCCTTCATTACCTGAGCTTGAGATTAGGGAGCTGCCTTCTGATCTTTATGTGGACTTGTATCCGGGTACATCGGCTTTTTTGGCTAGTCAGTTTTCACATCTACACAAGGCAGATTGGATCTTCTTCAACACCTTTGTTGAGCTTGAAAATGAGGCTAGTTTTTTTTCGGTTACCAGAAGCTAGTCTTATTATAATTTTTATTAATTGTTAGTAAGTGGGGTCAAAATTATGTGAGAGAATTTTGTGGAAATATAAAATTTACTTGTAGAAATATAATTCTCATATATATATTGGATTTCAATTCGAGTGAGGTTATGTATTTAAAAAATAATAATTTCGTTCCAAAATTAAAAATACAATTTCATTTTTTAGTAGCCCAAATACAGTTTGGTGTATAGAGAAAATTAATATTTTCACAAGTAAATTTTATAATTTCACAAAACAATAGTAAATAAGAAACTCACATTTATGTAAGTAAGAACTTGTAAAAATATTTTCTTGTAAAAATAATAATTCCCTTCTTTAAAGTTTTAATATGGAAAAGAGCTGGATTATAGAGAAATAATTTGAATTCGTTGGATATAAGTTTTAATATATGGAAAAGAGTTGGATTATATATAAATAATTTGAATTCGTTGGATTATATTTTCTTGTAAATAACAGTTCTTTTTAAAGTTTTAATATATGGTAAAGAGTTGGATTATATAGAAATAATTTGAAATCCTTAGCTATATCCAAAACAATTATTTTTCCATTGTCTAATTACTATTGTATTTGTAATAATCCCCTTTCTTTCTTTGTCTTCTGATAAATACTGATCCAAGAACCATTAGAGCACAAAATCAAAAATGGCCAAAAAAATCTCACATTCTGGTAATCCCCTATCCACAACAAGGTCACATAAACCCAATGCTACAATTCTCCAAGCGCTTAGCTGCAAAAGGCCTTAGAGTCACACTAGTCACCACCACAGCTCACAAAAACCTCATACAAAACCAATTCACCAGCTCCATCAATTTTGAGCACATCTCCAATGGATTCAGTGAAGGCCAAAAACCTGATAGCTTCAACCTTTTTTGTACAAGGATTGAAGGCCGAATCGTCGAAAAGTTTGCCAAAGATAATTGAGAAATTGGAGAATTCTGGGTACCCTTTGAATGCCATTGTTTATGATGCATGTATGCCATGGAATTTAGATATAGCTAAGGAAATTGGGTTATATGGGGTTTCTTTTTTTACTCAATCATGTGCGGTTTCTGCAATTTATTATCATTCCCATAAAGGGACTGTTAAGATTCCAGTGGAAAAAGGGTCTTTGATTTGCTTGCCTGCAATTCCAGAATTGGGGATTTGTGATTTGCCCTCTTTTGTTTCAGATGTGGATTCTTACTCGGGTATTCTCAGGCTTGTTCTTGATCGATTTTCTAACTTTCAGGAGGCTGATTGTTTATTTTTTAACACTTTTGATAAGCTTGAAGATGAGGTGGGTTATGTTTAATTTCAATTCAAATTGATCCAAATTGAGGGGCCTGAATCTTGACTTTACATATTCATTGCCTTAGTTATGTTTTGTTTCTATATCAAACACTTTGATGGAGATGATGATTGATAATGCGACAGGAATGATATATCTGTTCTGAATCTTGTGATTATAGTATTACTATATAGTTAGCCTTCTCTATTGTTTATCTATAAACTCTGTAGTTAATCTCTATTTCCTGCTAAATATATTTGAAAATGATACATAGGCAGTCTGTAGGCCAAAAAAAGTATCGAGTAAAAGCATGAATTTCCCTCAAAGTGACAGTTATTTTTGGTTCCTAATTTACCATATTCTGGTATTAGATGATCTTATTTATGCAATGTCTCCAGCTTCATTAAATTTCTCATGTTTTATAATTGTAGTCTGCTTTGGTTACTTATCTTAATAAATTTTGTGGGAGCAACTTTTATTAATCATGTTGTTATGTTTTGTTAGATAGCGAAATGGTTGTCAAGTCAATGGCCAATTAAGACCATTGGACCATCAATTCCGTCAATGTTCTTAGACAAGCGATTACTAGATGACAGAGACTACGGCCTCAGCCTCTTCAAACCAGATGTTGAAGCTTGCATCAAGTGGCTCAATGCAAAAGCTACTGGCTCAGTAGTCTACGTATCATTTGGGAGCGTTGCCAACCTCAGGCACGACCATATGGATGAAGTAGCATGGGGCTTGTTGAACAGTAGCAACAACTTTTTGTGGGTAGTCAGAGAAACTGAACAGAATAAGCTTCCGGGTAATTTCAAAGCCGAGGCGTCAGAGAAAGGCTTGGTTGTGAGTTGGTGCCCTCAGCTTGAAGTTTTGACTCATAAGGCCGTGGGGAGTTTCATGACGCATTGTGGATGGAACTCAACGCTTGAAGCATTAAGCTTGGGAGTGCCAATGTTGGTTATACCTCAGTGGACGGATCAAACTACGAACGCTAAATATGTTGTGGACGTATTGCGAACTGGGGTCTGGGTTAAGGCTCGTGACAAGGAGATTTTTACGAGGGAGGACATTGTTAATTGTATAAAGGATGTCATGGATGGAGCAAAAGGAGAACACCTTAGAGCGAATGCCATCAAATGGAAGGAACTGGCTGTTGAGGCAATGAGTGAAGGTGGAAGCTCTGATAAGAATATCAACGAATTTATTTCAAAGGTTATATCCACCACCACGTGAAGCTTTCAAGCTGATATCTCCTGCATTTAGTGTAAGCCTCAGAATATTGTTAGTTAATTCCACAATTAACCATTTGTGCAAGCATACACAGTCAACAAATAATAAAGTGGTAAAGTAAAGTGTCGTACCCACAAGGAATCCCAATTAATAAATTCAAACTACTAGTACTTTATTAATTCAATTTTATTTAAACAACCATAATTTGTGATTTTCTAATTAAGAAAACTAAAATTAACTAATTAAAACTGTCTTACTCTAGAAATTGATTCAAATAAATAAAAATTAAGAATATAATATCCCCAATTATGTAATACAAATCAAGTATCCAGTTGCTCCAGTTATTACTTCACCTGAATTGTTAACAGGAATTCTAGTTGTTAAAAGCCATTTTCCAAGTGGTCAGATAACATTTATTTAATTCAATTAATTCTGCGATATCCCTATGCAAAATAATAAAATTAAATTTATTAAGCTCCAACTCCCAATTGTTACATGCAGTGAAAAGAGATATTCACATTCAATCCACAACCCTAATTATTTATCTTATGTAAATAATTAAGCATACATGTTATCACATCCAATTCTAACCCTAGAATTCTTCTCCCGAATCCATCTAGTGTAACACAGTAATTATTGGCCAAATAATTAATCAATAAACACAAAACATGATAAACAATTCAATTTGACTTAAATAACTGGATTAAATTGAATAATCAATTCATAAACATAAAATGTTCACTTTGTAATCTTAATGAAAAAGTTAATTCATACTGAAAGTAAAACTAGAAATCCCATAAAAATCATCTTAATAGAATTACAAAACCGAAATAGAGAAGAAGAAGACTCTAAAATCAGTCCTCCAATCTTCAATCTTCACTTGAATTTTATTCCACGATGTTTCGTTGCTCTCCAATTAGTCTCCAGCCCTCCTCTATCCTTTTTGCCACACGTTTCCTTTCATAAATACTTCCCTTCTTTATAGATTCCTACTTCAAATCAACTTCTCCTACTTAGTAGCCTCCCCGATCGGTTCTTTCACGTCCCCGGCTCCCCAAGTACTGGTTTTAGATCGAAGACACTACCGTCGTAGCCAAATTCCAACAATTTACAATTTCGACATTAGTGATGCTAAAATTCCCGATTTGACCCTGCGTTTGCCTCATCTTGCAAAGCAATAAAGAAACAAATAAAAACTATCCTACTGAACTTAAAAACCGCAATAATTCAAGCCTAATTATATCCAATTCATTGGTATATTACCCACTCATCAAATACTCCCAAACTTGAACCGTTGTTTGCCCTCAAGCAACAAAACACAATGCAATAATTAAATATGCAATGCAAATACAAATGTAGCTATCTACATGCCTACGACTCCAGCAGTCAATCAAAACAAAGTCTATTCATCAGGCCTCAGAGAAATCACAATAAACATGCTAGTACATCATACCAAGAAAGATCAATAATTTTTCAACCAATCATCAAATCTTAACCCTTTTATTACTGATATCGTGCGTGTGTGCTCAACAACCATGCTAACTGATGTAAAGCTAAATAAAACACATAATAGATTTCTTTGAAGGCATCATACAGTATAAACTCAAGAAATCCAAAAACAAGCTAGATCCGGCTAAAATCACATACTTACTAAATTCCAGGGGTCAAGATGGAATACTTATGCTTTATTTTTCACTTACAGGGGCTTTTTGCTCTTTTTCCCATTTTATTCTCTTATTTTATTTCTCATGGCTGTGTAATGTCTAATTCCCTTAGGCTTTTCAATGCTACCTTAGCGAGCTTTCGACCAACGACTCTTAAACCATTAAGGCATTAGGGCACTAGGTGTATAGACAATCCCCTCGGGCTTACTTACTCAAGTAACAAAGGCCATGAAACTAGACTAGCCACGGTGTTTATTTATGTGTGTGTGTGTGTGTGTGTGTGTGTGTGTATAT
Organism: Panax ginseng; assembly: GCA_020205605.1. Classification (NCBI taxonomy): domain Eukaryota; kingdom Viridiplantae; phylum Streptophyta; class Magnoliopsida; order Apiales; family Araliaceae; genus Panax; species Panax ginseng. The sequence continues at coordinate 81,377,808 of CM035147.1, read as the reverse complement.
ATATATATATATATATATATATATATATATATATATACACCCCAAATTTTCTCCCAAACTTAGGTTATTGTCTAACTTTAGCCATCACTGCCTATTCCTGTTAATCTTTCATTCAAATTAGCATTATTCTTTAGAAATTCATTATATATCAATTTAGACTTAATCAGCCAACATGGTCGTTTCTTAACGTGTTAACCTGATTATATCAATTTCAAACAGATAAAGATTTAAATCAAGACAAGAAGGTCTTAATAATCAGTACTAAATTTGTCTATGCAATTCCAGTCTCATCATTGGCCAAAACAGACTTAAACTATCTAACAGCTGGAATCATGCGATATGACAAAATGCAACACAAAAATAGTAACTGACTAATAATTAAACTTAAAATTTGACAGGTTGACATAAAATGCAACAATGTAACACATATTCATAACCTAAATGCAACAATCTACTATGAACATGCAATCCTAAAATGCAAATAAAACTACCCCCAAACTTAACGTGAACAATGTCCTCATGCGAAAGATATAGCAATTAAAACAGAGGACTTCCCTGACGAGGTCATTCATCGGGCGCAACCTCCTCATCGTCACTCATCTCTTGATCGGAAGGGGGAAACACATGCAAAATAAGAGCAGTTGGGAATTGGCTAGGATCGACCGTGGGATGAAGCCGATCATACATATTTGTCTGCGCCGTGAAGTAGTCGACCACAAACCTGTATATAACATCTTGTCGTTCAGCGAGTCGGACATTTTGGGATTCAATATTATAGAACCAACCATCAATTTCACGCTGAACTGCATCGGGAACTACACCACGGGGGACTGCTGATGAGGATCCGGAAGCCGTTGGAGCAGGTACTTGTTGTGTTTCAGCTGGAGTAATTATGAAGCCCAATCCACGGGGATGATTGGCACCACCAGTCCACACTCGGTACCTTCTTATCTTTTTATGGTCTAACACCGGCATAAGGGGTTGAATCATTTCATCTGACTTCCATTTAACCCCAAATTTAGTACACAGAGCATAAATAAGGGAAGGGTGTTGTAAACCTCCTATGGTACCCCCTCGTACAGCCCTCAAGATCGACTGTTGAATAATTAGACCGATGTCCATCTTCATACCTCTAACTATAGAATATAACAACACCGCCCTTTCTTTAGTGACGTCACTGACATGTGTGCAAGGCATCAATTTAGTATATATAAAGGCATACCAAGCCTTCCCATATAAACTAAGGCGCAAGTGGGGGAAAGTCATGCTTCCGCATTCATGCAATGTCCAAGTGGTGCCCGGTTGACATAATTCGCGAATGATCATTTTATAATCCAGTCATTGGCTCACAAAACTGGCACACTCATTACGCTGACCCGCAGTAAGCAATTGGTAACAACCATTGATGTCCTCTTCACCAAATTCGACGATTTTTCCTCTCACGTACACGCCATAGTGGAAGTGCTCAGAAACATTGGCGTATAACTCCTTTACAACTGCAATGACTATCAGATCAGGTTGTTCAGTGAAAGTGAACCAGTTCTGCTCAACGATCATAACTGCGATCTCCCCATCCTTTGTGTGGTCTGGCCTTAAACCCCTTTCTGGGACTAGAGATCGTGTTGCCATTCGATTGTATCGTTCTTGGGCTTCGACACTAATGAATCTCTTGTTATCAAATTTCGTTGGGGCCGAGGAGGAACCAGAACCATCTCTTCGTTGACGCTTTGAGGCAATTAGAATACTCTGCAATCGAAAACAAATACACACGTATTATAATTTATCACATGTATTACAAAGAATCACATAACCGTACCACGACCCCTAAACTATGAGGTAGGATCTCAATGTGTAATAAGGTTTGAGAGTTTGATTAGCCACACACTATCATGAAGCTTCACAATTTGAACCGAATAACATGAAGTATCAATAACAGGTTCAAATGGTGAAGTTGTCTAATAGAGAACAAGTGAACTACAACAATTTTTCACACAGACTTTCTGTCAAACACCTAACAAGAATTAGCTAATTTGACATTGAAGAAAACCCATGCAAGATATGTTGTTATAATTAAGCCACAACCAATCATGCATTGCAAGTGCACATCTCCGTGAACAATAGAAATACAAGTGAGTTTTTGCATACCTTTTTGCTGTAAGGGATTAAATTTGAGAGTAGAAGGATGCGAATTACAAAGCCACTTGATGCTGAGAAGTGCAAAATCAATTAACGAGGAGATATAAGATGTCTCGATTTTATGGATGATTAAGGGAATTGGGGAGTTATGAAATAGAATGAGAGTGGTGGAGACAATTTAGGGGAAGTGGAGTAACTAAACGATTTTTTTATTTTAGAACCTGACCTCCCAGCGCCTTGGCTCTAGGATTTAAGCTTTATAGGGTGATGGGGAGCTAATGTGTAGTGAGTTGATGAACACTCAGTGCCGGGACAGTGTATCTCTATGTAGTTATAGCGACGGGGCGCTGGCCTTGCATCTTAGCCACTGTTGCCTAGCGTTGGGGCACTGAATCCCTTTGTATTTGAGCGCTGGGGCACTGACTCTTGATTCTGGGTAACATCTCAACTGTACTACCTGATATATTATGCACGTATATTAGTACTAGCACTAAAAAAAACCAACATTCTACTCTAATTGAACTAAATCAGTACATTACTAAATTGAATTAATAAAAATGATAAATAAAATCCTGAGGCTACCTCCCCATAGCGATTGGTTTATAGTCGTCTGTGACGCCCCCAAAATAGGTATACATCACCCATCTTGAGTCGCCAAATACATGGTACAAAATTCAAATACAACTTAATAATACAACTGTCGTGTGACATACGACAAAACATAAATTGAGAGTTTTAATACGAATATTGTCTTCTAGCCAGTATTCAACTCAAATGGAGTCCTCAATACATTTATTATCACACTATTTCATAGAATAGTGAGGACTACTAATGCTATCATCTTGACCGTCACTTCGTTCCCCGGCTTAGTCCTTGCCACGCGTTCTCATTTCTCAAGAGAACAATGAAAACAAAAGGTGAGCTCAACTAGCCCGAAGAAGAAATATTATGACTAAGATAATGCGAGAATAATTTATCATTAGCCTTCAAAAAGTGTTAAAAACCGATAAAATATAACAAACATCAAGTTTAAGCTGCGGTAAACAAGCAATCCATTAGAAGAGTCAAGTAGAGCATAAAATCTACTATCTTCTATGATTTAAAAAGGATTTTCATCACTTTTACTGCTGAGACTCAGCTTAATAACTAATCCACATCATCGAATCACCCTTGCACTACGGCCAAGGATATTCTTTAGTATCACAACCATAAATTATTCATGCACTATGGGCTAAGGATATTCGTGTATTCATCAATGGTCATGATCTTGCCAACAACTGTCCATCAATGCACTACGAGCCAATGAGGACTTTTACCACATCATTTGTAACATTACGGTCATGATTATACCGAATAATCACTGGTCATAATTATACCAAGTCCATCTATACACTATAGGCCACAGATGACTTTCAACATAATATAAACATGAGGATGAAAAGAATTCAATAAAACAAGTTCAAGGATAAATTTTTAAAGATTTATAATTTAATTTATCCAAAAATCAATAATATCCCAATTATCAACATGATACTGCTTTGGGGAGTAAAATTCAAGAATAATATTATATCAAAAATGATTTGGACCGAAAAGAAATAAATTTTTTGTCATAAATAGTACCGGGTGAATAATAAGAACTTGAGTGAATAGTACCGTGAATAGTAATTTCGTGAATAGTAACCACCGTGAATAGTACCTCGGCATGAAAAAGTTAAAACTTATCAAGAATGCTCAGAATAATATTTCCATGAAAAGATACTGAATGAAGCGCAAATATCAAGGATATTCTACTAATTTCATGGAATATAGAAGCCAAAACTTTAACAAAACGAGTATAGAATTCGAAATTCGAAACGAAATAATATTACTTACATACTATAGAGTATAAAAGAAAATATTACTTTATATGAATACTGAACAAAAATAATATCCCTTACCTCAAAAGAATAGTACTTATGGCTGAATATTAGATATATATTTGAAAGGAACTTGCATAGTATATAAAGAACACTCAAAGTATCAAAATACTCACAAAAATACGCTCGATAATATAAAGAGGGAAGATTTCAGTTTCTGGTGTGATTTTCAATTCTAACCTAAGCACCATATTTATAGGAAAATGCTTAGAACACCAAAGTAGAAAATTTAATAAAATATTAATATATTTTTTATAAATTCCTACGCACACTTCCTTCGATCCAAAACATCAGCCACACAAGTGGGGGGCCCTCACCATAATAAAAAAACGTTTTTTTAAAAAAAATAATTAAAACTTCAAAAATCAATTATTTCAGAACTTCAATAATTTATAATAAATAGTCTTTTATCAGACTGTTCCCAGAAAATATGGGGTTTTCCAATAAGGATTTCTCCTTACTGGCGCGCAATTAGGTGACCAAACTTCTCCTTGACATGACCAATAATGCTATCTAATAATATTATTCAAATAATATGAATTATTGATCTGATAATGGGAAATATTGTGCAGTGACAATTATTGAAACAACAATAATATAAAATCTCAACGCAACAGTTATTGAATCAATAAAATAAAATATTGAACAGTAATTGCTGTAATAATTATTGAGTAATGCCTTCTTATGTAAGAATCAATAATTGGTGCAATACCGTGTACTACTGTGCAACACCGCATACTAAGTGAGACGCAAACCGGGGCAACTCGGCAAACTTAGCTTCTTACTGCGACACGGTCATATTGTTCTGCTCCAACTTGATGAACTCTACCTCTTTCATGTGACGAATACGTTCGGAAAAGTACTTGTCGTTGAATAGTTCTTGGAACTTCTCCTAAGACATCTTCAGTGCGGTAGGTTGAGTACGCTTTCATCGATTCCCACGGTAATCTACCTCTCCTCGCATAACATAAAGGTGGCAAAGGAACCTTTTGCTCCCGGAGCATCCCAAGACATCAAATATCTTGATGATCCGCTTTATCCACGTTTCTGCCTTAAGTGGTTTTGGCTCTCCAATAAACTCCGGTGGTCCCAGCTCCTTGAACTATTTAGCGGTGACCGTCCAGGAGTTTCCACCTACATTTTGGATAGGAGCCGCTCTCGCCTGATATTGCATGAATTGCATAAAGCCTCTGAACATTCCATTGTTCATCATTTGATCGTTGTTGTTTACCTGAGGATTATTGTCTTCTTGTTGCACATTATCCTGGGTATTGATCTGTGGTGACTTAACGGTCTCCTGTGCTCCATTGTTATTCTCAATATTCTCAGATGTCATTTCAAATACTGCCACAAAACAAGGGTTAATTGACATGCAACATATTATCCCTATACTCGGATCGACCAATTAGATACCAAATAAACTTAGGTAAGTCATACTAGCAAAGGAATTCCCCGTCTCTCCCCTCCTAGTTCTAGCCTCACATCTTAGCCATGGATTATATCCCTAAGCTTTGATACCAACTGTGACGCCCCCAAAATAGGTATACATCACCCATCTCGAGTCGCCAAATACATGGTACAAAATCAAATACAACTTAATAATACAACTGTCGTGTGACATACGACAAAACATAAACTGAGAGTTTTAATACGAATATTGTCTTCTAAACAATATTCAACTCAAATGGAGTCCTCAATACATTTATTATCACACTATTTCATAGAATAGTGATGACTACTAATGCTATCATCTGGACCGTCACTCCATTCCCCGATTAGTCCCTGCCACGTTCTCATTTTCAAGAGAACGTTGAAAGCAAAAGGGTGAGCTCAACTAGCCCAAGAAGAAATATTATGACTAAGATAATGCGAATAATTTATCGTTAGCCTTGATAGTGTTAAAAGCGATAAAATATAACAAACATCAAGTTTAGCTGCAGATTGGAACAAGTAATCCATTTAAGAGTCAAGTAGAGCATAAATCTATTATCTTCTATGATTTAAAAGGTTTTTCATCACTTTTATCGGCCGAGACTCAAATTTTTAATAAATAATCCACATCATCGAATCACCCTCGCACTCTGGCCAAGGATATTCTTTAAGTATCACACCACAAATTATCCATGACTACGGCCAAAGATATTCGTGTATTCATCAATGGTCATGATCATGCCAACAATCGTCCATCAATGCACTACGGGCCTATAAGGACTTTTACCACATTATTTGTAACATTATTACCATGATTATACCGAATAATCCACGGTCATAATCATACCAAGTCCATCTACGACCACTGGGGCCATAGATAACTTTCAACATAATATAAACATGAAGATGAAAAGAATTCAATAAAACAAGTTCAAGGATAAATTTTTAAAGATTTATAATTTAATTTATCCAGAAATCAATAATTTCCAAATTGTCAACATGATACTGCTTTGTGGAGTAAAATTCAAGAATAATATTATAGCAACAATGATTTGGATCGAAAAGAAATAATTTTTTTTATCATGAATAGTACCCTGGGTGAATAGTAACCGAGTGAATAGTAACCGTGAATAGTAACTTCGAGAATAGTAACCCCGTGAATAGTACCCCGGCATTAAAAAGTTAAAACTTATTAACAATGCTCAGAATAATATTTTCATAAAAAGATACTAGATGAAGCGCAAATATCAAGGATATTCTACTAATTTCATGGAATATAGAAGCCAAAACTTTAACAAAACAAGTATAGAATTCGAAATCCGAAACGAAATAATATTACTTACATACTACAGAGTATGAAAGAAAATATTATTTTATACGAATATTGAACAAAAATAATATCACTTAACTCAAAAGAATAGTATGTTAGTTCCCAGAGGGCACAATAGATCTAGAAGGGGGGGTGAATAGATCCTTTTTATTTCAAATACTTTTCTGGTTTATATTATATTGTTCATAATTAATATATGACAAACATAAGAATCTTTTCAAGCACAGCGGAATAAGTAAAAGATCCCCTTCATTGATATATTCATAATCATACATACATTGTTCGTAGAGTAAGTTTAGTTGTAAGCAGTTAAAACATACATAGTAGTTATAGAAGTTATAGTACATAATGTAAATGACATAATGTAAAAGACACAAGGGGTTTTAAGTGATTTAGAGACTCAAGCTCCTAATCCACTCTTCTGCTTTCAACTAAGCAGATTTCCACCAAGGAAGGCAAAGAACCTAAATCACTAAGATTCCTTGAGGCCAGTGACTTGGGACTTGATTCACTAAGAACTCTTCAAGGCCGTGACTTGGGACTCCTCTAATTCCCTAAGAACACTTCAATCCCAGCAGGCTTGGAACTTCGTTTAGTCCCTTCGGACAAGGACCCTTCTGGCCCTCCTTTGTTTAGTCCCTTCGGACAAGAACCCCTCAAGACCTGGCTTTGTTGAGTTGTTTATTTGTTGTTGTTGGAGTCGGTGTTGAGCTGCTAAGATTTCTTCATGCTCTGAACATCTTCTATACTTAGCTGCTTGGCTTAGTCATCCTTGAATTGCAGCTGAGTGTTGCATGATGCTCAGCTTCTTTGGTTACTCAACCACTTCGGATGACCCCTTTGTGAACTGCCTTAAAGATCTTTCTCCTTGGTACTTACTGGCTGCACATGATAGGCTTCCAAGATGACTGTAAGCTCTTCTGTTAGGTACTTATAAGCTTTCTCATGCTTGACACCAAGATGGCATTTGTGATCTTCCTTCTTGCTACTTGATGCCTTCTCATGATGGACTTGCTAAGATGACTGTAAGCTCTTCTCTATTGTACTTAGAGTCTTTCCATGATGGACATCAAGATGACATAATGCTCTTCTTTCTCTCGTGATTCGAACACTCTTCATGTAGTAGAACTCTCACTTCTACTACATAGTAGAACTCACACTTCTACTTCTTTCTTTATCTGACTTCTGAGTGTTCTTGGTGGATCGTAGAGTGAGCCTTCGGACTCACTTTTTCACATGGTTTAGATCAGTCCACTTTCACTCCAAACTCGGCAACTCCAGCAACCTTTGATCTTTGAATCTCTTTCTCATTTATACTTCTTCCCAATCCTTTCGTTGGAAAGTAGCCGTTGAAGGCTATTCAAATCTCTTCACAGATCTCGAGTTGCTTGAGGTAGACTGCTTGATGTGACATGTCATGCTTTTTTCGACGACATTTTGCGGTCTCTTGTTTCACCTACCACCGTCGGATGTATCACTTTTTTATTGTCTTGGGCCGGTCGAAGACTTTATTACCTCTTTCTGATTTCTCGATCACAGGTTATCCTATTGCATCGATGCTCTCAATAAGCACTTGTCCGAATACTACCCTTCAGATTGAACCTTTGCCAATGCTTCAGTCTTCAGTTATTCGGACTCTACGATTCTGATGCACGTCTTCAAGGACTTGATCGTAGTGTCTTGTTGAGTGTCGCCATCGATATTTGGTTGAGTTAACACTACGATCTTTGAAGAGTGTTGATTGGATCTTCAATGTAGAACACCTCTTCCTTGTATTGTGTAGTGCTTCAATACTTCTGTTTGCCTCAACTGTTCTCAGAGACTGATGGCCTAATTCCTTTCTCTGGTCCCCTTCTTAATATCAAGACACTTTAAATTTGTGGCGCGTCCAACTTGCTTTCTCCTTGTGATCTCCCATTCACTTATCATCAATGAACTGACCCTGCACTTAATCACTTTAACCTTGCTCTTTAGAGGCTGACCAGTATCTTGGTTCACCTTCCATCAGTTCCTTCTTTGTTTGGCAAACACTACGATCTTGGTTGCTTCCAAGATCGTTGTCTTCTGTTCACTTGATAGCTACTGCATTAGCTGACTTTCCATAGTCATCTTCTGAAGTCTTCTTTGGATCTCTTTGTGGAAGACTTCATCATGAATGGCCTTACAACTCAATCTTTATGCTTATTGGGTTGATGCTTAGATCTTCTATTAGCCTGCATGTCATTCGTTGAGTGCTCTCTGGTTTCCTTGGATGTAGCTTGCAGCTTGAACCAGAGGCTTCTTTCCTTTGGATATTCTGGGAGTGCTCATTTGTTGAGAACCGTATATGTTCTACAATTACGCGCTTGCACATTGTGAGCTCTTTCTATTGAGGTCGTAGTTACGCAAGACTTCTACGATTGACTTTTCTGGTGCGAGACACTACGATCCCGAGATCGATCTTGACACTCTACAATTTCGCTTACGCTTGTTGTCTCTTCATCCGATCTTGCTTGACTACGATCTGCGTATGTAATCAATAGACTCTACGACTTAGAGTGTGATCTACGATCCTTGACTTTGCTTTTGCATCGATGAGACTCTACGACCGAGTGTAGTCTACGCTTTCATCTTGGGCGGCGGATGACCGTGTCGGCTCACCAGGCGGTGTCTCTCACGATTCGAACACGACTTCCTCAAAGACACTACGATCCCGAGGAAGCTCTACTCGATACACTACGATCCTTCTTTGTTTCTCCTGGCAGTCTACGAACTTCGAGATCTACTATCTTGCATACTCCTATTCTACCTCGATAGCTCTCGAGTTAACCTTAACTCACCTGGCAGACTACGACTTCTGGTGCAGTGCTCGACGATCAGACTAGCCTATCTATTACATCATAAGATCAACCTAATAAGCTTGATCTTTTTATATTTATAGTCCTTGTACATCATTTCTTTTTAAGGACTTTACAAAGCTATTTTGCTTATGTAGGATCAACCTAACATATTTGATCAATTCATTCTAAGTCCTTGTACATGTATTTCTATTATCTATCAAAAGGACTTTCTGACTTTTCTTAATGCAAGCATACTTGCATATTCATTCATATATATATATATATATATATATATATATATATATATATATATCATAACCAAATCATATATTAAATAGGAATATCATTCACATGCTTATTCCTGACAATCTCCCCCTATTTGATTATGACAAAAACAATAAGTGCATATGCATGTTATGAATGAATCTTATATACAGTGAGCAGCTGTATTTCTAAAATAGATAATCATAAATGTCATTTATATTGATATGGCAATTATATATTCAGACATTCTACATCCTGGATCCAGAACATACCTAACAGGTTAGAGATGTACCTTCTTGGCTCATGTATGTTTCCAGGATGCTTGTTGATCAGCTACTCAACTATTTGTTCTTCTTGCTCTTGCTCCCCCTGGGAAGATGACCTTCTGTCTTTGCTTGGTTCCTCTTCAACATCTTTCTGATCATTCTCCCCCTCAGACTTTTGCAATCTTGTTATCATCATCTTACGGCTCCCCTCGGATGATGACTCTTTATCTGCAAATTGCTTTCTTCTTCTTTGATTTCTTCTCCCTTAACCCTCTGCTCTTCCTTGAGTGCCTCTTGCTCCTCTTCTTTCTATGCTTCTTTTTCTCCCCCTTTTTGTCATTAATTATTTGAGAGAGCTGCTCCATATTGGACATAAGCTGCTCCATTAGGTAGGAGGAGTTGGCAACTTCAAACTTGAGTTCCTGTTAGCCCAGCTCAAGTTGCACTGTGAAAGTCTACTTTAGGTCGTCAATCTTGTCAGATAGAGCTTGAATCTGCTCTTCATTTGCCTTCTGAACTCGTAGAGCGTCAGTCTTTTGATCTTGTATGGCCTTCTGATAGATGTTATCTCTCTCTTGAAGTTTGAGAGATACATCAGCCATAGTAGCTGAAGCTTGTGCTGGAAGGAATTGTCTCCTGCTACTGTCAGCTTCTGTGATTCTTCAATGAGCAGAGATATCTTTTCGCTTAGATCATCAGAACTCTTTTGTAGTTCTTTCTCCAAAGTAATTTGATCCTTTTGTTGGGCAGCAGCTGGTTGAGCATCAGTTTGGACTCTACGATTTTCATCCTTAGATAGATTTTCGAAAGTCTGGAGAATCTGAATAATCGTTGAGTTCCAATCACTGGTTGAGGATGAGGGAATATCTGATAGTAGTGCTTGAGCATAAGGAGGCTTCTGGTTTTGGGCTAGAACATCATCAGCAGTAGAGTGAACAGTCTCTACGATCAGCTCCTTGGTCATAACTCTTCGTCCTTCAGAATCCACTCTACGATTGTAGGGGATGTAGAGATTTCCAGCATGTCGATAGACCTTGAAGTGAGGCTGGTTTGTGATCATATTTGTAGCATAACTTTTCACCCTTGGGAAGTTTTGAGCTACCAGCTCCAGACTTGGAAACTGCTTGTAACACCAACTGAAGGAGCTTCCATCTTTTTCGGGTGGGCCTAGAGCCATGGCATCCTTTGGAAGAACCATCTCTCTGGTGGAGCATCTGGTAGATCATTTGACACTTCCACTACGATCCTTACGCTAAATCTTGCGCAGAGAGAGAAGGCTGGATAATCTTCTTGTTAAATTCGCTTCACGAGGTGCGTAACCGAGAATCTTCTTCAATCTCTTCTCTCTAGAGAGCTGAACTTTCTTGATCATTTTCAAAGCAGAGAATTCCTCTCTTTGCATTTCATTCATTAGAACCTTCTTCAAAGAAGATCTTCTTGATTCATCTTCTTCATTCTTTGGTTTCTTCTTGACATTTTCTCCACGGGATCTGGACTCATCATCACTCAATTCAATGATGGCATTTGATTGACCACTCGCTTCTTTCGAGGAGGCAAACTTGGCTTGCGATCAGTAGCTTTTCCTTCTTCTTGGAGGTTCGGGTTTGGGTGAGTCGGACTCTTCTTCTTCTTGAGACTCGACTTCTCCGGGTTTAGCAGATGGACTTCTTTGAGGTTCAAAGACTTTGGCGAGGAAATGGACTCTTCTTCTATTATCTCATCAACTCTTGATTCAGCAAGGTGGCTATCTGGATTGGTGGGGGCAAGTTCTTCTTCTTCAGATACAACATTACTTGACCTATCATCTTGGGTCATTGAGGCAGTTGCATTTGGGGATGCAATTTGGTCATCTTGGATTTCTTCTTTATCATCAGAGTGACTACTCTGAGAATTAGCCACTAGGCTTGCATTTCTCTCTCTTTGAGAGAATTTGAATTTTCATACATTAATCCAACTTCTTCTTCTTCATCTTTGGATCGATGGGACTCGGCCTTGACTGATATCTTTTCCTTCTCTTCTGCTGACTCTACGTCCCTTTCTTCAACAGAGGTACTATTTTGGGAAGCTGAGGCTAGTTTGTCTTCTACCTTAGCTTTCTTGTTGATAGGCCCTTGAACCAGCCTGTTGCTTCTCCTCTTTATTGTTTCAACAGTTAGAGCTCTTTCTTCTTTGATGGAGAGACTCCTTGGTGGGGCCTTGACTTTCTTCACATCACTAGCTTTCTTCACACCTTTTGATTTCTTTCTAGATGGTGTGATTTCTGCTGGTGCAGAGTCATCAGACTCAGAGCTCTCTGCCTCTTCTATCGTCCTCTTCTTTGCAGAGGCCTTACTGCTGCTCCCAGCTGTCAGCCTTTTGTTTTCCTTAGGGTTCTTCTTCCAGTTCACAAATAATTGTGGAGACATCACTTTGTGCACGTTCAAAATTTCTCCCTCATCATCCTTGATTTTCCCTCCTAGCTTCTTCTTCATTACAATACTCAGCAGCCTTCCATGAAACACCTTGGTCAGGGGGTTTTCAGTGGACTTCTTCTTCTCAGCCTTATCTACCCACTTGGAGATCTGATCGAACAAGATAGTTCCAAAGTCGATTTGTTTCTTCAGAACTATTGTTGACATTATTTTCAACTGTTGGTCAATCACTGTATCATGTGCAGTGTTCTTGCACAGTATGCATTTTCCAACTATTTCAGCAAGGAATTCATACTCTTCAGGAAACTCCTTCTTCTTCATGTCTTTAAAACTAGGGTTTCTTTGGTACCCCATAACCTCCTTTGCTTGTTCAGTGTTGATATTATCAAGGTTCTTCAGCCCTTGGTTAGGAAAGCCTAGGCATTAATTAAGGTCAGAAGATTTTAACATCAGAGACTGACCTTTAACCTTGGTAGTAAGGGTTTCGGAGTTGATGGAGGAGTTTGAGTAGAATTCTTTAACCAGGTCGATGTAAACTCAAGTATTTACCTCAAGGCATTCTGAGAATCCAGCTTTCTTCACAAGCTCGAGAATATCCCTGAACTTCTTTTCGGATTTCTTAAACGATTTGGTTCTGAGCTGAATGCCAGTTTTCCATTTTGAGTAGTTTAAAGAATGTGGGTATCTGAGTTAGATATGTTTATAAGAGATGGCTGAGTGTAATTTGGTAAGGCTCTGAAGGGTTAACTAATTTTGGCTCTTGAGAGGATTTTAGGGTTTGAAAATGGGAGGGAGAAAGGTTCGATAGCTTTTGGTAACTGTCTGTAGATTTGAAATTATCTTTAAGGCAGTTCCTTCTAACTCTGCATAATCAGTGATGTGTCAACCGTCCCTTTGGTTGCACGTTGCCCGATAATGAGTTTGTAACTCCCATAACTTTTCAGTTAGATGTTTCCTTTCAGAAGAGTAGTCGTTTAAACGACGTGGCTCTGACCACTGACCTTTTGATTCGTAGAGTGGCATGATAAGGCAGCTATGGACTCTACGATTCCCTTGGTTGACTCAACGATCAACTTTTGAGAGATGCTGCAGTGGATGGCTTTGTCTTTTCTCCTTACTTTGATGCAGCATAGCTCAATCACTGATGTATTCGAACTTATCTCCTTAACTTGAATAGTTTAGCAAATATCTCATTTTCCAAGCTCCTTGTGAACTGGAGTACCCTTTGGTAGGACTACGATAGTCGAGTTGTATTCTACGATCGTTGAGGCAGCACTACGATCGTTGAGATTGTACTACAATCGTTTAGTTGTCTTCAATCTCGACTCTACGATCGTTGACTGACTTGGTCCTTGAGATGAACTAGATCAAACATTCCTTCTGGGTTAAGGTAGCTCAGGAAGGGCCAACCTCTTAGTGAGCTAGGGGTCAGGTTTGTCCCTGAGGCATTTTATAGATGGAATACTATAGCAGTGATTTGTAATGACATCTCATTCAACCTCTTCTGAGTGGGAGGTCTTCTACCAGCTTTAGACAACTGCATTGCTGAAATCGTGGTGTCCTCCTGCTTCTTACACTACGATCATATGTTTGATCGTAGGCACTTCACGATTATGGGTTGGGTGGCTGAAGGGATATCAGTAGTACATTTTGAGATTTTCCTACTGACTATGGATTTTCATTTGGTTCATCAGCTGCAGAGTCCCAAGCCACAAATTTTTGGGACTCTGTAGGTGATACAACTTTTCATAGTATATCTCAGTGTTGTTGTTCCTTAACAAATCACTGCTCCCCCATTGTTGATGTTGTCTTCCCAGGTAGATGTGATTCCCTCTTCTTCAAATTCATTTGAAGGCATCCTTGCGTATCTCCTTCTGACTGGAATCTCCATCAATACTTAGATTTCCTTGTATCGTAGATATGAGTATTTTCTGGACTGATCACTCTACGATTATTTGATAGCACTATGAACGTAGTCTTCTTTGACAGTTGTGTTTGTGAAGTTCTGCTCTCGCAATAAGTTCCTCTTGAATGATGCTCGATAATCTTCTGTTGTGAGCTTCCTTGAGGATTCTTCCCATATAGCATTCTTTGGTGGCTTTTGAGCACATAAGACCCTTTCTTTCTTCAATTTGAATGGCTTGCTTGCATATCTGATTAAAGACCATGTATGAGCTCTATTCTCAGTTATCTCGTTGGGTTTTCAAGGACAGGCTTGGACATATAGGAACTCTTTCAGAATCATCTCTAAATTGTCCTTAGCCTTCTACTGGTTGAGTCTTCTTGACTGAAGTCTTCTGCTTCATCATTCCTTAGTGTGGCCAGACTGACCAAGTACCTGCAGGTTTAGATATATTTCTATTTTTGGTACCCATAATTAAATGGGTCCTGCTAGGTTAGTTTTCTAAACCCCTGTTCCCCTTATTTGGATAATCATCATATTTATCACCAACAGACATATTCATGCATGCACCTATCTTATGATAATACATTTTGAGATGCATGATGGTGAGTGTGTGTAGGATTTGGCATCTAATAACACACTCTCTATCTATGATGGTTTCATCATTCACTAGGTTATGTTCATAATGTTTAAGTGTTCACAGAGTGAGAATCAACTCTACGATTTAAGAGTATCTAGTTGATTCATTGAGGTGATCAATTTCTGCGAATCAGCAAGATCCTCTTACAAAACTGATCGTGCTCTGTGTGTTGTCAAACACTTAGAACATAGACTTATACATACATACTAACCCATCAGCAAAGATTACTTCACATAAAGTTCATTAGGCCTGTGATGCTCTTTTGACCCATTTCAGATTTCCTTCAAGATGTCATCTTCAACCTAAAACTTGGATGGAGAGAAAGTTTATAGTCATTTGAGTTTCCATCCTCAGGTTACTTTCTCTCTTTAACTTTTTAGGCAGATTATGACTCCTTGACAGAATACTGTTATAGTTCATAAGAAGATGCAATTATGATGTATACATTTATAATAGTGAGGAACTGTACCTTTTCTTTGTCGGTTACTAAGCGGTCATTTACCTTAGATATAATGAAGTTTAGGTATTAATGAGCATAGCTTTACTTTTTGCTCTGACGACTTATTGCTCTTCTTTGGCCTTTAATCAATCAAGTAGTGGTCTTGAAGATATAGGCAATGAATCTCAAACATTAAGATCTTTGACATCCTTTAGCTAACAGAGTTTGCACCCAGCTGTTGGTTGGCCAGACATAAGTTTGAGAAGATCTTCTTTCTTCTCTCGATAAGCATTTCTTAGTATGTATGGCTTCTTCATCTTTCAGACTGGTAGGTGCTTGACTCTTTGTCATTGGCGTCTCTTGAGTGTTCTCAAATGCGGTCTTAGGACTACAAGATTGATCTGCGAGCTAGGATTGGTCTTGTTGATGTATCAATAGAGACCATGGACCAATCTGAGCAGCTTCAGGTGTATATACACATTTAACCTATACACAATATTTCCAACATGTGAGCTCATCTGCATATAACAAGTTATTTACTACTAAACTAAGTTTAGAACAATGTTAGTGCATGGGATCAGACTCAAAGTGATTAGCTTTTGAATATAGCATGAGAATCGCTTCTCGATACCAATTATTAGTTCCAGAGAGGCCACAATAGATCTAAAAAGAGGGGTTGAATAGATCCTTTTTATTTCAAATACTTTTACGGTTTATATTATATTGTTCTTAATTAACATATGACAAACATAAGAATCTTTTCAAGCACTTGTTGGAATAAGTAAAAGATCCCTTCATTGATATATTCATAATCATACATACATTGTTTCGTAGAGTAAGTTTAGTTGAAGCAGTTAAAACATACACATGCATGATTATAGTAGTTATAGTACATAATGTAAATGACATAATGTAAAAGACACGAGGGTTTTAAGTGATTGAGACTCAAGCTCTAATCCACTCTTACGCTTTCAACTAGCGAGGATTTTCACTAAGGAAGAAGGCGCACCACGAATCACTAAGATTCCTTTAAGGCCGTGACCTTGGGACTTGATTCACTAAGAACTCTTGAGGCGTGACCTTGGGACTCCTCTAGTTCCTAGGAACTCTTCAATCCCAAAGAGCTTGGAACTTCGTTTAGTCCTCTTGGACAAGGACCCTTCTAGCCTGCTTTGTTTATTCCCATCGGACGAGGACCCTCGAGCCCCTGGCTTTGTTGAGTTATTTGTTTTTGTTGTTGTTGGAGTCGATCTTCGAAATGCGCTAAGATGTCTTCATGCTCTGAACATCTTCTATACATATCAGCTTGGCTTGATCATCCTTGAAGTGTAGCTGAGTGTTACATGATGCTCAGCTTCTTTGGTTACTCAACCACTTCGGATGACCCCTTTTTGAACTGCCTTGAGGATCCTTCTCCTTGGTACTTGATGGTTGCACATGATAGGCTTCCAAGATGACTGTAAGCTCTTCTGTTAGGTACTTAGAAGCTTTCTCATGCTTGACACCAAGATGGCATTTGTGATCTTCCTTCTTGCTACTTGATGCCTTCTCATGATGGACTTGCTAAGATGATTGTAAGCTCTTCTCTATTGTACTTAGAGTCTTCCCATGATGGACATCAAGATGACATAATGCTCTTCTTTCTCTCGGCAATTCAGAACACTCTTCATGTAGTAGAACTCTCACTTCTACATAGTAGAACTCACACTTATACTTCTTTCTTTATCTGACTTCTGAGTGTTCTTGGTGGATCGTAGAGTGAGCCTTCAGACTCACTGTTTCACATGGTTTAGACCAGTCCATCTTCTCTCCAAACTCGACAACTCCAGCAACCTTTGATCTTTGAAGCTCTTTCTCATTTATACTTCTTCCCAATCCTTCCGTTAGAAAGTAGCCGTTGAAGGCTATTCAAATCTCTTCACATATCTCGAGTTGCTTGAGGTAGGCGCTTGATGTGACATGTCATACTTTTACGACGTCTTTGCGATCTCTTTGTTTCACCTACCCTGTCAGATGTATCACTTTTATTGTCTTGGGCAGGTCGACGACTTTATTACCTCTTTCTGATTTCTCGATCAGAGGTTGTCCTATTGCATCGATGCTCTCAATAAGCACTTGTCCGAATACTACCCTTCAGATTGAACCTTTGCCAATGCTTCAGTCTTCAGTTATTCGGACTCTACGATTCTGATGCACGTCTTCAAAGACTTGATCGTAGTGTCTTGTTGAGTGTCGCACATTGACTGGTTGAGTTAACACTACGATCTTTGAAGAGTGTTGATTGGATCTTCAATGTAGAACACCTCTTCCTTGTATTGTGCAATGCTTCAATACTTCTATTTACCTCAACTGTTCTCAGAGACTGATGGCCTAATTCCTTTCTCTGGTCCCCTTCTGAATATCAAGACACTTCAGATTTGTGGCGCGTCCAGCTTGCTTTCTCCTTGTGATCTCCCGTTCACTTATCATCAATGAACTGACCCTGCACTTAATCACTTTAACCTTGCTCTTTAGAGGCTGACCAGTATCTTGGTTCACCTTCCATCAGTTCCTTCTTTGTTTTGTAAACACTACGATCTTGGTTGCTTCCAAGATCGTTGTCTTCTGTTCACTTGATAGCTACTGCATTAGCTGACTTTCCTTAGTCAGCTTCTGAAGTCTTCTTTGGATCTCTTTGTGGAAGACTTCATCACGAATGGCCTTACAACTTAATCTTGATGCTTATTGGGTTGATGCTTAGATCTTCTGTTAGCCT
Organism: Panax ginseng; assembly: GCA_020205605.1. Classification (NCBI taxonomy): domain Eukaryota; kingdom Viridiplantae; phylum Streptophyta; class Magnoliopsida; order Apiales; family Araliaceae; genus Panax; species Panax ginseng. Next base: position 81,359,498 of record CM035147.1, on the reverse strand, counting down.
GCATGTCATTCGTTGAGTGCTCTCTGGTTTCCTTGGATGTACCTTGCGGCTGAAGCGGAGAAGCCGTTCCTTTGGATATTCAGGAGTCCTCATTTGTTGAGAACCGTATATGCTCTCTATTACGCCGCACTGTGAGCACTTACTGTTGAGGTCGTAGTTACGCACTCTACGATTCATCTTCTATTTGGTGCGAGACACTACGATCCCGAGATCGATCTTGACACTCTACGATTTACGCCTTGTGCTTGTTGTCTTCATCGATCTTGCTTGACTACTGATCTGCGCATGTAATCAATAGACTCTCTGAACTTAGAGTGTGATCTACGATCCTTGACTTGGCTTTGGCATCGATGAGACTCTACGACTCACGAGTGTAGTCTACGTTCTGTCTTGGCCCGGGGGAGATGGCCGGTCGGCTCGTGAGGTTGGCTCTCTCTACGATTACGAACATGACTTCCTCAAAGACACTACGATCACGAGGAAGCTCTACTCGATACACTACGATCCTTCTTCGTTTCCCTGGCGGTCTTGAACTCTCGAGATCTCTTATCTTGCAGACTCTCTATTACGCCTCGATAGCTCTCGAGTTAACCTTGACTCACCTGGAAGACTACGACTTCTGGTGTAGTGCTCGAAGATCAGACTAGCCTATCTATTACATCATAAGATCAACCTAACAAGCTTGATCTTTCTATATTTATAGTTCTTGTGCATCATTTCTTTTTAAGGACTTTACAAAGTTGTTTTGCTTATGTAGGATCAACCTAACATATTTGATCAATTCATTCTAAGTCCTTGTACATGTATTTCTATTATCTATCAAAAGACTTTACAGCTATTCTTAATACAAGCATACTTGCATATTCATTCATATATATATATATATATATATATATATATATATATATATATATATATATCATAATCAAATCATATATTAAATAGGAATATCATTCACATGCTTATTCCCGACATAAGTATTACGGATGAATATTAGATATAATTATTTGAAAGGAACTTGCATAGTATAAGCAACACTCAAAGTATCAAAATACTCACAAGAATACATTTCGATAATATAGAGAGAAGATTTAGGTTTACGGTGTGATTTTTAATTTAACTTAAAGACCTTATTTATAGGAAAATGCTTAGAACATTAAAGCGAAAAATTTAATAAAATATTAATATATTTTTATAAATTCTCACGCACACTTCCTTTGATCCAAAACATCACCACACAAGTGGGGCCCCTCACCAAAAAAAAAAAACGTTTTTCTTAAAAAAAAAAATTAAAACTTCAAAAATCTATTATTCCAGAACTTCAATAATTTATAATAAATAGCCCTTTTATTAGAAAAATTCGAATCTTATGTCCTTCCATAGGAAATTCAATTCTCTACAACTTTGTAAGTTTAAGTTTTTCCAAATTCCAAACAGAAATTGACCGAAATCCACAAACGGACGATTTTGCAGGCTATAATCAAATCTTAGTCAAGAAATGGGGTCCGCCAACACACAAAACATGTGTTAAATATTTTTTGTGACAAAAATACTCTTCATCCTCATTTATTCATATATCTCACATTTATTGTAAAAATATCACCATTATTATATTATTATAATATAATAATATATTTAAATAAATTATTTTATCAGAAAAGATAAAATATCAATTTTCAACAATTGTCACATTAAAATATTTCTCCATCTATATCCACATAAAATAAATATTTTCTTATCATATAAATTAATAATTAATTATTCATAAATAATATTACAGAATCACAATATTGACAACAAGGTTGTTTCCAGGAAAGAAGGGGCTTTCCAATAAGGATTTCTCCTTACTGGCGTGCAATTAGGTGACCAAACCTCTTCTTGACAGAGCTTTCTAGACATTGCCAATAATGCTATCTAATAATATTATTCAAATAATATGAATTATTGATCTGATAATGGGAAATTCTGTGCAGTGACAATTATTGAAACAACAATAATATAAAATCTCAACGCAGCAATTATTGAATCAATAAAATAAAATATTGAATAAAGAATTAACAATTATTATCGAAGAAGGCCTTTACGTAAGAATCAATAATTGGTGCAATACTGAGTGTCTTCTTGTGCAACACCGCAGCGTCTACTATGTTTTAACCACCGGGTATTCCAACAGTGTTAACGGTAAACAATTACGCCGTTATTTTTAAAAACTCAAACTTGCTGTTATGGGGCCCACAACTAGTTGCGCCGTCGTACGAATATTCCCAGACAGAAAGAATATTCTACGACCAAACGAATATTCTCCGACAACATGAATATTTTACATCCTCAACTATAATATTCTCCGACAACATGAATATTTTGCAAAATTTATAAATATTACCCCACAACTATAATATTATATCAAATTTACTCCTTAATATTCAAAAATAATATTTATAGAAAATTCATCTTTATTCATAAAAGTTGGGGTCTTACATCCTCAGCCCGACTTTGTTGTTTTGCTCAATTGATCGTTGGATCAGTGAGATGCATTGTCGTTGGTTGTCGATTGATGGGCCCACTCCAATAATGTTTAAGCCTTTGGCCATTTACCTTGAATGTTCGGTTCACATTTGGTTCCTCTACTTCAACAGCTCCATGTGGAGCGACAGATATAACCACACAAAGGCTTGACCAGCGGGACTTCAATTTTCTAGGAAATAATCTCAGTCTAGGATTGAATAGCAACACTTTTTGTCCCGGTTCGAACTTCCGCTCAAGGATTTTCATATCATGCAATGTCTTGACTTTCTCTTTATACAATTTTGCATTATCATAGGCGTTGTACCAGAATTCCTCCATCTCATTTAGCTGCAGCAATCGTTTTTCACCAGATGCTTGTAAGTCAAAATTTAACTTACAAATGGCCCAATATGCGTTATGTTCTAACTCTACTGGAAGATGACACGCTTTACCATAAACCATCATGTAAGGTGACATGCTGATAAGATTCTTGTAAGCAGTTCGATATGCCCATAAGACATCATCTAGTCACATTGCCCAATCTTTTCGTGACGGATTTACAACTTTCTCCAAAATTCGCTTAATTTCCCGATTCGAAACTTCGGCTTGACCATTTGTTTGGGGATGATATGATGCAGCGATCTTGTGTCGGACCCAATATTTAGTGAGCAATTTGGCGAAATGCTTGTAACAAAAATGAGTTCCCTCATCACTAATTATCACTCGTTATACTAAATCGTGTGAAAATATTCTTTTTCAGGAATCGTAGTACTACCTTGGCATCGTTAGTGGGTAATGCAGCGGCTTCAACCCATTTTGAAACATAATCTACCGCCAATAGTATGTATTGATTATTGAAGGATGATGGGAAGGGTCCCATGAAGTCAATTCCCTATACATCGAATAACTCAACCTCAAGAATTGTATTAAGCGGCATTTCATTACGTTTCAAAATATTACCGACTCGCTGGCATCGATTACACTTCAATACATAGAGATATGCGTCTTTTGTGACGCCCCCAAAATTAGGTATACATCACCCATTCTGAGTCGCCAGATACATAGTACAAAATTCAGATACAACTTCATTTATATTAATTGTTGGTATGTCGTATAGAATACGACCACGATTAATCGTGAGTTTTAATACAAATGTATGTAACTCTCGTGGTGCCTCGACCACAACCTTACAATGGTACTTTACATAAAAGTATAGTCAAAGACCTGTTTTAGAAATTAAAATCTTTGGGAAATGCTCAAGAGAAACCTTCGTATACATAGGAGGCCGTGCGTGCAGGTTATAATAGATATCATATGGCCCACGGAATTATCCTTGGTTGACCCAATAGACCTAAAGAAAAAACGAGAAGATTACTATCATCTTCTTTCCAATGGTGAGTCTTCCCTTGACATATAACTATCTCCACTGTCTCCAAGTGAATATTATATTTTAAATAAACTCCAAGATCATATAGGTAGTGCCCTTAGATATACTCAGCAAGTGGATGCGCACAACCCTGTCTTATGATAACACGAGGTTGTATGTCATTAGACATCTTGTGTGATAGTGGCAAAACACCCTTTCAAAGTTGGGTTCGCCTCACCCTATTTGATTCACCAAATATAACTACTAAATGATGACTAACCAACAAATAAGCTTAGATAGGACACACTAGCGAAGGATTTACTCATCTCTCCCTCCTAGTTCTATTCCCGATCTCTTGGAGACCATATCTCTAAGCTCGATATTCAATTGTGGACGCCCCCAAAATAGGTATACAACACCCATTCGAGTCGCCAAATACATGGTATGTAAAGCAAACTACAACTTCAATAATACAATTGTCGTAAATGCAAAATACGACAACACATACTGTGAGTTTAAATACAAATATTGTCTTCAGACAATATCCACACTCAAATAAGTCCTCATTACAATTATTCAAACACTATTTTACGAGAAATAGTGAGGACTCGCTAAAACATCTTTCTAGAACCATCACTCCGCATTACCATTTAGTTCTGCTTTATGTTCTCACCTCCCGAGAAAAATGGAACAAAAAGAAAAGGGTGAGCTCAACTATCCCATTAAAGAATATTATAACTAAGATAATATACAACAAATTATCATTAGTCTTCAACAGGAAAAATTTGATAAAATATAATAGACAACAAGTTTTTAGATCAACAACTGCGGTGAAACAACAATCCATTTAGAAGAGTCAGTAGAGAATGAATTCTACTATCTTCTAATATTTAAAAGTCCATCATCAATTTTATCCTCGTAACAACAATCAATATACATCTTTAATCAATATTCATCTTTTGCCTTCTGAGTGCCAAAGATATTCATTTGTATCACCGGTTGGTCATGTTCATCTCAACACTGTTCATCTCTTCAGACTACGGGCCAAAGATATTCATCGATTAATCATTTATCTTTTTGCACTACTGGTAGAAGATATTTAGTAATATCATCATTTAGGGGTGAGGATGATGAAAAATATTTTAAAGAAAAGCGAATCCGATTGAAACGGAAGGGCAAATAGTAGAGGATTAAGTATAGCAGTTTATCCAAGATCAATAATACTTCATAAATACCAATTTTGAAGCAGAATTCAAAATTAAAGATCAAAATATGGATACAATCAAAGATAGTAACCATAATAGACATCTTGGACAAAAAGAAGAAAATTTTATTTTTCGGTGAATATTGTCGTATTCGTGAATAGTGTTGTATACGTGAATAGTGTCGTATACATGAATAATAACCCCAACACAAAAAGTTCCAAATTTGATAAAAAGTTCATACCAACATTTCGGTATAATGATATTAAAGAAAATATCATTTTAAGAAGAATATAACACCCCTTACCTCAAAATATCAGTACTTCTGATCGGAATATCGGTATAAGGCTGAAGGAAACTTGCACTGATGAATAGAAACTCATAAAGTATTTAAATACTCACAAAATACACTCAATAATCTAGAGAGAAAGATGTAAAGCTTAAGTTTACGGTGTGATTTTCAATTCTAACTTAGCATTATTTATAGGAAAATGTTAGCAGACTTGATTTCTACAACTTTGATGGCTTTTTACTCGCTACTATTCCCATCCACCACATTTAAAATGAAATTCAGCACATTTCTTCACCAACCACAAGTGGGGCCCACTCAATTCTAGAATTTTCCACCAAAATGCTAAATTCGAATACTTCAACAATTTCTGAACCATTCACCTCTTAAAATTCACAACAAATCATATGTTCATTTTTAACGGTTCACAATTTGTGGACATATACTCAACTTATATATGTATAACATATCCAAAAATTACAACGATCCAACGGTCGGATTAAAAAATTATAACTCACACAATATATCTCAAAAACACCTTTGGTTTAATTTTTAATACCTTCATTCAAACAAATATCTTGATAAAACACCTCAACATTAACTCTTTCATTTTTAACCACAATAAATATATCCAACATTTATATCCACATAAAATAAATATTTCCTTATCATATGAATCAATAATTAATTATTCACAAATAATATTACGAGAATCACATTTATGACAACCGGTAGTTCCCGGAAAGAGGGGCTTTCAATAAGAATTTCTCTCTTCTTGCTGGCATGATTAGGTGACCAAACCTCTCCTTGATGAGAACTTTCTAGACATTGCCAATAATCTTTATCTAATAATATTATTCAAATAATATGAATTATTGATCCGATAATGGGAAATCTTGTATGCGTTGACAATTATTGAAACAACAATAATATAAAATATCAACGCAAACAATTATTGAATCAATAAAATAAAATATTGAACAGTAACTACTATAACAATTATTGAGTAGTGCCTTCTTACGTAAGGATCAATAATTCATCAATATTGTGCATCCACGCGTGTTACTATATTTTAACCACCGGGTATTCCAAGCAGTGTTAAGCAGTAACAACTACGTAGATTATTTATAAAACTCAAACTTGTCATTTTCTTCATCAAACAATTATTACGATATGGGGCCCTAAATGAGCGCTACTAGTCGCACGAATATTCTCGACAACAAGAATATTCCACGACCAAATGAATATTCCCAACAACAATGATTATTTTATAACCACTTGCATATTTTGCAAAATTTGCACATTTCACCCATAACCAGAGAATTATATCAAATTAATACCTTATTATTCACAATAATAATTAGAGGAAATTCGATTTTATTTATAATAAGTTGGGGTCTTACAACCTTCCCTCCTTATGAAATTTCGTCCTCGAAATTGACATACGTACCTGGTGTTTCGAAAAGGTGAGGATACCTCGCTTTCATTTCTGATTCCAACTCCTAGGTCATTTCTTCAATAGCATGGTTTCTCCACAAAACCTTAACTTGTGGTATAACCTTGGTGCGTAGGACATCTTTCTTTCTATCCAAGATCATAATGTACTTCTTAGATCGTTAAATCTTAATATTATCTAAAATCAGTTCTAACGTTAATAATATGGTTCGGGTCTTTCACATATTTACTGAAGCATGGATATGTGAAAAACATTATGAACACGAGACATACTTGGAGGTAATCGCGAGTCTATAGGCCAAATTTCCTATTCGGTCAAGAATCTCAAATGGACCAATAAATCGTGGATTGAGCTTTCTCTCTTTCCAAATCTTGTAACTCCCTTCCATGGAGCAACACGTAACAATACATGATCTCGATATTAAACTCCACGTCCTTTCATGAAGATCAAGATAACTCTTTTTGTCGATCTTGTGAGGTTTGAATCGTTGTCGAATCATTTGGATCTTTTCGTAGTCATGCGTACTAATTACGGTCCCAACAACGTTCTTTTCTCCCACCTCGTCCCAAAGATCTTTGGAGAAGCGAAACTTTCATCCATACAACGCCTCAAATGGAGCCATGCCTATACTTGCTTGATAAGCTGTTTTTTGTAGGAGAATTCCACCGATGGCAAGTACTTATCCCAACTTCCTTTAAAATTTAGGACACAAAGTCTTAATAGATCTTGAGGGTTTGAATATTCCTCTCTAATTGTCGTCTGTTTGAGGATGGTATCTTGAATCGAATCGTAAATTGCGTGCCCATAGCTTTTCGTAAGCTAACCCAAAATCGTGAGGTGAATCTTGGGTCACGATCCAAAACTATGGATCTTGGCATGCCATGTAATCTCACAATCTCATTCACGTCATATACTACCGCAAGACGCGTTGAGGAATAAATCTCACGTGTCGGTAAGAAATGGGCGGACTTGGTTAATCTATCAATAATAACCCAAATAGCATCTATGCCTTGAGAAACTTTAGGAAGACACATGCTTGAAATCCATAGTAATGTGTTCCCACTTCCATTTCGTAATCTCAATTGGTTTGAATGGACCCTTTGGCACTTGATGTTCGCCTTTACACGTTGACAAGTTAAACACCTCGAGATAAACTCGCGATCTCTCTCTTCATATTGTTCCACCAAAATGTATGTCGAATATCATGATACATTTTGGTACTCCCAGGATGGATTGTAAACGGTGTGTTGTGTGCCTCCATCATGATTCTATGCTTCAAGTCAGAATCGTTAGGAACACAAAGTCTAGAGTTGAATCTAAGTATTCCTTCTTCATCGATTCTTCGCTTACGGAATAGCACCTTCTGCACACTTTCTTCTTCATATGCATCAGCTCCATGTCCGTAGCTTAAGCAGCTTTAACTTTATCGATTAAAGTCGGTTCTACTCGTATATTCGCCATCATCATGCCATAAAACAATTCATCTTTGCACCCTTGGTCGAAGAGAATCCATAGCCATAATCATACCAACAACTGTCCATCAATGCACTACGGGCCAATGAGGACTTTTTCATTAATATCACAACCACAAATTATCCATGCACTACGGACCAAAGATAATCGTATTTTTATCAACGGTCCTGATCATGCTATAAAACAATTCATCTTTGCACCCTTGGCCAAAGAGAATCCATAGCCATAATCATACCAAAAACTGTCCATCAATGCATTACAGGCCAATGAGGACTTTTACCACGTCATTTGTAACATTACGGTCATGATTATACCGAATAATCCCTGGTCATAATCATACCAAGTCCATCTATGCACTACAGGCCACAGATGACTTTCAACAAAATATAAATATGAGGATGATGACAATGATATAAGAATTCAATAAAACAAGTTCAAGAATTAATTTAACCAAGAACTAATAACGTCTAATTTACTCGTAACTAGATTATTTTCATAAAAATACCAAATCATTCCCAAAAATTATTCTTTTTGGGGATTAAGCATAATATAGTCCCATATTGAACATATATTTTTCTCGGAATTTTTAAAATTCATTTACTATTTTTCAAAAATTAATTTCTAATTAATTCCGTAAGAAATTAGCTACCTTAAGTTTAACTCCAAAAATTCCTAAATCTTAGCAGGATCTTACACATGTAAACATGAGCTTCCAGTTTAAATTTCATGATCATCGGAGTTATAGAACTCCGGTTATAGCGTTTTTTGTCAGAAAAACCTAAATATTGAAATGGTCATAACTTGCTCATTTTAAATCAGAATGAGCTCATTTTTGGACAGGAGGTACTTTATACCATATACTTTCATGTCCAAAAAGGCCAGAAGTTTTCTCATAAATTAAGTGGTCGAAACAGCCCTTTTAAAATCGTGGCGAGCCTTTTTTCATATTTTTTGATTTTCAGTACTTTGCTAAAATCATCCACACGAAAATCTACAACACCTTTCCGGTGATTCCACTTGGATAAGTTACAAAACTCATAGACCTAACTCTAGAACTTGACCACACTCAAAAATTGAAATATAATAGGAGATATGGTCGATTGAATTTCATGTTCCATTTTCACCAAAATCGACTTTTCAACCCTTTGTGATTTCTAAGAAACTTTCATGTCTTCACATAATAACCAACATAACTCATCATAACACTTACTAATACCACATATACCCATGATTTTCATCAGTCCAATGCTTTTATTATGACTTTCATCATAATCCACATAAACAAATCATTTCCACAATTTAATAAGGAATGAAATACAAAGGATCATTCACCATGCATGTGGTAATCCACATAGAACGAGTTATTCCAATGAATAATAAAGAATGGAATAATGAAGGATTCACCACGCGATGCGAGAACGCACTGCATGATGTTATTCCCAACAAAATAATAAATAATGGAACCAGGTCCGGCGTAAACTCACGGACAGGATATTCCGACATAATAATAAAGAATGGAATAACAACAGAAATCACCATGCATGCGATACTTTGCATAGGCGAGTTATTCCAACATAATGATAAATAACGGAACCGGTCCCGGTGTAAAAGCGTCTGCAGACAGGATGTTCCAGCGAATGATAAAGAATGGAACCGGTCCGCGAAAGCTTGAGACAGGATGTTCCAACAGAATGGTAAAGAATGGAATAATGAGAAGAATTTCACCAAGTATATAGGGTGCTTGGCGTATCTGAGTTATTCCAATAGAATAATAAAGAATGGAATAATGAAGTTCTCTTTATGGATAAGAAAGAAATAATACTCCCTACCTTGGAAAAATTGGATCTTTGGAATAGTGAGGTAGCGAGACTTCTCTTCTTCTTTCTCTCTATAATTTCTCTCTATAATAATCGCTCTAAAGCTTTTGTGAATTGGTGAGAAATGAAGGAAGAATGAGCTTTATTTATAGGAAAATATAGTTTCGATAATTACACGTTTTGGGGATCGAAAAATTATAATACAATACCTCAACTTTTCTTTCATTTTTTAACTTAGTCCTGCAAGTATTATCAAACTTGCACCACCTCCCCTAATAGTAAATAATGTGAATTAATAGTTCAATCATGTGAATCAATAGTATAATCATGTGAAAAATACGAATTACGATATAGTACCTCCATCTATACCTCCATTTTTAACTTAGTCACGCAAGTATTATCAATCTTGCACCAACTCCCCCTAATAGTAAATAATATGATTCAATAGTACACACATGTGAACAAATAGTTATATAAGCATGTGAATTAGTAGCAATTAATTGCTCATTTATCCAGATAAATTACCCGATTTATCAATATAACCCTAGACATCAATTATCATCGGAATAGATGTCGATTTCCACTAACACTAATAATCCCAACCTGATGGAACTATCAAAATTCATTTTTAATCAACACAACTTATTCATCATTAATATTATAACTCACAATATTTAACAACGGTCGTTCTCGGAAAGAGGGGCTTTCAGATAAGGATTTCTCCTTATTGGTAGCGCAATTAGGTGACCAAACCTCTCCTTGACAGAACTCTACAGACATTGTCAATATTGCAAATAATAATATGAATAACTTTGTCGTCTCAATTATTGATTTAATAATATAATATATTATGCAAATGATATCTTGTGACAATAATTGAATCAATAATATGAGAGATATGATGCAAAGAATTCTTTGTAGCAATAATTGAGTATAAGCGAGTGACTTCTCACGTAAGCATCAATAATCAATCTAAGTGTGCTTCTTATCACGACAGACAGCGTATTCTTGTACTTTTAACAAGGGTGTTTCATCGATTAACGCAGTAAAACTTTCGCCGTTATTTTCATAAAGTATTTTTGTCGTTTTCTCAATCCGATAATAATTCCGTTGTGGGGGTCCACCAATGATTGTGTCATTGTACGAATATTCCCTGTTAAAATGAATATTCCCTGACCAATCAAATATTATATAACAACTTGCGTACTTTGTAAAATTTGTAAATATTAACCACAACTATAACATTATATCAAATCCACTCCATAATATAAAAAAATAAAAAATTATTTTGAGAAAATTAAATATTTATTCATAAAATCTGGGGTCTCACATCTTTGAACAACGTAGGCCAGAAAAATCATGACTGCAATACTTTGGTTGATGTCCTATCACATGCGTAGTGGCCTCCGTAATCTGAGGAGTGGCAATGACTAAGTATGCTATCCATGTAAGACCTCAACTTTTTATAAATGAAATTAAATTTCCTCTATTTATTATTTTGAAATAGTAATGGTTGATTTGATTAATGTGGTTAGTTATGGGTAAAATGCGCAAATATTTTAAATAAGCAAGTGGTTATAAAATATTCATTATTCTTAGGAGAATATTCGTTTTGGTCGTGGATAATTCTTCACGTAAAGGAAATATTAAATGCATGCCAGTAGCTTTTTTATGGACCCCATAACGGAAAACGATTGGATGAAGAAAATGACAAGTATAACTTGTTTATAAATAATGGCGTAGTTATTCTGAATTAATCTTTGTTGGAATACGATGGTTAAAATCTGATGAATACAGCGTTGTTGCTAAGTAGACACTGCGATATTGCATCGATTATTGATTCTTACGTGAAAAGGCACTACTCAATAATTATTACGGTAATTCTTATTCAATATTTTATTTTATTGATTCAATAATTGTTACGTTGATATTTTATATTATTGTTTTTTCAGTAATTGTCACTACACAGTATTTTCCATTATCAAATCAATAATTCATATTATTTGAATAATATTATTAGATGGCATTACTGGCAATGTCTAGAAAGTTCTGTCTAAGGAGAGTTTTAGTCACCTAATTGCGCGCTAGTAAGGAGAAATCCTTATTGAAAAGCCCACTCTTTCCTGGGAACGGCCTGGTTGTCATTATTGTGATTCTGTAATAGTATTTGTGAATAATTAATTATTAATTTATATGATAAGGAAAATATTCATTTTATGTAGATATAGATGGAGAAAAAAATTTTAAAGTGACAATTGTTGGAAATTGATATTTTTATCTTTTTTGATAAAATAATTCATTTAAATATATTATTATATTATAATAATATAATAATGGTGATATTTTACAATGAATGTGGGATATATGAATAATAAGGAGGAAGAGTATTTTGTTATTAAAAATACTAAAAACATTTTTTCATGTTTGTGGACCCCATTTCTTGACTAAAATATGATTATAGCCTGTAAAATCGTCCGTATATGGATTTCGGTCAATTTCTGTTTGGAATTTAGAAAAATTTAAACTTATAAAGTTGTAGAGAATTGAATTTCCTACAGAAGGACATAAGATCCAAATTTTTCTGATAAGAGGGCTATTTATTATGAATTATTGAAGTTCCAAAATAATTAATTTTTGAAGTTTTAATTAATTTTTTTAAGAAAAACATTTTTGACAAGTTGGTGGGCCCCACTTATGTGGTAAATGTGCTGAAATTGGATTGTCAAAGTGGGCGTAGGAAATTTATATAAATATATTAATATTTTATTAAATTTTCTGCTTTGGTGTTCTAAGCATTTTCCCATAAATAGGGTGTTTAGGTTATAATTGAAAATCACACCAGAAACTAAAGATTTCTCTCTCTATAATATCGAGCGTATTTTTGTGAGTATTTTGGTACTTTGAGTGTTGATATACGGTGCAAGTTCTTTCAGCACTATATCCAGTATTCCAATCAGAAATACTGTCTTTTTGAGGTAAGGGATGTTATTTTTCTTATAAATGATATTATTTCTTTCAATATCATTATGCCAGAATATTGGTAAGATTTTTTTTGTGAAATTCTTGTCTTTTAGTGTCGGGATTACTATTCACGTATACGGCATTATTCACGTATACGACATTATTCACGAATACGGCACTATTCACAGAAAAATTAAATTTTTTCTTTTTGTCCAAGATATCTATTATGGATACTAGCTTTGATTGTATCCATGTTTTGATCATCATTCTTGAATTTTACTCCACTATGGTTAATTATGAAGTATTTTTGAACTTGGATTGTTTAAAGTACGAATCCTTAGTATTTGTTCTTTTGTTTCACTGGATTCGTTCTCTTTAAAATATTTTTCATCATCCTCAGTCCTAAATGATGATATAACTGAATATCTTTGACATGTAGTGCAAAGATGAATGATTTTCTGATGAATATCTTTGGCCATAGTGCAAAGATGAATAGGTGTTTAGATGAACATGACCAACGGATGAATATCTTGGCTTGTAGTGCAAAGATGAATATTTGATTCCAGATATATATATTGATTGATGTTATAGGGATAAAATATTGACGATGAACTTTTAAATTCATATATAGAAGATAGTAAATTTCATTCCCTACTTAACACTTCTAATGAATTATTATTTTCGCTGCGAATATTAATTTAAAATTGATTGTCTATTGTATTCTATTAGATTTTTCCCTGTTTAGGACTATCGATAATTTGTTCTATATTATCTTAGTCATAATATTCTTTACTGGACTAGTTGAGCTCACCCTTTTCTTTTTTGTTCTATTTTTTTTCTCAGGAGGCGAGAATGTAGCGAGTACTAGTCGGGGTGTGGAATGATAGTTCTAGAAGTTGTTTTAGCAGTCCTCACTATTTTATAAAATAGTGTATCAATAATTGTAATAAGGACTTATTTGAGTGTGGATATTGTCTAGATGACAATATTTGTATTTAAACTCACAGATTATGTGTTGTCGTATTTTGCACGACAATTATATTAATAAAGTTGTAGTTGTTTCTGTACCATGTATTTGGCGACTCAGAATGGGTGTTGTATACCTATTTTGGGGGCGTCACAATCTATCTCCTCATGTGGCACACATCGTCGAATCATTTGATCCGCACAAGTCTTGAACAGAATAGGTTCTTCCCAAAAATATTGTCGGACATCGTGGAGGAACTTTTTCTGTTGTTGAGAATTCAAATATGGAGGAAACACATTACTAACAAGATAATTCACATAATTCGCATACCATGGCACTTTCATTGTAACTTGAAGAATTTGTTCATTGGGAAACATCTCATTAATCATTACTTTATCTTTTTGTTGGATTTTTGAATTCTCCAACCGCGAAAGATGATCCGCCACCTGATTTTTGGTACCTTTTCTATTCCGAATCTCCAAATCAAACTCTTGAAGTAATAGCACCCACTGAATTGGCCTTGGTTTAGAATCCTTATTTTCAATCAAATACTTTATTACGTAATGATCCTTATAGACAATTACCTTGGTCCTATTAGATAAGCCCTGAATTTGTCAAAAGCAAATACTACCACAAGTAATTCTTTTTCAGTGGTAGTGTAGTTCAACTAAGCATTTGTCAACGTCTTGCTGGAGTAGTAGATAATGTGAAAGATTTTATCTCGTCGTTGTCCCAAGACTGCTCTAACCGCGTAGTCACTGGCGTCGAACATAAGCTCAAATGGTAAAGTCCAGTCGAGAGCCACTATGATTGGAGCTGTGACCAATTTCTTTTTTAATACTTCAAAAGCGTCTAAGCACAACTGGTCCATCTTAAACGACACCTCTTTCTCCAAGAGTGAACACAAGGGTTTCAAAATTCTGGAAAAATCTTTAATGAATCGTCAATAAAAACCCGCATGTCCCAAGAAACTCCTTATTCCCTTCACATATGTTGGTGGAGATAGCTTCTCAATAGTTTCAATTTTTGCTTTATCGACCTCTAGCCCTGCTACCGAAACTCTATGCCCTAGAATTATCCCTTCTTACACCATGAAGTGACATTTTTCCCAGTTAAGAACTAGATTTGTCTCCACACAACGCTTCAAAACTAGAACCAGGTTTTTCAGGCATAAATCAAAACTATCACCAAACATGGAAAAATCATCCATGAAAAATTCTAATTTATGTTCTACCGTATCCGAGAAGATGGCCATCATGCATTGTTGAAAAGTTATCGGAGCATTACACGGACCAAACGACATACGCCAAAATGCAAATGTACCATAATGGCACGTCAATGTGGTTTTTTCTTGATCTTCTGGCGCTATGAAAATCTGATTGTAACTGGAATATCCATCTAACAGACAATAAAATTGGTGTCCCGCCAACTTATCCAAAATTTGATCAATGAATGGAAAGAGAAAAGGATCCTTGCGCGTGGCTTTGTTCAGTTTGCGGTAATCCATGCATACTCTCTAGCCTGTAACTGTTTAGTGGGGATGAGCTAATTAGTTTCGTTTTTAACCTTAGTCATTCTCCTTTTTTTTTGGTACACACTGTACAGAACTTACCCAAGAAAATACTTGCATCCAACCATTTTATGATCTCTTTCTTAACCACTTCCTTCATGATGGGATTCAACCTTCTTCGTTGCTCAATGGTTGGTTTTGCTCCTTCTTTCAATAAAATCTTGTGCATACAAAATGATGGACTAATTCCCCGAATATCTGCTATAGTCTATCCAATTGCTATTTTATACTCTTGCAATACCCTCAACAGTTTTTCTTTTTAAGTGTCAATCAAATATGCCGATACAATAACTGGTAAGCTGTCAGACTTTCCCGAATAGGCATACTTCAAATGAGACGGTATAGGTTTTATCTATAAGACCCCAACTTATTATAAATAAAATCAAACTTCCTCTAATTATTATTGTGAATAATAAGGTATTAATTTGATATAATTCTCTGGTTATGGGTGAAATGTGCAAATTTTGCAAAATATGCAAGTGGTTATAAAATAATCATTGTTGTCGGGAATATTCATTTGGTCGTGGAATATTCTTGTTGTCGGGGAATATTAAATGCGGCAGTAGCGATCATTTGTGGTCCCATAATGAGAATAATTATCGGATGAAGAAAATGACAAGTTTGAGTTTTTATAAATAATGGCAGTAGTTATTACCAATTAACCTTTGTTGGAATACCGAATTGGTTAAAATCTGATGTCTGGCGTGGATGCACGGTATTGATGAATTATTGATCCTTACGTGAAGGCACTACTCGATAATTGTTATAGTAGTTCTTATTCAATATTTTATTTTATTGATTCAATAATTCTTTGCGTTGATATTTTATATTATTGTTGTTTCAATAATTGTCCTTTGCACAAGATTTCCCATTATCATATCAATAATTCATATTATTTGAATAATATTATTAGATAGCATTATTGGCAATGTCTAGAAAGTTACATCGAGGAGATGTTTGGTCACCTAATTCGGCGTAGAGAAGGAGAAATTCTTATTGGAAAGCCCTCTCTCTCTAGAGCGGCTGGTTGTCATAAATGTGATTACGTAATATTATTTGTGAATAATTAATTATTGATTCATATGATAAGGAAATATTTATTTTATGTGGATATAAATGTTGGATATATTTATTGTGGTTAAAAATGAAAGAGTTAATGTTGAGGTGTTTTATCGGATTATTTTTGTCGGAATGAAGGTATTATTAAAAAATTAAACCAAAGTGTTTTGAGATATATTGCATGAGTTATAATTTTTAATCCAAATAGTTGGATCGTTGTAATTTTTGGATATGTTATACATATATAAGTTGAGTATATGTCCACAAATTTTGAACCGAATTAAAATGAACGTATGATTTGTTATGAATTTTAAGAGGTGTCTGGTTTAGAAATTGTTGAAGTATCCGAATTTAATATTTTGGTGAAAAATTCTAGAATTGAGTGGGCCCCACTTATGGTTGGTGAAGAAATGTGCTGAATTTTATTTCAAATGTGGTGGGTGGGAATAGTAGCAGGTAAAGCCATCAGGTTGCAGGTCAAGTCTGCTAATATTTTCCTATAAATAAAGGGCTAAGTTAGAATTAAAAATCACACCAGAAACATAAGCTTTCTGTCTTTCTCTCTCTAGATTATTGAGTGTATTTTGTGAGTATTTAGATACTTTGTGAGTTTCTATTCATCAGTGCAAGTTTTCTTCAGCCTTATACCGATATTCCGATCAGAAGTACTAATATTTTGAGGTAAGGGGTGTTATATTCTTCTTAAAATGATATTTTCTTCAATATCATTTATCTAGAAATGTCGGTATAAACTTTTTATCAAATTTGGAACTTTTTTGTGTGGGTTCTTATTCATATATACGGCCTTTATTCACGAATCACGACACTATTATTCATAGAAAAATGAAATTTTCTTCTTTTTGTCCAAGATGTCTATTATGGTTACTATCTTTGATTGTATCCATATTTTGATCTTTAATTTCGAATTCTGCTTCAAAATTGGTATTTATAAAGTATTATTGATCTTGGATAAACTGTTATACGAATCCCTACTATTTGCCCTTCCGTTTCCTTTGGATTCGTTTTCTTTAAAATATTTTTCATCATCCTCGGTCCTAAATGATGATATTACTAAATATCTTCTACCTGTAGTGCAAAAAGATAAATGATTAAGCGATGAATATCTTTGGCGTAGTGCAAAGATGAGCAGTATTGAGATGAACATGAATTAATTGGTGATACAAATAAATATCTTTGGCCTGTAGTGCAAAGATGAATATTTGATTAAAGATGTTTATTGATTGTTGTTACAAGGATAAAATATTGATGATGGACTTTTAAATCTTAGAAGATAGTAGAACTCATTCTCTACTTGACTCTTCTAATGGATTCTTTATTTTAGCTACTGAGTTGTTGATCTAAAACTTGTTGGCTATTATATTTTATCAGATTTTTCCCTGTTGAAGACTAACGATAATTTGTTGTATATTGTCTTAGTCATAATATTCTTTACTAGGCTAGTTAAGCTCACCCTTTTCCTTTTTGTTCTATTTTTCTCAGGAGGTGAGAACATAGCAGGAACTAGTCGGGGTACGAAGTGATGGTTCTAGAAAGATGTTTTAGTAGTCCTCACTATTTCTGTAAAATAGTGTTTGAATAATTATAACAAGGACTTATTTGAGTGTGGATATTGTCTAGAAGACAATATTTGTATTTAAACTCACAGTATGTGTTGTCGTATTTTGCACGACAATTGTATTATTGAAGTTGTAGTTTGCTTTCTGTACCATGTATTTGGCGACTCAGAATGGGTGTTGTATACCTATTTTGGGGACGTCACATTATCTCTAGCACTGATGGCTCTTCTATTAATGGCTTAAACTTTTTTTCTTCCCCCTCGGGTCGGTTAAGAGTGTCAAACGATTTTCTGAACTTCCTAGAAACTGGTAATGCATCGAACCATTTGACATAACCTATCTCTTTTCCTCATTATCGTCGTTTTCCATCCCGACCAAAATAGCTTCTAGCGAATCCTCAAAATGACTTCCGCTGAGTTTGTGATTCACTATCTCTTCCATTACATCTACCCGTAGACATTCACCCTCTTCTTTTGGGAATCGCATTGATTTGAATACATTAAAGGTTACTTCTTGGTCTTCGACTCGCATTGTTAACTCACCTTTTTGTACGTCTATCAAAGTTCTACCCGTTGCTAAGAATGGTCGCCCGAGGATGATGGGGATTTCCTTGTCTACTTCACAATTCAGGATAATAAAATCCGCTGGGAATATAAATTTATCAACCTATACCAAAACATCTTCCACAATACCCCTTGGATATGTTACTGATCTATCTGCCAACTGTAAACTGATATTTGTTGGCTTTGGTACTTTAAGTCCGAACTGGGTGTAGACGGATAGCGGCATCAAATTTATGCTAACCCCCAAATTACACAACGCTCTTCCCAAAAATTGGTTACCAATCTCATATAAAATAGTAAAACTACCTAGATCTTTCAACTTCGATGGTAATTTATTCTGTATAATTGCGATGCATTCTTCGGTTAACGCCACTGTCTCGAAATCACCCAATTTCCTTTTTTTCGACAAAACCTCTTTCATGAACTTGGCATAACTAGGCATCTGTTCCAGGGCTTTTGCAAAAGGAATGTTGATATACTGCTTATCTAGTTTTGATTTTTGAAATCTCTGTGGATATGGTATGGGGGCATTATAAAGCTTTGTTCAGGTGTTTTCTTCTTTACCTCCTCATCCTTTAGTTTTTCTGTTTCTGAGACTTCCTCTTTTTCCACAATTACTTTGTCCATCTTGTCATTATCCTTATTAACAGTCTCTTGCATCACTTTTCCACTTCGTAAAGTCACGGCCTTACAGTGTTCATCTCTGCCTGGATTAATCTCGGTGTCACTAGGTAGTGCTCCTTGGGGACGGATGTTCAAAGCATACGCTATCTAACCCATCTGAATTTCTAAATTCTTAATCGAGATGGCTTAACTTTTTATATTCATATCTACCTAACTTAACAATTTATCTTGCTCATTCATCCTCTTGTCGGTAGCTACAATAAATTTTTCCAATGATTCCTCTAAGTTTGTTTTCCTCTCTGTCTGTTGTGGAGTCTGATTCTGAAATCTGGGTGGATTTTTCGGTCCAGGAGATTGAGCTTGATTATTATTCCATGAAAATCCCGGATGATTCCTCCACCGTGGGTTATATGCATTCTGATTTTGATAAGGTTGTGTTGGTCTATTATAACTCCCCACGAAGTGGTAGATTCAAAGATCGATTAAACATTGATCTGTAGAATGACCTCCAACACATAACTCACAAACCATTGCTACTTTAGGTACTGATTGTGGGCCCCATGTTTCAATCTTCTTAGTTAAGCAGCGATACTGTGTTGTCAAAGTCATCACTTGCATCTAGTTCGAGCTTTCCTGGTGTTTTCGGGGGATTAGACCTTGTCATTGGCCACTGATAATTGTTGTTGGCCATCGTCTCTAACAATTGATAAGACTCATCCAAGCTCTTTGCCATGATAACACCTCATGTTGTTGCATCAATACTGGCTCGTATGAACCCATGCAATCCGTCACAAAATATTCCAACCTGCATCCACTGTGGAATCCCGTGATGTGGAAATTTTCAGAGCATATCCTTAAATCTTTCCCATACTCCATATAATGTTTCTGAGTCGAATTATGCAAAAGTATGAATATCATTCTGTAGTTTTGCTGACTTTACTGGTGGGAAGAACTTATCTAGGAATTTTTGAGCTAAATTATCCTAGGCTGTGATTGAACCTGGCGGCAATGAGTGTAACCAACTTCGAGCTTTATCCAGCAATGTAAACGGAATTAACCTCAACCTTATTGCGTCTTCCGAAACATTATTGAATTTAAAGGTGTTGCATACTTCCAAGAAACTTAAGATATGTTCGTTCGGATCATCATTCGAACCACCCCAAACTGAACTGCATTTTGTAACATCTGTATCGTTCCTGGTTTGATCTCGAAACTGTTTGCATTAATTGCCGGCCTCTGAATACTAGACTATATGTTTGTCACTGTCGGCATAGCATAATCCCTGAGTTATTTTTGTTCTTCCTCTGCCATGACTTCTGGAATTTCTTCTGCTTCCAGTTCTTCTTCCAAAATAGGTCTATTCCATCCAACCCATTCTGAGTCGCCAAATACATGGTACAGAAATAACTACAAATTTATTATTACAACATATAAACTGTGAGTTTAAATACAGATATTGCCATCTAGACAATATCTACATGCAAATAAATCCCCATCATAATTATTGATACATTATTTTACAAAAATGGTGAGGACTACTAAACAACTCTCTCTAGAACCTTCATTCCATACCCCGACTAGTAGTACTTTACATTCTCGCCTCCTGAGAAGAAAAATGGAACAACAAGGAAAAGGGTGAGCTCAACTAGCCCAGTAAAGAATATTATGACTAAGATAATATACAACAAATTATCATTAGTCTCCAACAGGGAAAAATCTAATAGAATACAATAGACAACTAGTTTTAAATCAACAACTGCAGCGGAAACAATAATTCATTAGAAGAGTTAAATAGAGAATGCAAACTACTATCTTCTATATATGAATTTAAAAGTTCATCGTCGATATTTTATCCCTGTAACATCAATCAAAATATATCTGGAATCAAATATTCATCTTTGCACTACTGAGCCAAAGATATTCATCGATTAAGTCGTGTTCATCTAAACACTGTTCATCTTTTGCACTACGGGCCAAAGATATTAATCGATCGGTCGTATTCATCTCAACACTGTTCATCTTTTGCACTACGGGCCAAAGATATTCATCAAGAAATCATTCATCTTTGCACTTCTACAGCCAAAGATATTGATAATATCATCATTTAGGATCGAGGATGATGAAAAATATTTTAAAGAAAAGCGAATCCGATTGAAGCAAAAGAACAAATATTAAGGATTCGTACTTTAAACAATTCCCATTCAAAAATACTTCATAAATAACCGAGTGAGGTAAAATTCAAGAATGATCAAAACATGGATACAATCAAAGCTAGTATCCGAATAGATATTTTGGACAAAAAAGAAGAAATTTTATTTTTTGATTGAATAATAGTGTCGTGATTCGTGAATAATGTCGAGTATCACGTGAATAGTGTGAGTATCTGTGAATAAGTAACTCAAACACCAAAAGATAGAAATTTCAAAAAAAAAAATTATCACGCTTCGTGAATAGTACTCGTGAATAGTAACTTCGTGAATAGTAACTCATGAATAGTAACTCATGAATAGTAACCCGACATGAAAAAGTTCCAAATTTGATAAAAATTTCCAACCAATATTTTGGCATAATGATATTGAAGAAATAATATCATTTTGAATAAAATAACATCCTTACCTCGAAAAGACAATACTTCTAGTAAAAACAGGATATAGGCTATGACTTGAACTTGAATGTAGTATAGCAATACTCAAAGTATACTCAAAATACTCACAAGAATACGCTCGATAATATAGAGAGAAAACTTCAGTTTCTGGTGTGATTTTCAATTTTAACCTAAGCACCCTATTTATAGAAAAATACTTCGAACACCAAAGTAGAAAATTTAATAAATTAATATTATAATTTTTCCACAACTTCATACGCACACTAACAATCTGAATTCAGCCTCCTAATCACATGTTAAATAGGTTTCAAAAATGAAAAAAATGTTTTTGTAATTAAAAATATTTTAAACTTCCAAAAATCAATTATTTCGGAACTTCGGAACTTCAATAATTCATACTAAATAGCCCTTTTATCAGAAAATTCAAATCTTGAGACTTTTAATAGGAAATTCAATTCTCTACAACTTTGCAGAAGAATGTTTTTCCAAATTCCAAATAAAAATTGACCGAAATCCACAAACGGGCGATTTTACAAGCTATAATCAAATTTCAGTCAAGAAATGGGTCTACCGACACACAAAATCTGTTTTTAATATTTATTGCAACAAAAATACTAGCAATAATTAATTATTCACAAATAATATTACAGAATCAAGATCTTAGAACTGTGCCAGTAGTTTCGAGGAAGAGGGCTTTCGATAAGGAACTCTCCTTCTTTGTATGCAATTAGGTGACCAAACCTCTCCATAGGCAGAACTTTCTAGACATCGCCAATAATGTTATTCAATAATATTATTAGGATAATATGAATTATTGCTCAGATAATGGAAAATCTTGTGTAATGACAATTTATTGAAGCGACGGTAATATAAAATATCAATGCATTAATTATTGAATCAATAAAATAAAATCTTGAGCGATAATTCTTTGTAACAATTATTGAGTAGTGCCTTCTTACGTAAGAATCAATAATTGGCAATATCTCTGAGTGTCTTGTTGTTCAACAACAGCGTATTAGTGTGTTTTAACCACGGGTATTCCAACAAGATTACTTGGTAACAACTACGCCAAGTTATTTATAAACAACTTATATTTGTCGTTTTCTTCATCTAATCGCTTTCGGTTATGGGGCCCACAAAAGACTGTGCCGTCGTACGAATATTCCCTGACAGTACGAATATTCCACGACCAAACGAATATTCCCCGACAATAATGAATATTTTATAACCACTTGCTTATTCGAAATATTTGCGTATTTTACCCATAACTATCCACATTAATCAAATCAACCCTTACTATTTCAAAATAATAAATAGAGGAAAATAAATTTCATTTATTAATAATTTGGGGTCTTACAAAAGAAGTTCTGCAAGCACAAGAATAAAATAAGTAAATAATGTTTAAACTAAGACTGAATTGATTATAACTAATATGGAATTAATATTAACAAAGAATTCCATAGCAACGGCGCCAAAAACTTGTTAGTTAATTCCACAATCAACAATTTGTGCAAACATACACAGTCAACAAGTAATAAAGTGGTAAAGTAAAGTGTCGTACCCACAAGGAATCCAAATTAATAAATTCCAACTACTAGTACTTTATCAATTCAATTTTATTTAAACAACCGTAATTTGTGATTTTCTAATTAAGAAAACTAAAATTAACTAATTAAAATTGTCTTACTCTAGAAATTGATTCAAATAAATAAAAGTTAAGACTACAATATCCCCAATTATGTAATACAAATCAATTATCCAGTTGCTCCAGTTATTACTTCACTCGAATTGTTAACAGGAATTCTAGTTGTTAAAAGCCCTTTTCCAAGTGGTTAGATAACATTTATTTAATTCAATTAATTCTGCAATATCCCATGGAAAATAATAAAATTAAATTTATTAAGCTCCAACTCATAATTGTTACATGCAGTGAAAAGAGATATTCATATTTAATCCATAACCCTAATTATTTATCTTATGTAAATAATTAAACATACATGTTATCACATCCCGTTCTAACCCTAGAATTCTTCTCTCGAATCCATCTAGTGTAACACAGTAATTATTGGCCAAATAATTAATCAATAAACACAAAGCATGATAAACAATTCAATTTGACTTAAATAACTGGATTAAATTGAATAATCAATTCATAAACATAAAAGGTTCAATTTGTAGTCTTAATGAAAAAGTTAATTCATACTCGAAGTAAAACTAGAAATCCCATAAAAATCATCTTAATAGAATTACAAAATTGAAATAGAGAAGAAGAAGAAAACTCTAAAATACAATAATAATTATTACAATTATTATTTTTATTACAATTCTTAGTACAGTGGCCAAAAAATGTATTGTCTCATCTTCACATGAATAGAAACGATGCTAGGTGGTTTAAATATTAGTGTTACATAAATTCTAACATGATAGGTAGTTGGTCCAGTGACTTTTGTTGGAATATAAGGTTTCTAGTTTGGAGAGGTTTGGAGTTCAACACTCGTGAGCAACATTTTCTTTAAGAAAATTTTTAAGCCTGACAAGCCCAGCTCCACGTCAGTAAAAATATGCACAGTTAGCATTCCGTCCATTTTTTTCGGCGAAAATTAAAAATAATGACCATTTTGTAATTTTTGAAAGTACAGTTATTCGATTGTAACAAAAAAGTTTTGATAACCACAATAAAAATCGGACCCCGGTACAGTGACCAAAAAATGGATTATCACATATCACCATATGTGAAGCATGAGCATGAACTCTGCAGTTAACCTCTACTTCTTGCTAATTATCATTTGAAAATGATGCATATACCTAGTTTGTTGTTGGCCAAAAAAATGTATCGAGTTGAGGCATGACTGATATAAATTACGAGGTCTTTTTACAGAATCAGCATGTATAGCATTACTCAAGTATCTTTATCCATTTTTTTGGTTCCTAATTTAAGATTATTTTGATGTTTGAAATCAATAACAATCGACTTCTTTATAGGGGAAAAATATACCATATTTTGATATGAGATGATCTTCAAATAATCAAGTTTTATTCTTTATGCTATGTCTCCAGCTTTATCGTATTTCTCGGATCTGGATCCTCTATCAGGATTTCTCAGTGAGGATCTTGTGAGGGTTTTGTTGTGAGGTTGACCACACATTAAAAATGAGATCCAATGTCTCACAACTCATTTCTTTGTCTGTGTATCAAAATGACGTCGTTTTGACATGAATTTTTTTTTACAAGTTGACTTCGTTTGTTTTCTAATTCTTGTTAGTTATGAACGGCATGATTTTTTTTATGATTGTAATGGGTTCGGTGTTAATCTAGTTGGAACGTTTTATTAATCAATTTTTTTTGTGCTTTGGAATCGATAGGGTTATTAATCTTTGTATCTTTGTCAAAGGCTAATAATATTATTCTTTGCTCTTCAAAAAAATAAATCCAACCGACAATTTTTATCCTATTAAAAAAATTGAGTTTCTATTGTGATTCTTTAAGGCAATTGAAAAAAATTAAAGAAAAAAAAATTGGGGTAAACATTTTGGGGAAAAATTTTCACATGGCCCAAAAAGACTCGGTCATAGAAACTTAGACCACAACTATTCAAAGCATTTATAGTGTTTAATTATAGTTTAAGATTTAAATTAATGTAGGCTTTAGTTTATTCCAATATCTCAAATTTAGAACCAATTATCCTAAACTCATCATCCACACAAACGATTGCAGGGATGTAAATTCATAAACAAACATGGATGATACACAAGAAGTTATAGTTAGAGTTAATTCAATTTTTACTCACATTTCAGCATGAAAAGTTAATGAAATCTACTAAATGTGTTTAGTGTGTTTATAAATATATATATACGGAGCAGATCAAGAGCAGAACTATTAAACGATTGTATCCCCTTAAAAAGTAGAACTATTTAAGGCTTCCGTGTTTTTTTATTTTAACATTTTCCCTTCTCACTCGGTTTTGTAAGACAAGACCAAAAACACGGCAGACTTCCTTCTCCAAATTTTTAGTCAAACGAAGGAAGCCCTAGAAAGAAACTAAATCTTCACAAAACATTCTCCAAATCGAAATTGAACGAATAACGAAAGCCTAGAACGAAGTATATATATATAGGGTCAGGATCAGGTCCGGACTCCCGCACGAGAGTAAAATTCGGACCTTTTTCTTCTCTTTTTTTTGTTTTTTTTTAAAAAAACTAAAAAAAAGTTTAATATTTTAGGGAACTGAAATTTTTTTTCATAATACAGTGTTTTTGGTGTGATTTGGATACATATAACAAAACAGGTATGTACAGTCTGTACACTGTACATACATATTTTGTTATATGAGTCCGGTTCCTATCCGGACTCCCGGACTTTCTTAACATATGGACTTTTTTTTTGCTTTTTTTAAAAAACAAATAAAAAAAATTTAATATTTTATGGAACTGAAATTTTTCCATAATACAGTGTTTTGGTATGATTTGGATACGTATAGTAAAACAGGTCTGTACAGTCTATACAGACTGTACATATATATTTTGTTATATGTATTCAAATCACACCCAAAACATTGTATTATGAAAAAATATCAGTTCTATTTAAACTTTTTTTTTAGTTATTTTAAAAAAAGCAAAAAAAAAAGGGTCCGGATTCGATCAAGTCCGGGAGTCCGGACCTGACTCGATGTGTGTGTGTGTATATATATATATATATATATATAGGGTCGAGGGATCATCTCGATTTGTAAGACCCCAAATTATTAATAATTGAAATTCAATTTCCTCTATTTATCATTTTGAAATAGTAAGGGTTGATTTGATTAATGTGGTTAGTTATAGGTAAAATGCGCTTAAATATTTCAAATAAAAGTGGTTATAAAATACTCATTGTTGTCGGAGAATATTCGTTTGTTAAGTGGAATATTCTTCTTTGTCGAGAATATTAAAATGCAGTAGCGACCTTGTGTGGGCCCCATAACTGAAAGCGATTGGATGAAGAAAGCGACAAGTATAAGTTGTTTATAAATAACGGCGTAGTTATTTACAATTAACCTTTGTTGGAATACCCGTTGGTTAAAACACGATGTCTGGCGTTGTTACACAAGTAGCATTACGGTATTGCACCAATTATTGATTCTTACGTTAAGAAGGCACTACTCGATAATTATTACGATGAATTCTTGTTCGATGTATTTTATTTTATTAATTCAATAATTCTTTGCGTTGATATTTTATATTCTTTGTTGTTTGATAATTGTCACTTACTGCGAGTATTTTCCATTATCGAAGCAATAATTCATATTATCTGAATAATATTATTAGATAACATTATTGGCAATGTCTAGAAAGTTACATACAAGGAGAGGTTTGGTCACCTAATTGCGCCATTAAGGAGAAATCTTTATTGGAAAGCCCCCTCTTTCACAGGAGCGGCACGGTTGCCGATCCTGTGATTCTGTAATATTATTTGTAAATAATTAATTATTGATTTATATGATGAGGAAAATATTAATTTTATGTGGATATAGATGGAGAAAATTTTTAAAGTGACAATTGTTAAAAATTGATATTTTATCTTTTCTGATAAAATAATATTTTATTATATTATTATAATATAATAATGGGGATATTTTACAATGAATGTGGGATATATGAGTATATGAGGATGAGTAGTATTTTTGTTGCAAAAGTTGTTTAAAACATGTTAAACACATGTCATGGGCCCATTTCTCGATTTGAAATTTGATTATAACTTTATAAAATCGCTTGGTTTATGGATTTTGGTCAATTTTTGTTTGGAATTTAGAAAAACTTTCTTCTGCAAAGTTGTAGAGTATTGAATTTCCTATAAAAAAAAGCGCGAGATTCGAATTTTCTGATAAAAGGGCTATTTATTATGAATTATTGAAGTTCGAAGTTCAGAAATAATTGATTTTTGGGAGTTTTAGTTAATTATTTTGAGAAAAACGTTTTTTTGTGCAATTAGTGGGCTCACATGTGTTATAAATGATCTGAATTCAGATCTTCAAAGTTGGGCTAAGGAAATTTATAATATATATTAATATTTTATTAAATTTTACGCTTTGGTGTTCTAAGCATTTTTACATAAATAGGGTGCTTGGGTTAGAATTGAAAATCACACGAAACTAAAGATTTTCTCTCTTTCTTTCTCTATAATATCGAGCATATTTGTGAGTATTTTAGTACTTTGAGTATTGCTATACTGGTGCAAATTCTTTCAAACCTTATATCCGATATTCGGTCGAATTACTATTCTTTACGAGGTAAGGGATGTTGTTTCTTCTTAAATGATATTATCTTCTTCAATATCATTATCTTGAAATATTGTTACGAACTTTTTATCAAATTTGGAACTTTTTCATGCTTGAGATTACTTATTCATGAGTTCTTATTCACGAGTTACTATTCATGAGTTCTTATTCACGAAGTCTTATTCATTCACGAAAGCGATGATGATTTTTTTTTGTGAAATTTCTATCTTTTGAGGTCGGAATTCTTATTCACGATTATCGGCTTTATTCACAAAATCGACATTATTCACGGAAAAATTAAATTTTTTTTCTATGTCCAAGATTATGCATTATGATTTCTATCTTTGATTGGATCTATGTTTTGATCTTCATTCTTGAATTTTACTCCAATCGGTTATTTATGAAGTATTTTTGAACTTAGATTATTTAAAGTATGAATCCTTAATACTTGTTCTTTTGTTTCTTTGGATTCGTTTTTCTTTAAAATATTTTTCATCATCCTCGGTCCTAAATGATGATATTCTTGAATATCTTTGGCACCGTAGTGCAAAGATGAATGATTTCTTGATGAATATCTTTGGCCCGTAGTGCAAAGATGAGCAGTGTTGAGATAAACATGATCGGTGATTAATATCTTTGGCCGTAGTGCAAAGATGAGAATGAGATGTTTAGATGAACATGACCCGGTGATGAATATCTTTGGCTTTTGTAGTGCAAAAGATGAATATTTGATTCGGATATATATTGATTGATGTTACTGAGGATAAAATATCGATGATGAACTTTTAAATTCATATATAGAAGATAGTAATTTGCATTCTCTCTTAACTCTTCTAATGAATTATTATTTTCATTGCGAAGATTGATTTAAAGCTGGTTGTCTATTGTATTCTATTAGATTTTTCCTGTTGAGGACTAACGATAATTTGTTCTATATTATCTTAGTCATAATGTTCTTTTTGGGCTAGTTGAGCTCACCCTTTTCCTTCTTGTTCCATTTTTCTTCTCGGGAGGCAAGAATGTAGTGAGTACTTAATCGGAAGGTGTGGAATGATGGTTCTAGAAGTTGTTCTAGTAGTCCTCACTATTCTGTAAAATAGTGTATTAATAATTATAATGAGGACTTATTTGAGTGTGGATATTGTCTAGATGACAATATTTGTATTTAAACTCATAGTTTTTATGTTGTATTAATAAAGTTGTAAGTTTTTCTATACCATGTATTTGGCGACTCAGAATGGGTGTTGTATACCTATTTTGGGGGCGTCACACGGACTCCCGTACATGAGTAAAATCCGGACCTTTTTCTTTTTTTCTTTTTTTTTAAAACAACTAAAAAAAAGTTTAATATTTTATGGAACTGAAAGTTTTCATATTACAGTATTTTGGATGTGATTTAGATACATATAACAAAATATGTATGTACCTGTATTATGGAAACTTTCAGTTCCATAAAATATTAAACTTTTTTTTAGTTGTTTTTGTAAGACCCCGAATTTTATAAAATAAAAGTATTCAATTTTTCTTATAATAACTATTCAGTAAATGGTTAAATTGACAAAAGGTTAAAGTTAAGGGTGATATATGAATTTTTTCAAAATACACAAGTGGTTATAAAATATTCATTGTTGTCGGGAAATATTCGTTTAGTCGTGGAATATTATTTCTTTTGGGGAATATGCGTACGACGACGCAGCCATTTGTGGGCCCCATAACGGATAACTGTCGGATGAAGAAAATGACAAATTTGAGTTTTTACAAATAACTTGGCGTAGTTATTCACTGAATTAACATTGTTGGAATACCCGGTGGTTAAAATACGATGTCTGGCGTTATTGCACAATATTTTTGAATTATATATTCTTACGTAAGAAGGCACTACTACTCAATAATAATTACAGTAATTCTTTATCAATATTTTATTTTATTGAATCAATAATTCTTGCGTTGGTATTTTATATTATTGTTGTTTCAATAATTGTCTTTGATTGATATCTCCATTATCAAATCAATAATTTATATTATTTGAATAATATTATTAGATAGCATTATTGGAAATGTCTAGAAAGTTACATCGAGGAGAGGTTTGGTCACCTAATTGCTTGTAGTAAGTAAGAGAAATCCTTATCGGAAAGCCCCATCTTTCCTGGGAACGGCCTGGTTGTTATAATTGATTCTATAATATTATTTGTGAATAATTAATTATTGATTTATATGATAAAGAAATATTTATTTTATGTGGATATAAATGAGGGATATATTTATTTTTATGTGGATAAAAATGAAAGAATTAATGCTGAGGTGTTTTATCAGAATTTTGTCGGTGTGTAGATATTAAAAATCATCCGTTTGTGGATTTCGGATATTTTTGGTTTGGAATTTAGAAACACTCAAAGCTACGAAGTTGTAGAGAATTCGATTTCAGTCAGAATAGACATAAAACTCGTATTTTTCTGATAACCGGGCTATTTTCTATGAATTGTTGAAGTTTCAGAAAATAAAATAATTTTTATTAATTTATGGGTGGGACCCACTTTTGGGTTGGTGTTGAATAACACATGGGCTGCTATATCTTCCAAGTTGGCTGCCCAAGCATTTCAATTGAGGTGTGCGTGGAGAAAAGAAAGAAAGAAAATAATAATTTATTATTTTAGTCTCCTTTGGCGTTCTAGCATTTTCCTATAAATAGGTGCTTATGTTAGAATTGAAAATCACACCAGAAACATAAGTTTTCGCTCTCTATATTATCAAGCATATTTTTGAGAGTATTTAGATACTTTGAGATTTGCTATTCAGTGGAAGTTTCCTTCGGCTTTTCATCCGATATTCCAGTCAGAAGTACTGCTCTTTTGAGGTAAGGGATTTTAATGGTTATTATGTTTTTCAGTTCGTACTTCTTTCGAACTTCAGAAAATTCTGGAAAAATTTGATATAATATTTTGATGAGTTTTATTGATTGTGTCCAAAAATGATGATTTTTGGATGTATAGATTAAGAGTTATGAATTTTATGAGAAAAGACTATTTTAAAAGTAACCGCTTATAACTCCTTGTGGTTAACTCCAAAATTGATGAAATTTTTATTCGGAGTACATCTATATAACACTAGTGTATTCTGTGAATTTTGAAATTTTTGGATAAAATTATAATTTATGATAAATGTCTAAATATTCGGCGATTTTGGCCATATAAAAAATAGTAAATGAATTTTAAAAATTCTGAGAAAAATATATGTTCAATATGGGACTATATTCTGCTAAATCCCAAAAAAGAAATATTTTTGGGACTGATTTGATATTTTTCATGAAAATAAACTAGTTATGAGTAAATGAATTAAATATGTTATGTGAAGTAAGAAAATTGAAAAATAAGATTTTATGGCTTGAGAATCATATATAATGTATATGCAGATTTTTGATGAGGGTTTTGGTTATTGGTAATGAAATCTTATGAGTTTTGTATTTTAGGATGATTAAATGCATTATTTAGTAAAGTGTAAACAATTAAAATAAATTGTTTATAAGTTTAAGAAATGTTATTTCAATATCATTATACCGAAATATTGGTATGGATTTTATTGTGGAATTTCTACCTTTTTCATGTTGGGGTTACTATTCACAAGTTACTATTCATGAGTTACTATTCATGAGTTACTATTCACGAGTTACTATTCACGGGTACTATTCACAACAAAATTGGTTTCTTTTTCTGACCAAATTATCGTTGATTTATGAATCTTACTCTTGAGATTAAATCTATATGTTGATTATATTATTTTTATTATCATATATAACATTTTTATAACCTTAATGATGATATTTCTCTTTGACTTGAGTGTAAAGATGGGTAGATTTTTGGTATGATCATGACTATGGGTTCCCTTTGGCCAGTAGTACAAAGTTGAATTGTTGACTGGTATGATCATGACCATTGAATTTATAATTGAATATCTTTGGCTTAAGTGCAAAGGTGAAATGATCAACATGATTATAATTATTGTTTATATAAATTCTGAAATGATTATATATTTCGTTGAGATATTAATATATTTGGCTGTAGTCTTAATATGAAGCTGTTGATGAATATATTTGGCACTGTAGTGCAAATATGAATGTTGAGGAATATCTTTTGCTTTGTAGTGCAAAGATGAATTGTTGATGAATATCTTTGGCCCGTAGTGCAAAGATGACCTGTTGTTGAATATTTTTGGCCTGTAGTGCAAAGATGGTCTGTTGATGAATATCTTTGGCCGTAGTGCAAAGATAAAATTGTTAGTATGATTATAAACAGGAACTGTGATTTGGTATAACCATGATCTTTGATGTTTTAGGTAAAGACATGTGATGAAAATTATCTTAAATCACGGATGCGAAGAGGAATTTAGAATCACAATTATGATTATGAGTTATTCATATAATTTTGGAAAGGAACTGTTGAGTGATGTTACAGGGATAAAACACTGTTGGTGGACTTTTAATGTGAAGAAGATAGTAGACTTTATGGTCTATTTGACTCTTCTAATGGATTGCTCGTTCCGCTGCAACTATGGTTGAAAAGTTTTATCATCTACCATATGTTCTAAATCTCTGATTTATTACTGATGAAGGCTATTGATAATTTAATTATCTTTAGTCATGATATTCTTTACTGGGCTAGTTGTGCTCACCCTTTTGCTTCACAATTCCTTTTCAGGTAATAAAAAGTGTATTTGGGTCGAATGAGGGTAACTGACGGGAAATAGAAGCAGTGGTCTCTCGGTGTGGAGGTTCTCCCTAGCGGTATAGAAAGGTGTTGTATACATCATTTAGTAGTTATATTTGGTGAATCAAATAGGGTGAAGGCGAACCCAACGTTGGAAGGGTGTTTTGCCACTATCATACAAGATGTCTAATGACATACAACCTCGTGTCATCATAAGACAGGGTTATGCTCATCCACTTGCTGAGTATATCTACGATGACTACCTGTAAGACCACAACTTTTTGAATAAAGATTAAATTTTCTCGAAATATATTTTTGAATATTATGGTGTGGATTTGATATAATGTTATAGTTGTGGGTAATATTTACAAATTTTGCAAAGTACGCAAGTTGTTATATAATATTCGATTGGTCGGGGAATATTTGTTTTAACAGGAAATATTTGTACAACGGCACAATCATTGGTGGACCCCCACAACGGAATTATTGTCGGATTGAGAAAACGACAAAAATATTTTTATGAAAATAACGGCGGAAGTTTTTACGTTAAGCTGTTGAACTACCCATTAGTAAAAGTACTGATGTCTGGCGTGGTTGTATAGTAGCACTACGGTATTGATTATTGATGCATCGTTAGAAGTCACTCGCTTATACTCAATTATTGCTACGATAATTCTTTGCATCATATCTATCATATTATTGATTCAATTATTGTCACAAGTATCATACGTATAAAATGTTTTTATTAAATCAATACTTGAGGCGACAAAGTTATTCATATTATAAATTTCAATATTTACAATGTCTAGAAGTTTTGTCGAGGAGAGGTTTGGTCACCTAATCATGGCTTGATAGGGAGAAATCCTTATGGAAAGCCCCTCTTTCACAGGAGCGACACGGTTGATAAATATTGTGAGTTATAATATTAATGATGAATGTTGTTCGGAGTTGATTTTGGAAACGCAGACGTGATATTTGAGTCCGGAACGACGAAATTAGTAAAAATAGTCTATAAACACAAAATTTTCCAAGATTCACTATTTGGTCAAAAAGTCAACAGTTGACTTTTTCAGAAAAAGTCAAACTTCAAAATTTCAAAATTTATATTTTTGATAAAAATAGTTTCATTATGTTGGAATTGTTTGTGTTAGTGAAAATCGACATTTATTCCGATGATAATTGATGTCTAGGGGTTATATTGATAAATTAGGTAATTTATCGGATAAATGAGAAATTAATTGCTACTAATTCACATGTTTATATAACTATTTGTTCACATATGTGTACTATTGAATCACATTATTTACTATTAGGGGAGTTGGTGCAAGATTGATAATACTTGCATGACTAAGTTAAAAATGGAGGTATATATGGAGAGTCTTATCTTGTAATTCGTATTTTTTCACATGATTATACTATTGATTCACATAATTGAACTATTGATTCACATTATTTACTATTAGGGGAGTTGGTGCAAGATTGATAATACTTGCAGGACTAGATTAAAAATAAAAGAAAAGTTGAAGGTATTGTATTCTAATTTTTTGAGCCCCAAAACGTGCAATTATCAAAACTATATTTTCCTATAAATAGAAGCTCATTCTTCCTTCATTTCTCACCAATTCACAAAAGCTTTAGAGGCGATTATTATAGAGAGAAATTATAAAAAGAAGAGAAATCTGCTACCTCACTATTTATTCGGTATCAGGTTTTTTAAGGTAGGGAGTATTATTTCTTTCTTATCTATGAAGAGAACTTACATTATTCCATTCTTTATTATTACATTGGAATAACTCAGTATCGTGGGCTACCCTATCACGTGGTGAAATTCTTACATTGTTCCATTCTTTATCATTACATTTGGAACATCACATCTCATGCATTTTGTGGGACTGGTTCCGTCTTTATTATTCATTGTTGAATATCCTGTTTGTGCGTTTTGTACGGACACGATTCCGTCTTTATTTTTACATTGGAATATCACATGCATGCATTCTCTCTCTCTATTTGGACTGATTCCGTTATTTATTATTCTGTTGGAATAACCAGCATGTGCGGTATATCGCATTCCTGGTGATTTCTTTTGTTATTCCATTCCTTATTATACTCAGTTGGTTAAAGTTTTGACTTCTATACTCCATGAAATTAGTGGAATATCCTTAATATTTGTGCTTCATCCAGTATCTTTTCATGGAAATATTCTTCTGAGCATTCTTGAATTTTACTCTACAAAGCAGTATCATGTTGACAATTTGGACGTTATTAGATCCTGGATAAAATAATTCTTGAACTTGTTTTATTGAATTCTTATATCATTTTCATCATCCTCATGTTTATATTTTGTTGAAAGTCATCTGTGGCCTATAGTGCATAGATGGACTTGGTATGATTATGACCAGAGATTATTCGGTGTAATCATGACCGTAATATTACAAATAATGTGGAAAAAGTCCTCATTGGCCCGTAAAGCATTGATGGAAAGTTG
This sequence comes from Panax ginseng, assembly GCA_020205605.1. NCBI lineage: Eukaryota > Viridiplantae > Streptophyta > Magnoliopsida > Apiales > Araliaceae > Panax > Panax ginseng. Next base: position 81,324,026 of record CM035147.1, on the reverse strand, counting down.
TTGGCATGATCATGACTATTATTAAATACACAAATATTTTTGGCCCGTAGTGCATGGATAATTGTGGTCGTGATACTAAAGAATATCCTTGGCCGTAGTGCAGGGGTGATTCGATGATGTGGATTATTTATTAAGCTGAGTCCCAGCGATAAAAGTGATGAAAAATCTTTTGAATCATAAAAGATAGTAGATTTTATTCTCTACATGACTCTTTTAATGGATTGGTTGTTCCGCTGCAGTTAAACTTAATGGTTGTTATATTGTATTAGTTTAACACTGTTGAAGGCTAACGATAATATATTATGCATTATCTTAGTCATAATATTTTCTACTGGGCTAGTTGAGCTCACCCTTTTACTTTTATTGTTCTCTTCAGGAAATGAGAACGTAGCAGGGATTAGTCGGGGAACGGAGTGACGGACCAGATGATAGCATTAGTAGTCCTCACTATTCAGTGAAATAGTGGAAAATAAATGTAATAATATTGAATTTGAGTTTGAATATTGTGTAGATGACAATATTTGTATTAAAACTCACAGCTTATGTTTTGTCGTACTTTACACGACAGTTGTATAATTAAGTTGTATTTGTATTCTGTATCATGTATTTGATGACTCAGAATAGGTGATGTATACCTATTTTGGGGGAGTCACACTACCTATATAATCTTAGTGTTTGGTTGAAGTATAACTCTCAATTAGAGACAATGGAGATAATGATATGTCAAGAGAAGACTCACCATTGGAAAGAATATGATAGTAATCTTCTCGTTTTTCTTTGGGGTCTATTGGGTCAACCAAGGATAATTCTGTGGCCATATGATATCTATCATAACCTAGACGCATGGCCTCCCATGTACGAAGGTTTCCTTGAGCACTTCCCAAAGATTTTAATTTCTAAAAAAATTTTTGACTATACCTTTATGTAAGATGTCATGGTGACGTGCTATCCAAGGTTGGTGTCAAGAGTCACAGTTGGTATATATTTGTATCAAAACTCACAGCATATGTGTTGTTGTATTTTGTACGACAATTGTTGTAGTTGTTTTCTGTACCATGTATTTGGCGACTCAGAATAGGTTGGGTGTTGTATACCTATTTTGGGGTTGTCATAGTTTTAAAAAAAAAGGTCCGAATTTTACTCCCGTACGGGAGTCCGGATCTGATCAGTTTTGTATATATATATATATATATATATATATATATATATATAGGGTCTGGATCAGATGAGGACTCCCTCACTCTACTAAAATGCGAACTTTTTTTTTTGCCTTTTTTTTTAAAACAACTAATTTTTTTTTTAATATTTTATGAAACTGGAATTTTTTTCATAATACTGTGTTTTGGGTGTGATTTGGATATATATACCAATAAAGGTTAGTACAGACTATACAGACCTATTTTGTTATATGTATCCAAATAACACTCAAAACATTGTATTATGGAAAATTTTCAGTTCCATAAAATATTAAACTTTTTTTTTTAGTTGTTTAAAAAAAAAGCAAAAAAAAATTAAAAAAACCCCTCATTTTAAGAAAATGCCGGAGTCCTCACCTGATCCTCTCTCTCTCTCTCTCTCTCTCTATATATATATATATATATATATAATAAAACACAACCAAATTTGAATCTAAAGCACAATAGCGATTTAGATTGAATCTCAGCTTTTACAACTTAATCCAACGGCTGACCTTTCATTTCACGATAAAAGAACCGCCCAAATCAAATCCCCCTTACACGCCTTACACCTCTGCTCTGCTCTGCTCCTTCTCATTTCGTCTTCTCCTTCCTCCAAATCCTCTGTACTGCCATTCTTGCTATCCTCCAAATCCTCAGAACCGTCTTCTGTTTCTTTAAAGTTCCCTCTGTCCAAATTTCCCAAAAACTTCTCCCCTGAAATCAAACATCAAAAATTTTAGGTCTCTGTCTCAAATGATTTAGGTCTCTATTTAAATTTTTCATCCAGTTCTTCCACAGATGATCGAGGAGGAAATCGGAATTGGGACTTTATAACTGGTCACCCATAGCAAGGTAAGTTCCACAGATTTTCATTTTTTCAAGGGTTGGGGATTGGGGATTTTCAGATTTAAAGAAGATTGGGACTTTGTGTTGATTCAGTTGTGCCACAGTTTTATTACAACACTGTTTTTATTTTGTTGAAAATGGATTATGTTAAAAGAGACTTCAAAAATCCTTACGTTGCCAAAAATCCTTTCTGAAGTTGCATTACATTCATATGGGTGTAGTAGAAACTTCTGTGCTTATTATTGAAATGGGTTGTTAATAAGAATTTCTAACCTCCTTATTGGCTTTGGGAAGGTTATTGATCCCATGTGGTCTCTCGGTAAGGGAAGCATGACTGTATGCCCATTTTTAAAAGGACAAAATCCATATTCCTAAAGCATGAATGTATGCCCATTCTTTGAATGTACATGCTATTAAATATGTTCTGCCTAAAGTTGTCAAATTTAAAGGGACAAAATCCATCTTTTATTGTCAGGTAGCAAATGTCTTTGATATAAAAAAATAGGCCAAATTTTTCATTCCTCTTTTTTGGGTTTATAGAATTTATGTCTTCAAATCTGAGAGAGCTTAAAGAACTGAAATGAAAACTGATATTTTTCTTTTATATGTTTGATGTTCTTTTATCTGGGTTTTCTCTGTTTCATGAAGTTATGTATGCCCATTTGGAGAAATTATCAAAATTTGTAATCAAAAGGTTTCATCTTCAAGATTTCTAAACCTCATTTCAAATTAGGTTGCATTAGTAAATTTTGTTGTTGACCATTTAGTCCTTAACTTCATATGTTAACTGTACACTATTAATACTCAAGGTTTGAATACCTAGATATTTTATACTCAAAGTTTGTTCATCTTTATTTGATACTCAATGTTTATTCATTTTTTTCTAGGTAATGTGATATCCAACTACATGTTTACAATCTTTGAACTGAAAAGAGAAAAGATATAAGCTGAGCTCTGGGTCTTCTAATCTTCGGTCTTTGAAGCGGTGAAATAAGTTCTCTCACTTTCAAAGTTATTTTTTTCTTGCAATGGCGGTGGATTCAAGAGAAAAGGTGAGATTCTACCTAGATTTCTCTAATTCTAAGCTGCATTTTAGTGTTTCTTTTATATGCTTGATGTTGTTTCATCTAGAAACTGGGTTTTCTCTGTTTCATGAAGTTATGTATGCCCATTTGGAGAAATTATCAAAATTTGTAATCAAAAGGTTTATCTTCAAGATTTCTGAACCTCATTTCAAATTAGGTTGCATTAGTAAATTTTGTTGTTGACCATTTGGTCCTTAACTTCATATGTTAATTGTACACTATTAATACTCAAGGTTTGAATACCTAGATATTTTATACTCAAAGTTTGCTCATCTTTATTTGATACTCAAGGTTTATTCATTTTCTCCTAGGTAATGTGATATCCAACTACATGTTTACAATCTTTGAACTGAAAAGAGAAAAGATATAAGTTGAGCTCTGGGTCTTCTAATCTTCGGTCTTTGAAGCGGTGAAATAAGCTCTCTCACTAATTCTAAGCTGCATTTTAGTGTTTCTTTTATATGTTTGATGTTGTTTCATCTAGAAACTGGGTTTTCTCTGTTTCATGAAGTTCTAATTCTAAGTCATGAAGTTATTTTTTTCGTTCCTCTTTTTTGGGTTTATAGAATTTATGTCTTCAAATCTGAGAGAGCTTAAAGAACTGAAATGAAAACTGATATTTTTCTTTTATATGTTTGATGTTCTTTTATCTGGGTTTTCTCTGTTTCATGAAGTTATGTATGCCCATTTGGAGAAATTATCAAAATTTGTAATCAAAAAGTTTCATCTTCAAGATTTCTGAACCTCATTTCAAATTAGGTTGCATTAGTAAATTTTATTGTTGGCCATTTGGTCCTTAACTTCATATGTTAACTGTACACTATTAATACTCAAGGTTTAAATACATAGATATTTTATACTCAAAGTTTGCTCATCTTTATTTGATACTCAAGGTTTATTCATTTTCTCCTAGGTAATGTGATATCCAACTACATGTTTACAATCTTTGAACTGAAAAGAGAAAAGATATAAGCTGAGATCTGAGTCTTCTAATCTTCGGTCTTTGAAGCGATGAAATAAGCTCTCTCACTTTCAAAGTTATTTTTTTCTTGCAATGGTGGTGGATTCAAGGGAAAAGGTGAGATTCTACCTAGATATCTCTAATTCTAAGCTGCATTTTAGTGTTTCTTCGTACCCATCAACAATGGAAGTTTATTCCCCGATTCAACAAATCTCTTTCCACTTATCTTAAAAATCATATTGTGTTTCTACTAATTAAGAATAATTAGTGTAATTTTGTTTAATTGAAGATGGTTAATGATTGGACCACAGCTCTAAACAATGAGTGGAAAAAAGGAATATTTGCAAACTTTAAGCATATTTCCCTCTGTCCCACAAAAAAAAATTCATATTTACAAAATTTACAAACTTTAAGCATATTTGCAACGTAAAGGCTTTTTTTAGATTGGATAAGTAAACACTATTTACTTTTTTGGTTGAATTTTGTGGGAAAGTATGGTTTTGGTGTCACAGGACAATTTGTTCTTGGTGAATCTATTTTTGCTGAAGGAATGGAGAATGACATGATTTGTTTCGATTGGTTCTAAAATATTTTTTTCCACATCATATCATGAAAAATCTCCAGTCCTCCATTAAAAAAATGACACTGTTTTATGTACTATATTAAAAAAATGACACTATTTTATATGTGGACAATATTTGTTTCTCCATGTGGACAAGATTTGTTTCTCCGTTTTCTATCCTTTTATCTTTGTAAAGTGAACCTCTTATTTTCTTTTTCTTTCTTTTTCTATTTATTTTTTGTTTTGGTGGTTTATAGGCATGTTTAGATTTTTATGGATATCTATTTTTCTTTCTTTTATCCTTTTTTATTTTTTATTTTAGTGTCTATGGTTTATGGTTTAAGTCTTAAGAGTATTTAGAATTTATGTAATCATGCTTTTGTTTTTCTCCTTTATCCTACTAATAGTAGCATTGCTTCTGTAAAATACTGAAGCAATCCCCATAATCTAAACAAAGAAGAGTACTTAAGAGTACCCAGAATAATGATAGTTGGTCACCCATCCAAGTATTGAAGCAAATGGTTATATTGTGTTGTTTTTGGTCATTCTTTCCTTTCTAGCATTTAAATCTGGCATTATGGAGCTGCAAAACATGCTTGAAATTGGTATTTTCTATTTGAGTAATAAAGAAGATTGAAAGTGTTACCTATTTTTTACAATTTTTGTGCTTACAGACCACCATTATACTTCCACCAATGCAAATTTATGATTTAAATCATTAAGCAAATGAACCGTTTGTTGAAATAGTACTAATAAAACTTTATTTGATTGTAAGTCCATATCTTTTCCTAAAAAAATTGATTATTTGTTACAATCTCTCTAAATTCTTACTTATATCAAACTAATTCATTCCCCTTACATACAAATATGTGTGCTCATTTGCTTTTTAGATAATTCAGGGTAAAGTAAGGGGTCTTATGTTTCGGATTTACAATTGTTTTATTTTGACTCACATATTTCAATAATTTTTAAATTTCAACTATTTTCAGGTATATATTGAAGGATACATGATGTAAGCTGTAAACAATATACTTGGTGTAAGTTGTAAAGTAAAGGGTCTTATGCTCAACATGTTGTTTCTCTATTTTATGCATGTATATATTTTTTGTGTTCCGCCTTTTGTAAATTTAGCTAATTATACTTGGTTATGATGATTTTGGGTATGTAATGATGGTTTTTTTGGTGATTTGGATATGTATGGATGATTGTAAGTTTTGTAAATAGGTTTATATTTTCTGGATATCTATTTTTAAAGGAAACTCTGCCGAAATCTCTTGAAATTAGTAGCGACTAGCTTGATGTTTTGGTGGTTGGATGTGTTGATGATTGAGTATGATTTAATTTCTTCATATATGTATTTTTTTTGCTCCGTATTTTATAAAGTTAACTAATTATACATGGTTATGATGATTTTGGGTATGGAATGATTGTTTTTTTGGTGGTTTAGATATGTATGGATGATTGTAAGTTTTATAGACATGTTTATATTTGTCTGGATATCTATTTTTAAAGGAAATTCTGCCAAAATTTTTTAAAATTAGTAGCAACTAGCTTGATGTGTATTTTGCCCGTTACGTCTTCTGTAAAGTTAACTAATTATACATGATTAAGATGATTTTTTGGGTATGGAATGATAGTGTTTTGTAGACAAGTATAGAATTTTGTAGATATCTATTTTTAAAGGAAATTTTACCTATTTTTTTTTTTTAATCAGTACCGACTAGTTCGATGTTTTGGTTGTTGGATTATGTTGATGATTGAGTATGTATTAATTGATGAATTGTGGTGATATGTGTCTTTAGTTAATGTAATATTTTTTGAATTTTATTTTATTTATTTTTATGTCGTGCCTTTAGGCACAGGCATATACTAGTATATATATATACTTCCTCTTTCTTTTTTCCGCTGACCTTTTTTTTATTATTATTAAAACTTCGTAAAAAACTTAGATATATTTTTATTATTTAGTCTGGAAATAAATTTTAGTCTTTAAAATATGCATTGAAAATAATTTAAAAAATTATGCGCAATTGTATTTTACAATTTTAAGTAAATGTGTAATTGATGTATTTGTTGGTTGTTTTCTTGGATTCATCAGTACATTAGTATCCAACTAACCAAATTCAGAACCACAACAAATCCAACACTCACCAAGACTTGTTATTAATCATACCGATTGAAATTTGGAGTGAAATGATTGTTTTAGTATTACAACTATTAAAAGAAACATGTAAAATAATATGTTATATATAAAAAATTAAGTTATTAACAATAATACTTTTAATTATAATTTTTATGGTGAGTCTATGATGGAGTAAGACGATTCGAAAAAATATTATTCTATCAGTTTCTTTTTATTTATTTGTTCTTTTTATTTGTCGTTTGTATATTTCAAAAAAACAATAATGACTTAGTTTTATCATATTATTCCCACATTAAATATTAATTTGTTTCTTTCATCTTTTTCAATGAATTTTAAAAGGTAATATTAAGGTTTTATGCCCATTATAATCAATCGGAAAAAATATTAATTATATTTCTTAATCTTTGTATTTTTTCTTAAAACGTCAGCGTTTTAAAAGGAACAAAAAGAATATCAGATTAGTAGTTTAAAGTCTTGTTATAATTTATATGTCAGATAAATATATGACTAAATTAAATTTGTACCGAGTTGAAACTCTAAGCGATATAATAAAATAAATTATAAGTCCTATCTCAGACTCTATTCTTAATCCCAATAATTTATAGGTATTTGTTTGCATTTGATTCACAATCCGTTAGGAAAACTTTAACGATGATTGAAAAACTCCAATAATGTGTAGGTAGGTATGACATAAAGTTCCAAGATCGAAAGCTGCGTGCACTTGATTATGTGAAACAATAATTTTCAACTTTCTTTTAGTTTTTTACTTCGAGATTTAAATTAAAAACTAAATTGTTTAATAGAAAGATAATAAAGTATAAGTATGTTATTATAATACCTTAATTATGTAAAAAATCAAAGTAAACCCCATTTTCAAGAAGAAAAAAAAGGGTGAACCAATTGCTCATAAATATTTTACAAATTCTTTGTCATATATATATATATATATATATGAGTAATAATCCATAGCATGTATTTGTTATATATCCTTATAGGACATACACTGTGACACTCCCAAAATTAGATATACATCGCCCATCTTGAGTCGCCAGATACATGGTACAAAATTCAAATACAACTTACTAATACAACTGTCGTGTATAATACGACAAAACATAATTGTGAGTTTGAATACAATTATTGTCTACTAGAAATTATACAAACTCAAAAGGAGTCCTCATTATAATTATTAACACACTATTTCACATAATAGTGAGGACTACTAATGCTTATCCTACGGACCATCACTCCGCTTCCCGACTAGTCCTCGCTAGCATGTTCTCATTTCTCGAAGAGAACAAAAGTGAAAAAAAAGGTGAGCTCAACTACCCAAAGAAGAAATATTATGACTAAGATAATGCGAATAATTTATCGTTAGCCTTCAACAATGTTAAAGCGATAAAATATAATAAATATCAAGTTTAGCTCATGCAATGAACAAGCAATCCATTAAAAGAGTCAGTAGAGAATAGAATCTACTATCTTTTATGATTTAAAAGTTTTTCATCAATTTTATCACGAGACTCATTTCAATAAATAATCCACATCATTAAATCATCCCCGCACTATGTGTCGAGGATATTCTTTAAGTATCACGACCATAAATTATCCATGCACTACTGGCCAAAGATAATCGTATTTTCATCAATCTGGTCCCGATCATGCCATAAAACAATTCATCTTTGCTCCCTTGGTCAAGAGAATCCATAGCCATAATCATACCAAAAAGCGTCCATCAATGCACTACGGCCAATGAGAACTTTTAATTTTCACATCATTTGTAATATTACTACCATGATTATACCGAATAATCCCTAGTCATAATCATACCAAGTCCATCTACGCACTACTGTGCCACAGATGACTTTCAACATAACATAAACATGAGGATGATGACAATGATATAAGAATTCAATTAAACAAGTTCAAGAATTAATTTATCCAGAACCAATAACGCCCAAATTGTCAACATGATACTTCTTTGTAGAATAAAATTCAAGAATACTCGGAAGAATATTTCCATGAAAAATTTGGATGAAGCGCTTGAAATATCGAGGATATTCCACTAATTTCATGGAGTATAGAAGTCAAAATTTTAATCAATCTGAGTATAATCTTGAATGGAATAACAAAAGATATCACCACGCATGCGGTATTTAGCATGGCGGTTATTCCAACGAGAATAATAATAACGGAACTAGGTCGGGTGAAATTACACAACGGGATGTTCCAAATGAATAATAAATGCGGAATAATAAATGATGGAACCAGTTAGAGGCAGTATAAGATGCATGAGGATATTCAAATGAATAATAAAAACATGAATAATAGAAGAATGTCACCAAGTATAGGAGCTTGGCGTATCTGAGTTATTCTAATGAACAATAAAGAAATGGAATAATGAAGTTCTCTTCTTGAATACAAAAGAATAATATCCTCACTAGTAAAATAATACTTGATATAAGAGTAGTGAAGTAGCGAGAAATTTTTTTTCTTTTATCTCTCTATAGTCTCTCTCTCTCTATAGTTTCTCTCTGTAAATCAAAGGTGAATTCGTAAGAAAATAATGAAGGAATGAGCTTTATTTATAGGAAAATGAAATGCATAAGAATTAATCCATGAGCTATCCAGATTGATTTACTTTAATCGACTATCCATATTTAAAGAAAAATCTTTTAAATAAAATATAATATATTCTATTTATATAAAAAGATTTTTACTATGCAAACACTACGCTGAAGCACTATGCAAACACTATGCATAATAAAATATAATATATTCTATTTATAGAATAACTTTAATAAAGTATACATTTTTTATATAAAAAGATTTTACTATGCAAAATACTATTCATAATAGAATATAATATATTCTATTTATAGAATAACTTTAATAAAGTATTACATTTTTATATAAAAGATGTTTCTATTTTATTACGTTAATAATACTGAATAAAACAAAACTTCTAAATCAACAATAATTGAATCAAATAATGTGAGATACTTGTCGTAACTATCAGTAGCAATAATTGAACAAAAGCGAGTGATTTTTCACATAAATATCAATAATCAATACAGGTAGTGCTACTTATGCAACAACAGCATTATTCTTTACTTTTACTACCGAGTAGTTCAACAGTATCAACGGTAAAATTTTCGCCGTTATTTTTAATAAAATATTTTTGTCATTTTCTCAATTCGACAATAATTCTATTGTGGGGTCCACCAATGATTGTACCGTCGTACGGATATTCCCTGACAAAAAGAATATTTCCCAACCAATCGAATATAATATGACAACTTACATTATTTACAAAATTTATAAATACTACCCACAACTATAATATTTTCTCAAATTCACACCATAATATAAAAAAATTATTTCAAGAAAATTAATTCTTTATTCATAAAATCTGGGGTTTCACATACACCATATATACTATTAAAAACAAAAAGAAACGACCATAATTAAAAACTGAAAATCGACGTCTGCTCCTATTAGTTGCGGATGATTAAAAAAATTAATATCATCCACTACTAATAGTAGTGGACGCTAATCAGAATAAAAATTTGACTTTATTAATTAGAATTTCAATTAATTAATCAGGGTTGAAGAATTACCAACTCATTTTTTAACTGGATTTAAGGTTTATTAGTTAAAAATGAGTTAATAACCCTAAACCCAGTTAAAAACTGAGTTAATAAACCCCAAATTCTAGTTAATAAATTTTAAATATCAATTGTCTATATTGTCCTTGTATTAGAAAAATAGAGTGTTATTTATTGGGCAAAAAATAATGAGAGAACCAAAATTATATTTAATATTTGGGATAATATTGAAAACTACGCAATTAATACTTACTTGAAATTTTCAAAGGACTTATATTAATTGACAAAAACAATTCTTGGCGTAATTGAAACTTTAATTAATAAAGTCAAACTCTTATTCGGATTAACGTTTGCTACTAATAATAGTAGATATTGTGAGCTTTTTTAACTATCCGCAATTAATAATAGCGAACATCGTTTTTCAATTTTTAATCATGATTATTCTTCTTGTTGCAGTGGTATAAATATTATATACTCTATAAAAGTTCATAACAAATACATACTATGAATTATTACTATATATATATATATATATATATATATTCTTTTTTGTCATTTGATATTTGTTTTATTTATCACATGTCGACGTAACCTACAAGCTAATTTTCTAATTTATGCTCTATTGCTCTCTACCTACCATAAAATGTCGCGATAAAATATAAATTTTGATAAAATTTAATCACTTTTTTTTGAAGTTCAAGACTGACATAATTTATTTCACAAAACTTAGAAGCCAATTTCGTAATTTTGATTTCTTTTCGCCAAAAAAGGTTATAATTTATCTTTTTTCCTAAAACATAATCACTCTTTTCAAAATCAAATAAATAAATAATGTATTTTACAAAATGTTAAGTATATTTTTCCTACAAAATTAAGAGCCATTATACATTTATATCACTAAAATAATTTTCCTAACCAATCAACCCATTGAATAAATTAATTATAACATAATAATATAATATAAAATTCGATTAACTTATATTCTAAGCATATTTAAAATATTTTTTGACGTTAATTAAACATTTGATATATATATATATATATATATATATATATATATATATATATATATCATGGGCATAAAAGTTTTATTATATTACAAAGCTAATAAATTAATAAACTAAACAAATTACACTAAATAAATTAAACAATTTAGTAATAAATCTGATAACAAGTTTGGAACCTAGTGATATTTTCATATCACTTTTTGATATTTCTATACGTATAATTCATGTATTAGCCAATAAAAATCCGACACATCAATTAATATGTGTGAATCGTGGATTCGATTATTATGAAATTAATTTTATGATAAATTAATTAATTAATCAATACAATACTGACACACAAAGAAAAATTATCGTCAAAGTAGTAAGTATGTTTAAAAATATCAAAAAATAATACTAATATGAAAATTTTTACCAAATCAATGCACTACTTACCGACACAAGTGTTTCGATATATGAAAGCGACCCGCGTGCCCAATTTATTGTGGGGCGGTCACGTGTAGTAAGTCTTAAGGAACCAATTTCAGGATAATAAATTCTCCTGACCCATATTGCAATAATAGACTATTACTAATTGCCTAGTCACATAGGCCCACCATCCATCTCCACTGTACTAATGGTTGGTCCCACTTTTATTTTTGTCAACAGGCCATCAGTGCATGCATTTACTTCTTTAAAAGTAAAAAGAAGGATAAAAATATAACACTTGTAAAAGAGTTTTATTTGTAAATCTATAAATTTTAGAGATATGTAATTTTTTTTAAAAATATCAATTATTTAATATTTATTCTTAAATATAATGAATATTTATTGCGAGTTATAAATTAATTTACTGACAGTGTATAATTTATACATATACAATGATATAATTACTACACATCAATATATTATTAAAGTAAAGATAATAATAATGTCACATTTAAATCTCGAAAGATCTATATGTAAGGGTATAAACGAGTCGAATCAAAACGAACACAGAGATGCTCGAATTCGACTCGAAATGATAAATTCGTACTCGAATTCGACTTGAATTCGAATTATATTTAAAAAATTTTATTTAGATTCGACTCGACTCGAATATTTATTACTCGACTTCGATCCGACTAGGATCGAATTATATTCAAACTACTCGCGAGCTTCAAATTCAAGCTCGAATTTGAGTCTCCACATAATAACTAGTTTTATAATAAATATAATTATAAATTGAATTTGTTATTTTACTTAAAAATAAAAAAAATATATTTACTATTACACTTTAGAAATATAAAATCACAATTAAAAGTAAAAATAAAATAAATTAATAATAATTAATTATCCTAAGCTGATTTAAATTTATATATTATAAGAGAATTTATCGATCATCTAGTTGAATATGTATCAATCGAGTATGTATCGAATCACAATCAATAATTCGAATAGTTTGAATCTTAAACAAGTTGAGTATAATTTTGCTCAGAATCTACTCATATTTTTATTCAGGGGCAGCATAGACAGTTGCCCCTGCTGACTTTTTTTTATAGGTATAAAAGTAAGGGCATATATGTTATTTAATAAATTTAAGAGAATATTGTAAGACCCCAACTTATTATAAATAAAATCGAATTTCCTCTAATTATATTTGTGAATAATAAGGTATTAATTTGATATAATTCTCTGGTTATGAGTGAAATGTGCAAATTTTGCAAAATATGCAAGTGGTTATAAAATAATCATTGTTGTCGGGGAATATTCGTTTGGTCGTGGAATATTCTTGTTGTTGGAAAATATTAAATTTAATGACGCAGATCATTTGTGGCCCCATAATGAATAAGCTGTCGGATGAAGAAAGCGACAAGTTTGAATTTTTATAAATAACGGCGTAGTTATTATCAATTAACATTGTTGGAATACCCGGTGGTTAAAATACTGATGTCTGGCGTGGATGCATTGAGTATTGATGAATTATTGATCCTTACGTAAAGAAGGCCTTTACTCAATAATTTTTACGATAATTCTTATTCAATATTTTTTTTATTGATTCAATAATTCTTCATAGGTTAATATTTTATATTATTGTTGTTTGATAATTGTCACTACACAATATTTCCCATTATCGGATCAATAATTCATATTATTTGAATAATATTATTAAATAGCATTATTGGCAATGTCTAGAAAGTTACATCGAGGAGAGGTTTGGTCACCTAATTCAATTGCGCCAATAAGGAGAAATTCTTATTGGAAAGCCCCCTCTTTCCTGGGAACGGCCTGGTTGTCATAAATGTGATTCTGTAATATTATTTGTGAATAATTAATTATTGATTCATATGATAAGGAAATATTTATTTTATGTGGATATAAATATTGGATATATTTATTGTGGTTAAAAATGAAGGAGTTAATGTTGAGGTGTTTTATCAGTATTTTTGTCGAAATGAAGGTATTAAAAATTAAACCAGTGTTTTTGAGATATATTGTGTGAGTTATAATTTTTAATCCAAATAGTTGGATCGTTGTAATTTTTGGATATGTTATACATATATAAGTTGAGTATATGTCCACAAATTTTGAACCGTTAAAAATGAACGTATGATTTGTTATGAATTTTAAGAGGTGACTGATTTAGAAATTAGGTTTATAAATGATTTTGGTGGAAAATTATAGAATTGAGTAGGCCCCACTTGTGGTTGGTGAAGAAATGTGCTGAATTTATTTCAAATATGGTGGGTGGGAATAGTAGCAGGTAAAGCCATCAGGTTGCAGGTCAAGTCTGCTAACATTTTCCTATAAATAGATGGCTAAGTTAGAATTGAAAATCGCACCAGAAACAAGTTTTCTCTCTTTCTCTCTCTAGATTATTGAGTGTATTTTGTGAGTATTTAGATACTTTGTGAGTTTCTATTCATCGATTGTAAGTTTCCTTGATTTTATAACCGATATATTAGATCAAGATCTTGATATTTTGAGGTAAGGGATGTTATTTTCTTCATATATGATATTATTTCTTCAATATCATTATCTTAGGAAGTATTGATATGAATTTTTATCAAATTTGGAACTTTTTGTGTCTGGGAGTTCTTATTCACGTATCTGACCTTTATTCACGAATATGACCTTATTTACCGAAAAATGAAATTTTCTTCTTTTTGTCCAAAATGTCTATTATGGTTACTATATTTGATTGTATCCATATTTTGATCTTTATTTTTGAATTCTGCTTCAAAATTGGTATTTATGAAGTATTATTGATATTGGATAAATTGTTATACTGAATCCCTACTATTTGCCTTCTTACATTTCTTTGGATTCGTTTTCTTTAAAATATTTTTCATCATCCTCGGTCCTAAATGATGATATTACTAAATATCTTGACTGTAGTGCGTTAGATAAATGATTAAGCGATGAATATCTTTTGGCCGTAGTCTGCAAAGATGAACAAGTGTTGAGATGAACATGACTATTTGGTGATACAAATAAATATCTTTGGCTTTGTAGTGCAAAGATGAATATTTGATTAAAGATGTATATTGATTGTTATTACTGAGGATAAAATATTGATGATGGACTTTTAAATCTTAGAAGATAGTAGAACTCATTCTCTACTTGACTCTTCTAATGGATTATTGTTTATTTCCGCAGATTATTGATCTAAAACTTGTTGACTATTATATTTTATCGATTTTTCCTGTTGAAGACTAACGATAATTTGTTGTATATTATCTTAGTCATAATATTCTTCTTGGGCTAGTTGAGCTCACCCTTTTCCTTTTGTTCCATTTTTCTCGGGAGGTGAGAACATAGCGAGAATTAGTAAAGTGCGGAGTGATGGTTCTAGAAAGATGTTTTAGCGATCCTCACTATTTCTATAAAATAGTGTTTGAATAATTATAACGAGGACTTATTTGAGTGTGGATATTATCTAGAAGACAATATTTGTATTTAAACTCACAGTATGTGTTGTCGTATTTTACTTATTACAATTGTATTATTGAAGTTGTAGTTTGCTTTCTGTACTATGTATTTGGCGACTCGAGAATGGGTGTTGTATACCTATTTTGGGGCGTCCATGATTGGTATCGAGCTTAGGGATATGGTCTCTGGCGGAGATCGGGGAATAGAACTAGGAGGGAGAGATGAGTAACTCCTTGTTAGTGTGTCTTATCTAAGCTTATTTGTTGGTCGGTCACCATAATATAGGGATATTATGTGATATGTTAATTTGTTTAATTAACCCTTGTTTTATGGTAGTATTTAAGAATGGCCACCGAGAGCGTTAACAATGGAGTGTATGAGACTATGGAACAACCTTTAGTTACAAAACCAGGAGAACGTGCAATGAGGAAGGCAATATTCTCTCCTGTAAACAACACTTCTGAGCAAATGATGAATGATGAAATATTTAGGAGCTTTTTGCGGTTCATACAAAACCGCACGAGGAGACTTCGTGCACAAAATACGGTGGAAATGATAGCAATGCGCAGCGACTTGTCACAACCAAAGCAGATTCAAGGAGTTGGGACCACCGAATTTAAGGGAAAGCCGGATCCGATCATGGCGAAAAACGTGGGTCAAGCAAATTACCAAGATATTCGATGTCTTGGGATGCACGGAGGAACGAAGGTTCCATTCGCCACCTTTATGTTCGCGGTGAGGAGACTCATTGGTGGGAGTCGTGAAGCGTACCAACCACCTTGCACTCAAAGATGTCTTGGGAAGCGTTTAAGAACTATTCAATGACAAGTACTTTCCGCAAGTATTAAATTATATGAAGGAGGTGGAGTTTATCGGTGAAAAAAAACAACATGACGGTGTCCCGACGAGGCGAAGTTTGTAGAGTTATCAAGTTTGCACCTCATTTGGTCGAAAATGAGGAACGAATGACGAGGATGTTTCGAGAGGTCTAAAGCTTAGAGATTAAGCAATTTCTTATATCTCATAAATTTTCTTTATATTAGGATGTTGTAAAGCAGGCTCAATTATTAGAGCTAGATAATGAGTATGTTCAACGGAGGACCACAACCGTGGTCATCATCGGGTGACAACGATTATCAAAGCGATGATAACCAACGAGGAGGGAAAAATACGAACAAAGGCGGTAACCACTCGTGTGGTCATCGTGGCCATGATAATAGGAGATGTGAGTCAAGTGGAAATTCAGAAAGAGGAGATTCAACAATGACGAGAAGACATCAACAGCAGCACCAGCTCCAATAACAAATTCTAGGGGAGGAGAACGACCGCCGGTTAGATGTTACAAATGCGGGAAAGAGGGACATATCACCAAATCATCCACAACAATCCAAGGTATGTTTATTGTGGAAAGGAAGGCCACATAGCTCGGGATTGTTACAGAGCAAAACCAAGTTCAACGGGGATGGTGACTCAAGGGTCACATCCGGATAAGTCGAAATCGGTTCTGGAAGAGCGTTTTGTCGTGGTAGCCAAAACGCGAGAAACGAACGAGGTGATTACGGGTAAGCTAATCTTGAACTCTTGCGAAGTTTATACCTTACTAGATCTGGGTTCTACCCATTCGTTTATCTCTCCCGCTTGTGCTCAACGTTTAAACTTGACTCAGGAGAAATTGGACTTTGACTTATCTGTTGAAACTCTGTTGGGTGAAACCTTCGTTACATCTACAGTTTATAAATCTTGCATGATCCAAGTTGGCACTATCACATTACTCGTTGATCTTATATCTTTAAAGATACTTGCTTTTGATGTGATTTTAGGAATTGATTGGTTAACCACTCATCATGCCAAAATTGATTGTTTTCGTAAGGTTGTTAGTTTTCATATTCTAACCAACTTTCATAATGCAATTCAAACAACTAAACCACTAAAATCGGTCACTATCATATCAAGCCATAAAGCTATTCGTTTATTGAAAAGCGGATGTCAAGCTTTCTTAGCCCATGTTATGGATTTGAACAAAGACAAGTCGATTTGAATAATATTTCATTGTTAGAGAATTTTACGATGTATTTCTGAAGAACTTCCGGTCCACCCCGTAACGTGATGTTGAATTCTTTATTGACCTTGGAGCCTGTACAAAACCCATTTCTAAAACCCATATCGAATGACTCCTATTGAACTTCGGGAGTTAAAAGTCCAACTACTGAGGAATTGTTAGATATAGGTTTCATTCGCCCTAGTACATCTCCTTGGGGTGCTCTGTTTTATTCGTAAAGAAGAAAAGCGGGAGTATGCGATTTTGTATCGATTATACCGAGAATTAAACCATGTCACCATCAAGAATAGGTATCCATTACCTACCTCGCATTGATGACTTATTCGACCCGATTGCAAGGAGCACAATTCTTTTCAAAGATCGATCTTCGATTACGGATATCATCATTGAAGATTAAAACCGAGGATATTCCAAAGACCGCCTTGAACTCCGATGCAGGCATTATGAATTCTTAGTCATGTCTTTTGGATTGACTAACGCTCCTCGCCGCTTTCATGGATATGATGAACCGTGTATTCAAGGAATATTTGGATCTTTGTTGTTGTCTTTATTGATGACATCCTCATCTATTCCAAAAGCCGTGAAGATCATGAGCACCATTTGAAGCTGATACTTGAAAGGCTTCGTGAAAACAAACTTTATGCCAAGTTGAAGAAATGCGAGTTCTAGCTTGAGGAAGTAGCATTCCTTGGGCACGTGGTGTCAAAACATGGAGTATCTGTCAATCCGGCGAAGATTGAAGCAGTACAAAGTTGGGAGCAACCAAAGTCGGTGACTAGAAGTCGCGTAGTCAGGCTTAATTTGGTTATTATTGGAGATTCGTGGAAGGATTTTCTCGAATCGCTACTCCGCTAACTCGATTGACTCGAAAAGATACAAAATATGTATGCAATTTAGGAATGCGAGAAGAGTTTCCAAGAGCTCAAGAGGAGACTCATTTTCTAAGACTGCTCGGAAATACCATCCGGTATGGATGGATTTGTTATATAAATGATGCTTCAAGCAAAGGGTTAGGATGCGTTCTCATGCAACATGGGAAATTCATAGCCTTTATGCCTCACGACAACTCAAAGAATATGAGAGGAATTATCCTACTCATGATCTAGAGTTGGCATGCGATCAGATTCAAGGCGTTGAAAATTTGGAGACACTACTTGTATGGGGAGAAAGTGGAGATTTATACGGACCATAAAAGCCTCAAATATTTCTTCACCCAAAAAGAACTCAACATGCGACAATGACGTTGGCTTTAACTATTGAAAGATTACGAGCACACTATTCAATATCATCCTGGAAAAGCGAACGTAGTAGGCGGCGCATTCGAAAGTAGAAGATCATACGCGAAAGTACGAAGTGCGATATTGTTAATGCAAAGGCCCATTCTGTATGACTTGCAAAGGATGGAGGTAGAATTAAAGACTACAGGGACCCACATGATGATGGCGAATATACGAGTAGAACCGACTTTAATCGATAAATTTAAAACTGCTCAAGCTACGGACCTGGAGCTGATACGTATGAAGAAGAAAGTGCAAGAATGAGCTATTCCAGAAGCAAGAATCAATGAAGAAGGAATACTTAGATTCAACTCCAGACTTTGTGTTCCTAACGATTCTGACTTGAAGCATAGAATCATGATGGAGGCACACAACACCCCGATTTGTAATCCATCTTGGGAGTACCAAAATGTATCATGATATTGACATACATTTTGGTGGAACAATATGAAAGAGAGATCGCGAAGTTTATCTCGAGGTGTTTAACTTGTCAACGTGTAAAAGCGAGAGCATCAAGTGCCAAAGGGTCCATTACAACCACTTGAGATTTCGAAATAGAAGTGGAAACATATTACTATGGATTTCAATTCATGTGTCTTCCCAAAGTTTCTCAAGGCATAGATGCGATTTGGGTTATTGTTGATAGATTAACCAAGTCCGCCCATTTCTTACCGACACGTGAGACTTATTCCTTGAACGTCTTGCTCGCATGTACGCGTGAATGAGATTGTGAGATTGCATGGCATGCCGGTATCCATAGTTTTGGATCGTGACCCAAGATTCACTTCACGATTTTGGGTTAGCTTGCAGAAAGCTATGGGCGCAGTTCTGATTGATTCGCAGATACCATCCTCAAAGCGGACGGACAATCGAGAGGACTATTCAAACCCTTGAAGATCTATTAAGACTTTGTGTCCTAGATTTTAAAGGAAGTTGGGATAAGTACTTTACCATTGGTGGAATTCTCCTACAACAACAGTTATCAAGCAAGTATAGGCATGGCTCCATTTGAGGCGCCAGATGGACGAAAGTGTCGTTCTCCAAAGATATCCGACGAGGTGGGAGAAGCAACGTTGTTGGGACCAAAATTAATACGCATGACACAAAAAAGATCCAAATGATTCGACAACGATATATAACCAAGACAAGATCGATAAAAGAGTTTTGCGGATCTTCATCGAAAACACGTGGAATTTAATATTGGGGATCATGTATTGTTACGTGTTGCACCATGGAAGAGAGTTACAAGATTTGGGAAGAGAGGAAATCTCAATCCACGATTTGTTGGTCCATTTGAGATTCTTGACCGAATAGAAAATGTGGCCTATAGACTCAGATTACCTCCAAGTATGTCTCGTGTTCATAATTTTTTCACATATCCATGCTTCGTAAATATATGAAAGACCGAACCATATTATTGTTAGAACTGCAGACGAGATACCAAGATTTAACGTCACGAAAAAAGTACTGTTAATATCTTGGATAGGAAAGAAAGCATGTCCTACGCACCAAGGTTATACCACAAGTTAAGGTTTTATGGAGAAACCATGCTATTGAAGAAATGACACAGGAGTTGGAATCGAGAAATGAAAGCGAGGTATCCTCACCTTTTGAAACACCAAGACGTATGTCAATTTCGAGGACGAAATTTCATAAGGAGGGAGGTTGTAAGACCCCAACTTATTATAAATAAAATCAATTTCCTCTAATTATATTTGTGAATAATAAGGTATTAATTTGATATAATTCTCGGTTATGGGTGAAATGTGCAAATTTTGCAAAATATACAAGATGGTTATAAAATAATCATTGTTGTCGGGGAATATTCGTTTAGTCGTGGAATATTCTTGTTGTCAAGGGAATATTAAATGCATTGACATGCCATGATCATTCATGGGCCCCATAATGAGAATAAGCTTTCGGATGAAGAAAAGCGACAAGTTTGAGTTTTTATAAATAACGGCGTAGTTATTCAGATTAACATTGTTGGAATACCAAATTGGTTAAAATACGATGTCTGGCGTGGCAAAGATTGATGAATTATTGATCCTTACGTAAAAAGGCACTACTCAATAATTGTTATGAATTATCGTTCAATATTTTTTTATTGATTCAATAATTCATGTTGATATTTTATATTATTGTTGTTTCAATAATTTTCTTCGCATGATATTTCCATTATTAGATCAATAATTCATATTATTTGAATAATATTATTAGATAGCATTATTGGCAATGTCTAGAAAGTTCTGTCAAGGAGAGGTTTGGTCACCTAATTGCGCGCCAATAAGGAGAAATTCTTATTGGAAAGCCCCCTTTTTCCTGGGAACGGCCTAGTTGTCATAAATGTGATTCTGTAATATTATTTGTGAATAATTAATTATTGATTCATATGATAAGGAAATATTTATTTTATGTGGATATAAATGTTATTTATATTTATTGTGGTTAAAAATGAAGGAGTTAATGTTGAGGTGTTTTATCAGTATTTTTGTCGAAATGAAGGTATTAAAAATTAAACCAGTGTTTTTGAGATATATTGTGTGAGTTATAATTTTTAATCCGACCGTTGGATCGTTGTAATTTTTGGATATGTTATACATATATAAGTTGAGTATATGTCCACAAATTTTGAACCGTTAAAAATGAACGAATGATTTGTTATGAATTTTAAGAGGTGCTTGATTCAGAAATTAGGTTTATAAATGATTTTGGTGGAAAATTATAGAATTGAGTGGGCCCCACTTGTGGTTGGTGAAGAAATGTGCTGAATTTATTTCAAATGTGGTGGGTGGGAATAGTAGCGTGTAAAGCCATCAGTTCTTGGTCAAGTCTGCTAACATTTTCCTATAAATAGAGGCTAAGTTAAAATTGAAAATCACACCGTAAACAAGTTTTCTCTTCTCTCTCTAGATTATTGAGTGTATTTTGTGAGTATTTAGATAATTTGTGAGTTTCTATTCATCGATTGCAAGTTTTTTCAAATTTTATACCGATATTCCGATCGTAAAGACTTGATATTTTGAGGTAAGGGATGTTATTTTCTTCATATATGATATTATTTCTTCAATATAATTATGCCAAGTATTGATCGAATTTTTATCAAATTTGAAACTTTTTTGTGTGGGAGTTCTTATTCACGATACTCAAGACTATTCACGAATCATTGACACTATTCAATAGAAAAATAAAATTTTCTTCTTTTTATCCAAGATGTCTATTATGGTTACTATCTTTGATTGTATCCATATTTTGATCTTTATTTTTGAATTCTGCTTCAAAATTGGTATTTATGAAGTATTATTGATCTTGGATAAACTGTTATACGAATCCCTACTATTTGCCCTTCCGTTTCACTAGATTCGTTTTCTTTAAAATATTTTTCATCATCCTCAGTCCTAAATGATGATATTACTAAATATCTTCTACCTGTAGTAAAAAAGATAAATGATTAATCGATAAATATCTTGGCCCGTAGTGCAAAGATGAACAGGTGTTGAGATGAACATAACCAACTGGTGATACAAATGAATATCTTTGGCCTGTAGTGCAAAGATGAATATTTGATTAAAGATGTATATTGATTGTTGTTACAGGAATAAAATATTGATGATGGACTTTTAAATCTTAGAAGATAGTAGAACTCATTCTCTACTTGACTCTTCTAATGGATTCTTTCATTTTTATTGCATTGTTGATCTAAAACTTGTTGGCTATTATATTTTATCAGATTTTTCCCTGTTGAAGACTAACGATAATTTGTTGTATATTATCTTAGTCATAATATTCTTTACTGGGCTAGTTGAGCTCACCCTTTTCTTTTTTGTTCTATTTTTCTCAGGAGGTGAGAATATAGTAGGAACTAGTCGGGGTACGGAGTGATGGTTCTAGAAAGATGTTTTAGCAGTCCTCACTATTTCTGTAAAATAGTGTTTGAATAATTGTAACGAGGACTTATTTGAGTGTGGATATTATACAGAAGACAATATTTGTATTTAAACTCACATAGCATGTGTAAGTATTTTGCACGACAATTGTATTATTGAAGTTGTAGTTTGCTTTCTGTACCATGTATTTGGCGACTCAGAATAGGTGTTGTATACCTATTTTGGGGGCGTCACAAATATATTAATAGAAGAGTTAAACTTGAAGGAGGCAAAAACAATATATACATAAGTACCTAACTTCCTAAAGGGCATAGTGATAACTTATAATTATATTTTGTTGTACATTTATTTGTGTATATGGTTATAAATGTATATAAATAAGTATCAAACTCTCATATTTAATCGTTTTAATAATGTTTATCATTTAATTAGGACATTTATATTTTCACACACACGTAAATTTTATATTTTCATAAGTTTCTTCTCACATAAGTAGGGCACATTTACTATTCATGTGAGACAGATCTTGTGGAACTATAACTTTTACTTGTGGAATTGCTTTTAATTTTTTTGCCAATTTAATCTTTTGTCATATTCTTTTCTTTTAAATATTTAAAGTTAAGTTTTGGTCTTTTTTTCCCCTTGACATGCTAAAGTTTACAAGATCAACCTTGTGTTAAAGAAAATTATGACAATGAAGAAAGTACTTAACATGTCAAATCTACAAAGTTTTTATAGTTTGTTTTTCTTACCTTTTTACTTGATTAAATATTTTAGGTATTAGGCCTTTGGGACAACTATATTTGTTTTGATTACAAGCCTTGTAGGTTTTGTTGCTTGATTATTACATACTTAGTTGTGGAATATTATACAATTGGTTATTTATATAATATAATATTTTATTTGATGATGATTACAAAATAATAAATATTTTTAAAAATATTTTTAATTTGCAATGATTTGATTATTTAATAGAAGCATTATCGAAGAATTTTCTTCTCGATAAATTAAAAAAAATTACAATATGTAATTAGTGAAGGAAATCCAACATATAATTTTTGAAGAACATATTTTTAACAGTATATTCTTCACAAAAAATATTTAGTCACTAACTTAACAAATGATACTTTTAGTGTGGAGCTCTAATGTGAAGAATTGCGCGAAGAAAAGTTTTTTTCACAATAAATCTCGTGAGTAATATACTATTTCTTGAAGGATTTGTCTTTCATTGCCGACCCTTTTTTTGAAGTGAAAATTCGTCCCGCTAACAAATATTTCTAGATCCGTCCCTGTTTTTATTCGAACTATTTTTAATATTTAGATTTGGATTATATTATTAATAAATTCGAATCTTGCTCGTATTTCTTCGAGTCGAGCCTGAATTGAACCCGAACTATTTTATTTGCAGTCTTATTTATGTGGACAATCAACATACACAATGAAAAATAATTTTTCCCATTAAAAATTATCTAAAATAATAATAATAATAAAATCTCACAAGATAAGATATGAAACTCTTATGATTCCCACACATGTCTGGAGAAGATTTATTGGCAGAGGTCAGTTGGTAGTTGCTAGTTGCTAGTTGCTAGATAGAGTAAAATAAAGTAAATGGAGTAATAAGATCCATGTAGAAGGTGTAATGTCCAAGACTTGGTCAAGCAGTTGCTATCATTTGAAAAGTTGACACTCATACTCACAGAAGCAGTCAAGTCAATTAATTGACTGTTTTAATAATGTACAAATTGGAGTAATACATTTTTCTTTTCCTAATTTATTCCATAAAAAAATAATAAAAAGAAATTATCAATTTGGGTTATTTGATAAGTTGTGGATAAGAATCCAACCAATAAATCACTTGGTCATTAACTCATAAAATATACACCTCCTTTTTATAATTAAAATATATTTCTCAAGTTAGATAATAAATTAATATGAAATTATGAACATATTATTATTTAAATTTTATATTTAATATTAACATGTCACCGCTACTACATTACACCAAATGTTAAGAAAGTGTTTGAAAAAAAAAATCTTATAAATTTTTTTTTTAAAATATATATCTAATTTTAACACAGATGAAATATTCGTTACCTTATTTATATTTTCAAACAAAAGTTATTATCTCTTGCCCCAAATCAAAAGTTAAAAACTAACTTCAAAGTAAAACAATTTTTTTTTTATTTTTTAGCTTATATTTAGGTACGAGTGTTGTTATATATAACAAAAAAAATGTATGTCGATAATAAATACTGATTTATGTAATTAAAAAAGTAAAAAAATGATACGTATATTATACGTATCAATATTGTATCAATTTACTCGCTTCCCAATAAGTTAACTTTGATCCTTAAAAAAATACTACATTCAATACTGTTAAGGATAAGAACCTCGGCGGCAAATTGGCAATTGACGCCTTTAAAGGAAAACAAACGGCCCTGAAATATAGGCCTAACCGCTTCTGCCGGAAACTGTTTGGAAAGAAAAATTATTTTCAATGACAATTCCTCCATTTCTTTTTCCTTACTAAATTAAGCCAAACACTCCCAATCTCCGACCACTCTCCGTTTGTTTTTCCGCTCGTAATCGGGAGCTTCACGGCGGAGCTCTCGATCTCGAGCCATAAATTCCCTTACAATTTCAAATGGCTTTAGCTGCGCAATTGAAGCGAGGAATCTCGCGACAATTCTCGACTGGATCATTGAGGAATGGGAGATTCAGCTTCAAGCGACAGAACTCTCTCGATCCTCGTAGCAAGAACTTGCGGTTTAGTTTCGGACGTCAATCGTCGCTCGATCCAATCCGGAGAAACCCCGGGGAGGATGATCTGTGCGTGCCGGAAAATCTGGATTCGACCATGCAATTGCTGTTCTTGGCGTGTAAAGGGGATGTGGAGGGCGTGCAGGATTTTCTTGATGATGGTGTTGATGTTAACAGCATTGATTTGGATGGCCGGACTGCTTTGCATATTGCTGCGTGCGAAGGCCATGTAGATGTTGTGGAGGTGTTGTTGAGTCGCAGGGCTAATATTGATGCTCGAGATCGTTGGGGGAGTACGGTATATTATTATTCTCAGTTTGATTTAATTTTTTGATGCTTTCTTATTATGCTGTTATTAGTCATTAATTTCTGTCACGTATTTGATAAAGATTTATGCTATTCCATTTTTAATTGGTAGATGGGTGAGTGGTGACTATAGAAACAGACCAAGGAGAATTTTCTGAAGGGCCCGAGGATAAATAAAATTTAATTTCACTTTGACAACATAGTTAGACTATAAGGTGAACAAAGTACTTTTTTTTTCAAGATAAGGTGCAGAACTGCACATACTTTGGTTTTTTTTTTTCCTTGTTGACCTTATACTTTGGTATATCTCATAGCCTTTTGAGTGATAGAATGTCATTTCCAAAACTTCTTCTTGTCTTTGTGGGAGGAAAAGGAGAAGACTACCTAAGGGTCATGATCCAACTCATTATATGGTGGTCAATTCATACATCAAATTATAATCGAAGGTATATCAGAATCCTAGAAGAAGATTTTCCAGTGGCGGCTTTTTGAAATTTATGATCTCTTGGTTTTGTCACCGAAGAGCTGAAAGTGTTAACTTTTTCTTTATGTACTAGTGATTGTCACTTTTAGTTCTCTTTACAGGAGGAGGAGGTATAGTTTCAACTTCCATATATTAGAATTTTTTGATAATTTGGTATTTTTGGGGGTATCTTTGAAAAGTGAAACAGAAAGCATCGAGCATCATTAAACTGGTCAGTATGGATGAAGATCACGTTTAAATTCTTTTTCTTTTGGAAGTTGCAGGAAGTTACGTAAGGTATTAAGTTTATTTAAAATTTTGGATAAAATGAGGTGCTTTAATTGTAATGTTTAGGGCAGGTCAAGAGTTTTGGCCCTCAGATATGTTGCTATATTTTTGGTGGCTATGGTCCTCTTTTGCTCTTCAGGGATTGGAGTGATGTATATTTAGGCTAGTTAATGAGAAGACTGAGTGTCTTAAGTGTAAGTGTGTGTGTGTATATATATATATATATATATATATATATATATATATATATATATATCTGGGAGGACGATCCTCGCTCCTTACATGACAATATTACTATCATCGACTGAACTGCAAATTCTTAATGGCTGCTTCTATATTACAGGATTCAATTTCTTTTTCTAGATCTCATTTCATATTCCTTCCATGAGGAAAACCTCTTACTTATTCATGTTGCTCCTTTTAATATTAAAGTATGCTTTTTAAGAAACCATCAGCTCAAACCAATATTACAAATGGGCAATCTTGACAGGTGAATAGAGTAGGCTGGCAATTTTTTGAAATTAAAATAAAACTTGCTTTTTACTATGCTCATCAAACGGGCCCAGTTGGTATCTCATATCAGAGAAGAAATGATG
This sequence comes from Panax ginseng, assembly GCA_020205605.1. Taxonomy (NCBI): domain Eukaryota; kingdom Viridiplantae; phylum Streptophyta; class Magnoliopsida; order Apiales; family Araliaceae; genus Panax; species Panax ginseng. The sequence continues at coordinate 81,297,106 of CM035147.1, read as the reverse complement.
TAACATTGTACTTATGAATTTTTTTAACATTTCAGTTTTTATTCTTGTGGTTCTTTGACTTGGCTACTTTTTCATCCCTCCAAGTAGTTCTGTTGCTTATCATCCACCTACAGTCTTTTTAGAAGGTTTTTATTTATCATGATAGGCAGCTGCTGATGCGAAGTACTATGGCAATGTCGAAATTTACAATATTTTGAAGGCACGTGGAGCTAAAGCTCTGGTATGTGAGAAAAAATAAATCCCTCTATAGTATTAAAGTATTTCTTGATTAAAGATAATCATGGAAGTGTTTGCCATGTTCCTAGAAAACCAGAAAGACTCCAATGTCAGTTGCAAATCCACGAGAAGTACCAGAGTATGAGCTTAATCCACTAGAGCTTCAGGTTCGCAAAAGTGATGGTATCACAAAGGCATGATCTTTATCCTTTCACTGTATATTGAATAGAGCTTTTTTTTTGGAACTCATGCATCATCTGACACCAAAATACTAGCAAATTTTTCTTGATCACAGTGTGTAAGCATCTCCTGTTTTCTCTCTTTCTGTTGGGATAAATCATCTCCTTTAATTCTGTGACCTAGAATATACGGAAGTGTGAAGCTTTCTAATTTAAGAAGCGACTTGTTTTTGTCTTGTTACTGTTCAATATTCTTTTTGTGATGCGAAGTAAACATGGATCTCTCTTTTCTTTTCTTTTTCTTTTTCTTTATAAATGCCTGTGCAATCTTGTCTGTTTGCCATTCGACTATGACAGCCGAAATTCCTTCCTTACGGTAAATTTATTTGAATGTATGCATCACAGTGAAGGTTTATTTATCTTTTTCCAAAAACCTGTGATCATATCTCAGTGCATAATATCTTGTAGAATAACTCAAAGGTGCACATTTAAAGTTTTTTCTGTGCTAAGTATTATCCATGATATATGCCACTAAGAAAGTATTTTGCTCTGGCCTTTCTAGATGAGTTATGCTCTAATGATCACACACCTTACTTTAATTTCTTGCGAGTTTGTTTTTATAACGCATTGAGTGTCATCACTGGTTAAAATTTCCGTGAATGGACATATTATCTTTTGCTTATCTGTAGTGAATTGTTATGTATGGCAATAATTTGTATTCGTATGATGCTATCAATAGTCACTTGTATTAAACTGTATGTATCTCTAACTTCTTGAACCTCTAGGTTAAAGGAAATTTAATAATCATATTTGCAAAGAGCTTGTGTCAACAATTTGACATGGCATGAATGGACGTATCCTGTATTTTACATCATGTATGTGTCAGCTCACTGTAGAAGTATTTTTTAAAGATGCTAGTGGTGTTAATATTATCTCATTTCACCATGTTGTTCTGACGTTATAAAAGGTATTAATGCATTTAGTCTAATTGGGAAATTATAACTAGTTAGGGTGAAATAGGAAGAATCCCTAGTAATCTCCTGGCTGCAATTTACGTCAACTTAATGAGCTTATAGTAGAAGCCAGCAAACCCAGTCAACACTTCCATACTCTTGAGAAAATCTCAATGTGGCATATTAGCATATGTGTGAACTATGTCTGACCGGACCTGGCATATACTATGTTTTAATCTATCATTCACATTATCGCCTTGAAAATATAAATATCAAAATGTTGTGCCTCCCGAGTCCTGATCTATTTGAATATTCATTTGAGTAGTGAACAATTAGCACCAAAAAGAGAAAGAATAATAGAACAATAGAATTGTTGTTTCAGAATGATTTTTATGTTTCTCCCTTTTCTTGCCACACCCGACCCCCTAATTCATTTCAAATTGCATTGTTTTGTAAATGGCCTTCTCAAATCAATTTCACTTCATAACAAAATAAATTTCTATCTTTTGGCAGGGATCATATCAAGTTGCCAAATGGAATGGCACAAAAGTTTCTGTAAAGATACTTGACAAGGATAGCTATTCAGACCCCAAAAGCATGTGTGTATATCTTTTCTTAGTTGTGCTGTTAGTTTGAAAATTTTGTCTGACCTTTTAGTTACTATGTTATCTTCCAACCTTGTGTCCCCTTTTGTGCAGACATTCTTTCAAAAATGAGTTAACTTTGCTAGAAAAGGTTAGGCATCCTAATGTGATTCAGTTTGTTGGAGCTGTCACCCAAAATATACCCATGATGATCGTTGTAGAGTATCCTACAAAAGTAAGTATCTCTGTGTGTGTGCACGTGTGCGCGTTGTGTGCGTGCATGTGCGTTGTTTGATTATCCAATTCTGAGATGTACTCTTATGGTCAGATTGTCTTTCTATTGATATGTTGGGGATGAAACTTAATTACTTCCTATAGTTAGTTATAGCATTATAAAGTATACAATTTAATTACAAAACTTTTAGATAAATGACGAAGTTTGAGTAATGTTTGGGACAGTAATTCTTTTAGTCCAGCTAGTTTTCTTTCATGCATATCCTTTGTATTGTATTAAATAATCTGAAATAAATGAACCACAGTGTTTGAAATAGAGTAAAAATCTTGTTAAAGAAATAATCAAACAAAATACCTTTTGTTAATGACACTATTCGGGAATTACTCTTTACTCTTCCTGATGATGAATGAGAAGTCGATATATTTTTCATGAAAGAAAACATACTTAGCATTGTCCTTTGGCTTTGTGGATGTGCTGTTCATTGGTTGGGGTTCTAGGAGAGTGTTTGGTCTTCCCTTTAGGAATATATGAGTTGCTTCTTACCACATTTCGAGGTTTTCGGAGGAAGCAGGATGGAAGTTGCCGTAGATATTTGGATGAAAAGGAATGCTAGTATTTTTAGTGATTGCTTGAAGTAAAAGTAATGAGAATATACCAGTTGTATACGATGTGAATTTATTAATGCCAAGATACTTTTGAAGTAACATAAGAAGTAATATATAGTTCCTTGATTAAATATTTGTCTATGTAGTTGAAGGAGTTACAAGAATAGAAAGTTAAATGTTATGTGATAGTTTTTAGTTTTGTAAACATGTCAATGTGAGTCAAAGAAGTATAAGTATACATGTCTCAAGTGAGTTATCGGATTTTTTTTAGGTAAATATCAGTTGTTCATGTATAGATAAGTTACATAAACACACAAAAGGTAACACCCACTGGTTAGACTCTATTGCCTATAATAATAAGATCTAAGAATGGAAATATTAAAATGATTATCATGTGAATACAACTAAAGGGTATTGGCAGAATATCTCATTATATGAGAAACAGAGAAACTGAACAGGTAGCAGTGTTAGATTATGATTCAAGTTTCCCATTATTATCGTGGTTAAGTTATGTTTCTCTTTTCTTTGTAGGCTTCTTGACATTTGAATATTCTGAATTCGTTTCTCACCTCATAGAGTTTACGTGTAATATAGTCATATGGGTTCCTCCAAATAGTTTTATAGTTTGATTTCATGTAAATAATCTACAAATTTGGGAAAATGATGTATTTAATCTGTGAAATACATATTTAACTTATACCTTAAAATACAGTGCATTTATAACAATGTTATTTCATATTGATGGTGATTTTTCAGGGTGATTTGAAAATGTATCTTCAAAAGAAAGGGCGTCTTTCTCTATCTAAAGCACTCAGATTAGCTCTTGATATTGCTAGGCAAGTGAAAATTTGCTTGCTATATGTCAAAAAAAATTGTGGCACCATTATTTCAATCAATATTTCCTCGTACTCTTATTATTATTATTTGGTAGTTATCTTTTTTATTATTACTATTTGGTAGTTATCTTTTTTACTTCTTTCCTATACAATAATAATTGTTTTGAAAAACTTGTTGAAAATTTTCATCATGGAGTTCATCCATTATATATTTTGATCTTGGCTAATTTTTTTTAGCAGGGGAATGAATTATCTTCATGAATGTAAACCCGACCCAGTTATCCATTGTGATTTAAAGCCAAAGTAAGGCAACTAAATGCAGAAGTCAATATTGATGCTTAAACAATTTTGAATTGAATTTGGTTGTTGAGGTGCACTGTGTTTAATATTTGAACTTTTGGTAAGGTGCCAGAAATATTTTGCTGGATTCTGGAGGTCAAGTGAAGGTTGCAGGATTCGGTGTACTTAAGATGTCAACAATTTCTCCAGACAAAGCAAAACTATTGTCGCCTGAAGCCATTGATCGTTCCAGTAAGTTCTTGTACACACCAAAGCAGCTTGAACTAAAGTTTTTTATTGAACAATTTATAACCTATTGATCCTAATATAGGAAGTTGTAGCAGACAGTGACACACAAGGAAACAGATACCTATGAAATGCAAACAATTATTTTCAGTCAGCTTTCTTTAAAATAATCTTTCTCGATATAAAAAGATTCTAATCTGGATATACATGCATAAGGAATTTTTTTATTTTTAAGAATAGTATGGATTAGCTTATGAAGTACCCTTAACTTGGACCCTTGAAACTGTAATAATACTATGGGAAGCACCAGAAGCATTCTTCTTCAGTCATGGTAGGTAATTAGTTTGGGAACATAAGAAAGATAGTTATTTTAAACCCATGTATTGTTGATCGTAGTTATTCACTTATTTTAGAGAGCCAAAAGAATTAGAAGGGAAATCACAGAAGGAAAAAATTAGTTAATGGAACTTTATTTGGGATTTGGATCCCCTGCATTACACATTCCCTCCAATTCCATCCAATACATGGTATTTGAATTGTATAATTGAAATCGATACCGATCATAATTTATTATATTGAATAGCATAATTGTTTCAAAAATGAAAGTAATCTCACACTTTTTAACCATTTGATGAACATGCAGATTTTTCATTAAAATTTGAATGGATAATTTTTTTTTTAGACTTTTAACGGTGAAAATATTTTTTATGACTAATTTTTTTGTAGGATTGATCCTAATATCATCAACTATCTATTAACATATTTCGATCATTACTAATAAAATTATTGAGATCAAATAATTGGTGTATAGGATGAAATTGGAGGAAATGTGTAATGGAGGGGAGTCAAATTCCTTTATTTTGACATGCACGGAGTTTGAAGCTGCAACATGTTGCAAGATATTTTTATGTCATTGGAAAAACAGTTTTTCCCAGTTTTTATGTCATTATAGATTTCACTTCAAATTTCAATTTTCATACAGGTTTTTGCCTTTTGATAATAGTCACAATCCATTATTTTGCTTCAAATATGAAATAAGTGAAGTATTTTCAGATTTATTTTGGGAAAATATTGTAGCACTGAAGAAAATTTGTGACAGTAAAATTCAGAGAGTTCCTTGCGTCTTTTTGTAATTCAATTCTAATCAACTACAGCTGGCATACACCAAGGCAGGTCTACTTAAATAATGCAAGTTTGAGAAATCTCCCTATTTTGATATTCAGAGTAACATATTCTCGAATTTTAATGAAAAACTTTTTTATTGTTGATTTAATATGCATTATATGTGAAAATTCAATTATTAGTGCATTTACTGTTTTCCTGAATTGGTAAAAGTAAGGCATTCTGTTGTTTATGAAATTACCAAATATATCCAAGAAATGTGAAATAATCAATAATTGAATAAATATTCAAGATCTGTGAAGTATAATAAATAAATAAATATCAAGAATTGTGAATATAAAAAAGTAAATCTTGTTATACATGAAACTAAGAACAAATTCTTTCTGTTCAATGTGCAACTCTCATTACTGTTCTTGTTAATGTAGGTTTATATGTGGCACCTGAAATCTACAAAGATGAAATATTTGAAAAAAGAGTAGATGTTTACTCTTTCGCTCTTCTCGTTTATGAGGTATCCCTTTCCTTTTTTCTTCCCATTCTTTTGATTTTCTACCTTGGTTTTGGTACTTTCAGTGTTAATTTTCGTTCAGGTGATGAGTGTCTTACCCAATTTATATACTTGAACCAGCTTTTGTTGGTGTTTGTTAGTTCAATATATAGTGATCATACTTTAACCTGATTACATAAGGCTTAGTCATAAGTTTTTTAGCAACTGAAAGCTTTTAAGTTTTACCCTGTTTGAAATGACTTCATTCTCCTGGAATTTATTTGTTACAGGTTCAGCCAGCTTCTATTTTCTTAGAAAAATTCATGCCACTATTTTCTTTGAGAATGTATGAAAGATAAAAGAAGAAAGTGAATAATAAATTGATATTTATTTCATTTTTCTTTGTAATTGGATTCAGATGATGGAGGGAGTCCAACCATTTCAACCCAAGTCTCCAGAAGATGCTGCTAGACTGATGTGCATAGAAGGAAAGAGACCGATATTTAAACATAGATCAAAGTCTTATCCTCCAGATCTGAAAGAGTAAGTCATTTTTCTGATATCTAACAGTATATGCTCTTTGATTCATTGTCTTTCACCACTTAATTAAGTTCATTAAAACAATAGTAAGTAGATATTAAAATAAAAATGGCCGTATTAGGAAAAATAAATGCATAGGTTGGTTTTCAGTGGTATTAGTTTAGGAAGTCCAAAATGTCGCAGAAAACTGAGTTTCTTCAAGATGAAATAAATAAAGGATCAGGTGTCCTAGAATAATATAATATATATATATATATATATATATATATATATATATATATATATATATATATATGTTTAAGAACTAGGTTACACTTTTTAATAATCAGATTGATTTTTAAGCCACTTTGTCAATTGTGAAAATGTACTCTATTAGCCGAGTCATATGTTCCCTATGTGAAGATGTGATGCAGTTACAATTTTGGCAAACTCCATCAATTGTCAAAGTGTACTTTTTTTACCAAGTATGTTATGCTGAGCTTGATTTGTTATATCCATGTGTGGGCATATGAGATGATCACTTCTTTTTTAATAGAATATTAGCACGTATGAGCTTTTGGTAGATTTCCTTTATTAGCTAATAAGCTAAAATAAGCAAATGAAATTTGAGGCACGTCATATATTGCTTCATTTCTCCATTTGTGGTTTGATCTTAATGGATTTATGCCTTCATGGTATTCTAAATTGAAATTAAAATTTATTCTCGTGTTTAATAATGTTATCTTTGCAAAACATACAGGTTGATTGAGGAATGTTGGAATCCGCAATACCATATAAGGCCAACTTTCTCGGAAGTCATTATAAGGTTGGACAAAATAATCCTTAACTGCTGCAAACAAGGGTGGTGGAAGGACATGTTCAAGCTCCCATGGTATGCTTTTCTTACTGAATATAATGCTGTTTCTTTATATTGTTAGAATATTATCAAATCTGCAAGGCTCTGGACAAGTTATAAAGTATTAAAGTGCAAGGCTCCTGGATGCGCGTTTTGTTGACTGGCAATCGGTCTTGTGCTAAGCTTTTGAAATAATGTTTTGAGATTTAGAGTCACAAATCTTTCTTAATTTAGTTCATTTACGCAACGACCTCATTAAACGGGGATATGGGGGAATGGTGCTTTGTTATTTTATCATCTAAGCTTGGTATGGTCAAAGTTTAATCGACTCTAGTTTAAACAGGATTGGCTTTGCTAGTGTAGGTATGTATTGCTATTAAATAAACCAATATAAATAAACAAATTAGTTATATAATACAGAAGTATGCATAAATTTGGACTTGCATTCTTCATAATTCTATATACGTAGAAAGTGTAATAATGCTTGTGCATGTTTATGAGTGAGCTTCAAGTAATGTTAATTCTAAAGTTGAATAGAGATGGTATAACATTACTATAGGCAGGGCTGGATTTTTACTTTTATATTTCCCATTTTTAGTCCTTTTGATGTTTGGGGGTGGAAATAATGGTATAATGTCAAATGATGTTGTAAGGTTTTTTGTAAAGTGAATTCTTGTAGGCAGACTTGCATCTTTTAGAAAATACATTATATAGGTAATAATCAATTTGTATAGATGGGATCACGCAAATATGTTTCCTTTGTAACTGTGGAATTTTCGTTTATGTGAAATATGATAACACGAATTTTGGGTTTAGATTGATATAAGTCCATCCCTTCTCCCTTCCAACAACAGGAGTGATTTTATTGATATGTATAAAGGGGTTGTTGTTACATGATGGCACCTAAGAATGAAATATTTCCCAATCACCTAAGAGTGATATAAGTGCACAGTTGGATAGCTATTAATTCAAGAATTATAACAAGTGGTTGGAAAAAAAGAAAGATAAACATTAGAGATTTTTTTTAAAAAAAAATACTTCAGCTTGTCATTTTATAGCAACCAAAATGGGGACTTGTTTCCATTTTGCGAGTTGGGGTGGTGGATCTGCACTGAAATTGTGGATTGTCACTTCCGAGCGGGATCCATAATGTTTGTATGTTATGATTTGCTCCTTTTTATTTATCATCCCCGCCCCATATTTTGTTATTATTTGTGGAACTTTAAATAAAGTTAAGAAATAATATAATAATAAATTAATAATCTGTATACATAAAAAGCATGCTATATATACTTGGATCGATAAATAGTAAGGTTGCCGCTCTTGCTCTCATGCTCTCGCATCACACTCGCATGGCAAATTTTGGTGGCTTAGTAGGGTGTATTTAGTAAGAGCATGCTCTCGCATCGCAAATTGCTCTCATGCTCTCGCATCGCGAATTGCTCTCATGCTCTCGCATCACTCACAATCATGCCATTAGTTTTTAACCGGCATTGCGAAGCAGTCATTAGTGAGACTTTCTTTTGCTTGAAATGAATAACAATATATATATTTTTTATTTTTTTGCAGGTTATAAGGGATGCATTCAGTTCCAGTGGAAATGGATAAAAAGATTACAGTCAATCAATGGAGTGATGTGCAGAGACTCTATGCTGGAGCTTCATGTTTTATGCACTACAATGACCAGATGAATAAAGGATTTTGGGAGCCTGAATAGAGAGTCTTGGTGAAGGATCTGAGGACCAAGTAATGCCTCTCTGAATAACATCATCCAGTCTTATCAGGAGCTGTAACAGTTCCCTTTCTATGTATAAATGCGTGTACGAATTCTTTTCTTGAGGAAATCAAAAATGTTCTTATTTATAAAAAAAGCTTAAATATAATTTATTACCTTAAATTATATATCATATTTCACTTCGGTGATCCACCTTTTAATTTTGTCAATTAGATAATTGAACTATTAATTTTTTTCAATTTCATTCAATTGAGTTTGTCACGTTATAAATTGTTGACGTGATTTGACACATGGAAAAAATTTACAAACAAAAAGTTTACGTGGAAAATGAAGGGGCAGAGACGTCTTTAACATTTTAGCTCTCATTCTTTCCCAAATGGGATAACTGTACTAGGATCCGGTTTTCATTGTGGTTACCGAAATATTTTTTATTACAATCGAATAACTGTACTCTTTAAATATTACAAAATGGTTATTACTTAAGATTTTCGTCCGAAAAAACAGACGGAATGCTGACTATGCAAATTGGTCTCTCTCTCTCTTGTCTACGTGGATGCACAGCTTCTTTTCTATGTTGCTTAAAGTGGAGTAGTAATTAATTTTATTATCTTTGAATAATAATAATAATAATTTCAAAATAATAATAACAGTAATAATAATAATAAAAATAATAATAATAATAATAATTTTTAAATAATAATAATTTCAAAATAATAATAATAACAATAACAATAATAATAATTTTTAAAAAATTAAAAAATTAAAAAAGATTATATAAATTATAAAAATATTTTTTATATGAAGTTGATGTGTATTTAAAAAATAATATTTTTATTATTTTATTAATTTAAGTTATTTGAGCTAGGTAAGTTTGACAAATCATTTTTATTCTCCATTAAAAAAACAAATTTCATACAAATCAGAGGAAGCGGACCCTAAATACAATTAATTTTATAAAAGTAAAATTTTATAAAATTAATTTTTATTATTATTATTTAAAATTTTTATTATTATTATTTTAAAATTATTATTAATACTATTATTATTATTAAAAATTATTATTATTATTTTAAAAATATTATTATACAATACTATTAATTTTACTCCGAACTCCGATGTTCTATATATTATTAAAATTATTATTATTATTAATAGTATTTTATTATTATTATTATTATTATTAAAATTTTAAAATAATAATAATACTATTAATTTTATGTCCTAAAATATACTACTAAAATGGATTGGAAGAATGCACGTCTGTTTTTAGACAACACACACATAATTCTTTAGAGACGCAAACAATGTCAATTATGGATACCTCATATATATAATCCAATTAACACATCCGTAATCTAAAACTGGTCACCAAATTCAACCAGTAAATATCAAAAACAAAAATACCAACTTGACAAAATATTAAGTTTTACTTTTTGAGAAATGCAATATAATTTCATAATTCAAGTACATCTCCAATATTTTAAAATAATAATAATAATACTATTAATTTTATTATTTTAAAATAATATTTTATTATTATTATTATTATTATTATTAGTATTTTATTATTATTATTATTATTAATATTTTAAAATAATAATAATAATAATAATACAAATAATGTAAGACCCCAACTTATTATAAATAAAATCAATTTCCTCTAATTATATTTGTGAATAATAAGGTATTAATTTGATATAATTCTCTAGTTATGGGTGAAATGTGCAAATTTTGCAAAATATGCAAGTGGTTATAAAATAATCATTGTTGTTAGGGAAATATTCGTTTGGGTCGTGGAATATTCTTGTTGTGGGGAATATTAAATGCGAATGGTAGCGATCATTTGTGGACCCCATAATGAGAATAAGCTGTCGGATGAAGAAAAGCGACAAGTTTGAGTTTTTATAAATAATTGGCGTAGTTATTCATCAATTAACTTTGTTGGAATACCCGGTGGTTAAAATACTGATGTCTGGCGTGGATGCAGTATTGATGAATTATTGATCCTTACGTGAAGAAGGCACTTTACTCAATAATTATTACGATGAATTCTTGTTTAATATTTTATTTTATTGATTCAATAATTCTGCGTTGATATTTTATATTATTGTTATTTCAATAATTATTCTTTGCACAATATTTTCCATTATCGGATCAATAATTCATATTATTTGAATAATATTATTAGATATCATTATTGGCAATATCTAGAAAGTTACATCGAGGAGAGGTTTGGTCACCTAATTAATTGGCCTAATAAGGAGAAATTCTTATTGGAAAGCCCCTTCTTTCCTGGGACCGGCCTGGTTGTCATAAATGTGATTCTGTAATATTATTTGTGAATAATTAATTATTGATTCATATGATAAGGAAATATTTATTTTATGTGGATATAAATGTTGGATATATTTATTGTGGTTAAAAATGAAGGAGTTAATGTTGAGGTATTTTATCAGTATTTTTGTCGGAATGAAGGTATTAAAAATTAAACCAGTGTTTTTGAGATATATTGTGTGAGTTATAATTTTTAATCCGACCGTTGGATCGTTGTAATTTTTGGATATGTTATATATATATAAGTTGAGTATATGTCCACAAATTTTGAGCGAATTAAAATGAGCGTATGATTTGTTATGAATTTTAAGAGGTGCTTGATTCAGAAATTAGGTTTATAAATGATTTTGGTAGAAAATTTTAGAATTGAGTGGGCCCCACTTGTGGTTGGTGAAGAAATGTGCTGAATTTATTTCAAATGTGGTGGGTGAGAATATAGCAGTAAAGCCATCGGGTTCTTGCAGTCGAGTCTGCTAACATTTTCTGTAAATAGAGGGCTAAGTTAGAATTGAAAATCACACGTAAAAACAAGTTTTCTCTCTTTCTCTCTCTAGATTATTGAGTGTATTTTGTGAGTATTTAGATACTTTGTGAGTTTCTATTCATCGGATTGCAAGTTTTCTTGACCTTATACCGATATTAGATCGAAATAATCTTGATATTTTGAGGTAAGGGATGTTATTTTCTTCATATATGATATTATTTTTCTCAATATCATTATCTTAGAAGTATTGATCACGAATTTTTATCAAATTTGGAACTTTTTGTGTGGGGTTCTTATTCACGATATCGACCTTATTCACATATATCTGACCTTATTCACGAATAAAATACTATTTTAGAAAAATGAAATTTTTTCTTTTTTGTCAAGATGTCTATTATGGTTCTTATCTTTGATTGTATCCATGTTTTGATCTTTATTTTTGAATACGCTTCAAAATTGGTATTTATGAAGTATTATTGATCTTGGATAAAAAGCATTATACGAATCCCTACTATTTGTCCTTCCGTTTCACTAGATTCGTTTTCTTTAAAATATTTTTCATCATCCTCGGTCCTAAATGATGATATTACTAAATATCTTGACTGCTGTGGTAAAAAATAAATGATTAAGCGATGAATATCTTTGGCGTAGTAGTGTAAAGATGAACAAGTGTTGAGATGAACATGACCATTTGGTGATCTAAATGAATATCTTTGCTTTTGTAGTGCAAAGATGAATATTTGATTAAAGATGTATATTGATTGATTGTTATTCTGAGGATAAAATATTGATGATGGACTTTTAAACCTTAGAAGATAGTAGAACTCATTCTCTACTTGACTCTTCTAATGGATTCTTTATTTCAGATTTGAGTTGTTGATCTAAAACTTGTTGGCTATTATATTTTATCGTATTTTTCCTGTTGAAGACTAACGATAATTTGTTGTATATTATCTTAGTCATAATATTCTTTCTTGGGCTAGTTGAGCTCACCCTTTTCCTTTTTGTTCCATTTTCTCGGGAGGTGAGAACATAGCGAGGAACTAAAAGAGTGCGGAGTGATGGTTCTAGAAAGATGTTTTAGCAATCCTCACTATTTACGTAAAATAGTGTTTGAATAATTGTAACGAGGACTTATTTGAGTGTGGATATTATCTAGAAGACAATATTTGTATTTAAACTCACGATTATGTGTTGTCGTATTTTGCACGACAATTATATTATTGAAGTTGTAGTTTGCTTTTACGTACCATGTATTTGGCGACTCAGAATGGGTGTTGTATACCTATTTTGGGGGCGTCACGATTGGTATCGAGCTTAAAGATATGGTCTCTGGCGGAGATCGGGGAATAGAACTAGGAGGAGAGATGAGTAAATCCTTATTTAGTGTGTCTATCTAATCTGGTGAAAATGATAATGAATACGCTGTGGCTTGTCGAGTCAGCGATTCAAGGAGTTGGGACCACGAATTTAAGGAAAGTCGGATCCGATCATGGCGGAAACGTGGGTCAATCAAATTACCAAGATATTCGATGTCTTGGGATGCGGAGAATGAAGGTTCCATTTGCCACCTTTATGTTCTGCGGTGAGGCAGACTACTGGTGGTAGTTTGTGAAGCGTACTCCACCAACCCGCACTTTTCGGCATGTCTTGGGAAACATTTCAGAAACTATTCAATGACAAGTACTTTCCTGAAAGTATTCGTCATATGAAGGAGGTGGAGTTTATCGGATCGAACAAAACAACATGGCGGTGTCCCAAAGATCTGGCGAAGTTTGCGAGTTATCAGTTTGCACCTCATTTGGTCAAAAATGAGCAACGAATGACATGGATGTTTCTGAGAGGTCTAAAGCCCGAGATTCGACAATATCTTATATCTCATAAATTTTCTTTATATTCATATGTTGTAAACATGGCTCAATTATTAGAGCGAGATAATGAGTATGTGCAACCGAGGGACCACAACCAGGGTCATACCGGTGATAGCAGTAATCAAAGCGATGATAACCAACGAGGAGGGAAAAATACGAACAAAGGCGGTAACCACTCGGGTGGTCATCGTGGCCATGATAATAGGAAAGGTGAGTCAAGTGGAAATTTTAGAAAAAGGAGATTTAACAATGGACGGAAGACATCAAAGAAGAAGACCAAAGACCAACAACAAATTCTAGGGAGGAGAACGACCGCCGGTTAGATGTTACAAATGCGGAAAGAGGGACATATCGCCTTAAACTGTCCACAACAATCCAAGGTATGTTACAACTGTGGAAAAGAAGGCCACATAGCTCGGGATTGTTCTGTAGCAAAACCAAGTTCAACGGGGATGGTGACTCTAAGGGCTGTCCCGGATAAGTCGAAATCAGCGGTTCCTGGAAGAGCGTTTGTCGTGACTGGCCAAAACGCGAGGAACCCGAATGAGGTGATTACGGGTAAGATAATCTTGAACTCTTGCGAAGTTTATACCTTACTAGATATCGGTTCTACCCATTCTTTTATCTCTCTTGCTTGTGCTCAACGTTTAAACTTGACTCCGGAGAAATTAGACTTTGATTTATCAGTGGAGACTCTGTTGGGTGAAACTTTCGTTACATCCATAATTTATAAATCTTGTATGATCCAAGTTGGCAATATCACATTACCTGTTGATCTTATCTCTTTAAAGATACTTGCTTTTGATGTGATTTTAGGAATTGATTGGTTAACCACTCATCATGCAAAAATTAATTGTTTTCGTAAGGTTGTTAGTTTTCATATTCCTAACCAACCTGTCATACGAATTCAAATAACTAAACCATTAAATTCAGTCACTATCATATCAAGCCATAAAGCTATTCGTTTATTGAAAAACGGATGTCAAGCTTTCTTAGCCCATGTTATGGATTTGAACAAAGACAAGTCAGATTTGAATAATATTTCTGTGGTTAGAGAATTTCACGATGTATTTCTGAAGAATTTTCCGGTTCACCCCGAGCGTGATGTTGAATTCTTTATTGACCTTGAGTAGGTATAAAACTCATTTCTAAAACCCCATATCGAATGGCTCTATTGAATTTTAGGAGTTAAAAGTCCAACTACTGAGAATTGTTAGACATAGGTTTCATTCGTCCAGTACATCTCTTTGGGGTGTTCTGTTTTATTAAGTAAAGAAGAAAAGGCGGGAGTATGCGACTTTGTATTGACTACCTGAGAATTAAACCATGTCACCATCAAGAATAGGTATCCATTACCTCGCATTGATGACCTGTTCGACCGGTTGCAAGAGGAGCATAATTCTTTTCAAAGATCGATCTTTGTTCGGATATCATCAATTTGAAGATTAAAAGCGAGGATATTCCAAAGCGCGCCTTCGTAACTCCTGCAGACGCGGGCATTATGAATTCTTAGTTATGTCTTTTGGATTGACTAATGCTCCCGCCGCTTTCATGGATATGATGAACCAAGTGTATTCAAGGAATATTTGGATCGGTTTGTTGTTGTCTTTATTGATGACATCCTCATCTATTCCAAAAGAAGTGAAGATCATGAGCACCATTTGAAGTTGATACTTAAAAGGCTTCGTGAAAACAAACTTTATGCCAAGCTGAAGAAATGCGAGTTCTGGCTTGAGGAAGTAGCATTCCTTGGGCACGTGGTGTCAAAACATATAGTATCAATTGACGGCGAAGATTGAAGCAAAGACAAAGTTAGAGCAACCAAAGTCGGTGACCAAAGTGCATAGCTTTCTGGGCTTAGCTGGTTATTATTGGAGATTCGTGGAAGGATTTTCTCGAATCGCTACTCCGTTAACTCAGTTGACTCGGAAAGATACAAAATTTGTATGGAACGAGGAATGCGAAAAGAGTTTCTAAGAGCTCGAGAAGAGACTCATTTTAAGACTTTTGTTCGCAATACCATCCGGTATGGATGGATTTGTTATATACGATGGATGGTTCGTGCAAAGGGTTAGGATGCGTTCTCATGCAACACATGGAAAGTCATAGCCTATGCCTCACTACAACTCAAAGAATATGAGAGGAATTATCCTACTCATGATCTAGAGTTAGCGTGATCGTATTCAGCGTTGAAAATTTGGAGACACTACTTGTATGGGGAGAAAGTGGAGATTTATATGGACCATAAAAGCCTCAAATATTTCTTCACCCAAAAAGAACTCAACATGCTAAGCAACGACGTTGGCTTGAACTATTGAAAGATTACGATCACACTATTTAATATCATCCTGGAAAAGTGAACGTAGTAGTGGACGCGATTAAGTAGAAGATCATATAAGTAATGAAAGTGCGATATTGTTAATGTAAAGGCCCATTCGTATGACTTGCAAAGGATGGAGGTAGAATTAAAGACTCTAGGGACCCACATGATGATGGCGAATATACGAGTAGAACAGGACTTTAATCGAAAGTTAAAGTTAAAGCTTTCAAGCTACGGACTGGAGGCGTCACGTATGAAGAAGAAAGTGCAAGAAGGAGCTATTCGAGCGAGAATCGATGAAGAAGGATACTTAGATTCAACTCGGACTTTTGTGTTCCTAACGATTCTAACTTGAAGCATAGAATCATGATGGAGGCACACAACACCCCGCTTGTAATCCATCTCGAGTACCAAAATGTATCATGATATTCGACATACATTTTGGTGGAATAATATGAAGAGAGAGATCGCGGAGTTTATCTCGAGGTGTTTAACTTGTCGGCGTGTAAAGGCGGAGGATCAAGTGCCAAAGGGTCCATTACAACCACTTGAGATTCTGAAATGGAAGTGGGAACACATTACTATGGATTTCGTTATAGGTCTTCCCAAAGTTTCTCAAGGCATAGATGCGATTTGGGTTATTGTTGATAGATTAACCAAGTCCGCCCATTTTTACCGACCGTCGTGAGACTTATTCCTTGAACGCGTCTTGCTCGCATGTACGTGAATGAGATTGTGAGATTGCATGGCATGCCAGTATCCATAGTTTCGGATCGTGACCCAAGATTCACTTCACGATTTTGGGTTAGCTTGCAGAAAGCTATGGGCACGGATTTATGATTCAGTTCGGCATACCATCCTCAAACGAACGAACAATCAGAGAGGACTATTCAAACCCTTGAAGATCTATTAAGACTTTGTGTCCTAGATTTTAAAGGAATTTGGGATAAGTACTTGCCACTGGTGGAATTCTCCTACAACAACAGTTATCAAATAAGTATAGGCATGGCTCCATTTGAGGCGTTGTATGGACGAAAATGTCGTTCTCCAGTATGCTGGGATGAGGTGGGAGAAGCAACGTTGTTGGGACCAGAATTAGTACGCTTGACTACAGAAAAGATTCAAATGATTCGACAACGTATACAAATGGCACAAGATCGACAAAAGAGTTATGCGGATCTTCATCGAAAAGACGTGGAATTTAATATTGGGGATCATGTATTGTTACGTGTTGCACCATGGAAGGGAGTTACAAGATTTGGGAAGAGAGGAAAGCTCAATCCACGATTTGTTGGTCCATTTGAGATTCTTGACCGAATAGGAAATGTGGCCTATAGACTCGCATTACCTCCAAGTATGTCTCATGTTCATAATGTTTTTCACATATCCATGCTTCGTAAATATGTGAAAGACCAAAAAAATATTATTAACGTACGAAGAAGTACCTGTTAAGATCTTGGATAGGAAAGAGCATGTCCTACGCACCAAGGTTATACCACAAGTTAAGGTTTTATGGAAAAACCATGCTATTGTAGAAATGACCTGGGAGTTGGAATCAGAAATAAAAGCGAGGTATCCTCACCTTTTCGAAACATCAGGTACGTATGTCAATTTCGAGGACGAAATTTCATAAGGAGGGGAGGTTGTAAGACCCCAACTTATTATAAATAAAATCGAATTTCCTCTAATTATATTTGTGAATAATAAGGTACTAATTTGATATAATTCTTTGGTTATGGGTGAAATGTGTAAAATTTGCAAAATATGCAAGTGGTTATAAAATAATCATTGTTGTCGGGGAATATTCGTTTGGTCGTGGAATATTCTTGTTGTGGGGAATATTAGATGCAACGGTAGCGATCATTTCATGGGCCCCATAATGAATAGCTGTCGGATGAAGAAAATGACAAGTTTGAGTTTTTATAAATAACAGCGTAGTTATTCTGAATTAACACTTTGTTGGAATACGGTGATTAAAAAACACGATGTACGTGTGGATGCGGTGATTGATGAATTATTGATCCTTACGTAAGAAGGCACTACTCAATAATTTTTTACACAGATGAATTCTTTATTCAATATTTTATTTTATTGATTCAATAATTGTTGCATTGATATTTTATATTATTGTTGTTTCAATAATTATCATCGCATGAAGATTTCTCATTATCGGATCAATAATTCATATTATTTGAATAATATTATTAGATAGCATTATTGGCAATGTCTAGAAAGTTACATCGAGGAGAGGTTTGGTCACCTAATGCGCGCCAATATGGAGAAATTCTTATTGGAAAGCCCCCTTTTCGGGAAGCGATGCGGTTTGTCATAAATGTGATTCTCGTAATATTATTTGTGAATAATTAATTATTGATTCATATGATAAGAAAATATTTATTTTATGTGGATATAAATGTTGGATATATTTATTGTGGTTAAAAATGAAGGAGTTAATGTTGAGGTATTTTATCGAAGATTTTTGTCGGAATGAAGGTATTAAAAATTAAACCAGTGTTTTTGAGATATATTGTGTGAGTTATAATTTTTAATCCAAATGAATTTGGATCGTTGTAATTTTTGGATATGTTATATAAATATAAGTTGATTATATGTCCACAAATTTTGAACCGTTAAAAATGAACGTATGATTTGTTATGAATTTTAAGAGGTGACTGATTCAGAAATTAGGTTTATAAATAATTTTGGTGGAAAATTCTAAAATTGAGTGGGCCCCACCTGTGGTTGGTGAAGAAATGTGCTGAATTTATTTCAAATGTGGTGGGTAAGAATAGTAGCAGGTAAAGCCATCAGGTTGCAGGTCAAGTCTGCTAACATTTTCTTATAAATAGAGGGCTAAGTTAGAATTGAAAATCACACCAGAAACAAATTTTCTCTCTTTCTCTCTCTAGATTATTGAGTGTTTTTGTGAGTATTTAGATACTTTGTGAGTTTCTATTCATCGTTGAAAGTTTCCTTGATTTTATACCGATATTAGATCGTAAATCACGATATTTTGAGGTAAGGGATGTTATTTTCTTCATATATGATATTATTTCTTCAATATCATTATGCCGAAGTATTGATCTGAATTTTTATCAAATTTAAAACTTTTTCTGTCGGGATTACTATTCACGTATACGACACTATTCACGTATACGGCACTATTCACGAATAAAATACTATTCACCGAAAAATGAAATTTTCTTCTTTTTGTCCAAGATGTCTATTATGGTTACTATCTTTGATTGTATCCATGTTTTGATCTTTATTTTTGAATTCTGCTTCAAAATTGGTATTTATGAAGTATTATTGATCTTGGATAAAGCTATTATCTGAATCCCTACTATTTGTCCTTCCGTTTCACTAGATTCGTTTTCTTTAAAATATTTTTCATCATCCTCAGTCCTAAATGATGATATTACTAAATATCTTCGGCCTGTAGTGCAAAAATAAATGATTAACTGATGAATATCTTTGGCCCGTAGTGTAAAGATGAACAAGTGTTGAGATGAACATGACCAACTAGTGATACAAATGAATATCTTTGGCACAGTAGTGCAAAGATGAATATTTGATTAAAGATGTATATTGATTGTTATTCTGAGGGATAAAATATTGATGATGGACTTTTAAACCTTAGAAGATAGTAGAACTCATTCTCTACTTGACTCTTCTAATGGATTCTTCATTTAGATTGCGAGTTGTTGATCTAAAACTTGTTGGCTATTATATTTTATCGATTTTTCCTGTTGAAGACTAACGATAATTTGTTGTATATTATCTTAGTCATAATAATATTCTTTCTTGGGCTAGTTGAGCTCACCCTTTTCCTTTTTGTTCCATTTTTCTCGGGAGGTGAGAACATAGCGAGAGAGAACTAGTCGGGTACCTGGAGTGATGGTTCTAGAAAGATGTTTTAGCAATCCTCACTATTTTCGTAAAATAGTGTTTGAATAATTATAACGAGGACTTATTTGAGTGTGGATATTATCAGAAGACAATATTTGTATTTAAACTCACAGGTATGTGTTGTCGTATTTTACACCACGACAATTGTATTATGAAGTTGTAGTTTGCTTTTTGTACCATGTATTTGGCGACTTTCGAGAATGGGTGTTGTATACCTATTTTGGGGGCGTCACAAGTAATTTTAATAATAATAATAATAATAATAATAATAATAATAATAATAATAATAAAATACTATTAATACTATTAATTATATTTGGGGGTCCGTTCCCTACAGATTTGTATGAAATTTGTTTTTTTTAATGGAGAATAAAAAATGCTTTGTCAAATTTACTCTTGCTCAAATAACTTAAATTAATAAAATAATAAAAATATTATTTTTTAAATACACATCACTTCATATAAAAATAGTTTTATAATTTATATAATCTTTTTTTAATTTTTTAAAAATTATTATTATTGTTATTGTTATTATTATTATTTAAAAATTATTATTAAGATTATTATTATTATTTTGAAATTATTATTAATAATATTATTATTATTATTATTATTTAAAGATAATAAAATTAATTACTACTCCACTTTTTTAGCAACATAAGGTTGGCAAATTTGTGTTCCAATGTAGTAAAAAAGAGAGAGAGACCAATTTGCATAGTCGATTATTAAAATCCGCTTTTTCGGACGGAAATCTTAAGTAATGACCATTTTGTAATATTTAAAGACTACAGTTATTCGATTGTAATAAAAAAAGTTTCGGTAACCATAATGAAAATCGGACCTTAGTACAGTGACCAAAACGTTATTTATCCCTTTCCCAAATTAAAAATCAATTATATTTAGCTTATCCCTATTCTTAGTATAAGCAACCACCCACGTCATCTGCCCTTCCGCGTTCGTCACAACCACTGGCTTCCCATGTCTTCCATCGCCCCCACGACGGAGTTAGTCATCCAAAGGTCAATCCCCACCGCTTTCTCTACCACAACTCTAAAAGGAGCATTCTTCCAACTATTCCTCCTATTTTTCTTCAATTTCTGGAAAGAGGACTTAGGGTTTATGAAATAAATAATATTATTCGTCCTCTGACCCAAAAACGCAATCTTTAAGGGTTTTTGGGTTAGATTTTTTGATTGAGAAGAGATGGGATTCGCTCTTGGAGCGTGAATTTGAGCTGCTGCTGATGCCATTTCTGGTTATCAACTATAAACCAAACCCTAATTGGTCTTTGTATATATGAAAATCAATCTATAGAGAGAGAAAATGGGTAATTTACAGATTTTGAGCTTCAATCTTCATTTTCCTCTGTCCATCTTTCTCTGTGTAATAACAAAAAATCGTTAAAACTCAACATATAAACATAAAAAAAAATAGAAACTCAAAGGTCAAATTAGATCTGAACAAACCAAGTGAATCTCTTACACGAGCCACTCTGAGCCTCGAATGACCCCGGGCCGAACAACCCACAAGAATTTTTGCATACTATTGGCTAACCCCCAATCTGGGATAAATCAACTTTTGATACCTGTACTGGGACACGATTTACAATTTGGTACTCGAAGTGAAAAAAATTATAAACTGGTGATTGTACTCGAAAAATGTTACACTCCGTTAAACATTAGGGACACGACTTACAATTTGGTACCCGAAGTGAAAAAAGTTACAAACTAGTGATTGTACTCAAAAATTTTTGTAATCTTGTGCTCGTACTATCCAATTTTTAAATAATCGTTAAAATTGATCCAACGGGAGAGACAAACATACAGAGAGAGAAGCGAAGTCGACACGAAGAAGGTTCTCGATATTTTGTTCCATCTTTTCTTGCCTCCCACATTCGCATCATTGCTTCACAGTGGCACCGACTTGGGAACTCTCGTATAATCCATTCATTTTTGTTGCATTAACTACAATCTTCTTTCCCGATTTTATTTACGATTTCACTCCAAGACGAGCTCATCCTTTCAATTAAACACTGAAAATCCTTTAATAAATATATGAGAACCAGTAATCAATGGAGAACCGAGACAAGAAGAATGAGAGAAGAAGGACAGAAGAATATAACCTTAATTTTCAAACAGAATAAAGATGAAACCTACTGTTTAACGGAGTGTAATATTTTTTTGAGTACAATCACTAGTTTGTAACTTTTTTCACTTCGGATACCAAATTGTAAGTCGTGTCCCTAATATTTTACGGAATATAACATTTTTCGAGTACAATCACCAGTTTGTAACTTTTTTTACTTCGGGTACCAAATTGTAAATCGTGTCCCAGTACATGTACAAAACTCACGTACAAAACGGACTCGGGCTTTTGCAAGTCTAGCCAAGAAATGGAGGTCCGGTCTTGAGTATTAAAAACTAACTTCAATCTCTTACACTATTATTTCTGTCTAGCTTCTCTGCTTCTCTCTCTCTCTCGTTCTTCTATGCTCATCTTTTCTCTTTCTCTAGATCTATCCTTGTTACTTTCATTTTGATTTTCATATTTTATAATTTTTTGTTTGATTGTTGTTGTTTTGTTTAAATATTATTATTTGATTTTTAGTAATAACTAATATGTTTTATTACTGTTTTATCCTTTGATTAACATAAAATGATAAAAGAAAAGTTGTAGAATGACTCATTTTTAACACATAAGCATTAAAAATATCATGTGTCAAGCCACGTCAGCAATTTCTGACGTGGCAGACTCAATTGAATGAAATTGGAAAAAAATAATAGTTCAATCATCTAATTGACAAAATTGAAACGTGAATTACCGAAATGGAATATGTCATATAATTTAAGGTGTTAATTTATATTTAAGCCTTATAAAAAATAAATAGAATTCTTAAACTATTAAACCAAAATTTTAAACCTACACGTTTGTCACTAAATTTTTAATTTTTTGTTTTATATAATTTCTACTTGCTCCTTCTATAAAAAAATTCCTTTTTTTTGTAATCATTTTGCGAAAGTCTAAAATTTAAAATTAATATGAATTTATTTAATTTTGATTAATACTAGTTAATTGTAAATTACTTGAAGATTATTAATAATCACTAAAATATTATAAAAATAAATTCAGGCCATAGTTTGATTTTTTTTTTTTAAGTTTATAAATTAATTAGAGTCAAAGTTAAATATGACCTTAGTTGGAAGACAATACGAAGCAATAGGGTGAGAAGCACAACTACAAGTACCTTTACGCAATGCAATGGGAAGATCAACACTGCGATCCACCGACGAATAATGATTATAATGGATACTCCTGGGTTCTTATATAACTGACGTTTTAGAGAAAAAAATTGATATCTAAATAATTGTCCTTTCTATATTTCTAGGAAGTTTTTTTTCTTATTTTTCTAGATTACCCCTAAAACATCTCATCTTTCCTTGTCCAAGACTCCTATTTAATTTCAACCTTTTCTTTTACAATACGTGTGTTCTCAACAAATAATTTACAGAATATTGGGAAAAGAAAAGCTACAGGAGTACCTTTTTGTTGGTTAGTGGAGTATATAACAACTTCATGCAAGGTTCATGCCATATTATATATCCACATCCAAAATAAGATTGTTATTGTAATAAATATCACAAAAATATGATCTCAAAAACTAAAAAAAAATTCCAACTAAAAATGTGATTGTAAAATAAATAAACAACAACAAACCTATATTTGGATCAAACAATGGAGGATCATTTAAATCAATGTAGCCGATCGTGTGCGCCGAAATCTCCTTGTTACTTGCCGGAACATTCAAATCTATATTTAAGTCGATTTAATTCACTGGAAATTCTTCAATATTTGCCGGAAAATTCAAATCGAATTCTCGTATAGTAACCATAATGCATTATTGCTAACTTAAGGCTATTTTTTTTCCATAAGATGTCATGAACAATATTACACTTTTATAGATGAAAAAATGGTGGGAAATGTAAAAATTAATCAATTTAAAAGTAGAGCCAAGATTTTAAAATTTTAAAAATGAGTGAATTTAACTCAATTTTTTTTTTCAGAGAAGGGAGGTAAGATATTGTTGGCGGTAATGGTGGTGACTTCAAGAAAAAAAATTATGGAGAAGAGTAAAAGTTAAGATGATGAGTACTGATATCAATTACTCCTCATTAATTATAAAAAACAAAAATACACAATTGGACTTTACCTTGACCCACCATTAATTACTCACAAAAACAGATAAAGGGCAATTTAGACTTTATCTTGACCCACCATTACTTTTCTTAAAAAGTGGGCTTTGGCCTCCAACGTCAGTTATATAAGAACTGAGGGAGTATAAAATAAAGTGGGGGCACTTTACCATTAAGAATTGAAGAAGTTATGCGATTAATAAGATGCAATAAGTAGAACGACATCAACCCAAAATATTTTTGGTAATTTCATCTGAAGCAAAAGGGCTCGTGCAACCTCTATTAAATAACGATTCTTTTTTTCAACCACTCCATTTTGTTGAGGAGTGTCAGAGCAAGATGACTGATGAATTATTTTCATTTGAGTCATAAAAGAAGATAAAGGAGTAGAAAAATATTCTTTAGCATTGTCACTATGTAAGATACGAATTAAACAATTAAATTGAGTGTGAACTTTAGCACAAAACGCAGAAAAAATAGAAAACAATTCAAACTACTTTTCATAAAATAAAGCCATGTCATACGAGAATAATCATTCACAACCCTCTACTAAAGTTTTCAAAATTTTTTTATGTTTTCATAAAGATGTAGCTCTCGAAAAGATATACGAAATAGACTCAAGAATCGCTCCATCCGAAATTAATATAACTGAGTTATGAATTTCTAAATTTGGGCTGAAATTAGTGACAAAAATTAGGATAGGTTACAGTTTTCAGCATTTTAAGATATGAAGATGACATTAGATGACTTTGTTTCTTTCTTCAAAGTTGTAGAGGACGAAAATCTAATGAGAACAAGCTTTGAAATTACTCAATTTCGACAAAGATAAATTTACTATGATTTTTCTAAAGAGTTGTTGTACATAAGAAAATTCCATCCGGAAATTCAAAGAAGAATGCAACAAAGACTTAGCTTGGAATGACTTGGAATACAAATTTAGTACTCTAGTTGATATTTACTAATACTTGAGGTAGCCTAACATACTTAGAGAGAAACTTACACTAAGAATTTTTTAGAGAGAGGAATGAAGTATAAGTAAGAAAGTTATGAATTTCCTAATGCTAATTCTTCCTATTTATAGCCAAAATATCACACATTTTATAAATATATTATTCATCCATTATCATTATCTTTAAACATAATGATTACCCATTTTCATCCATTATCTTTACTTTAAAAATAATGATTACCCATTTTCATCCATTATCATCACTTTAAACATAATGATTACCCATTTTCATCAATTATATTTATTTATTCAAAAATAATAATCCATTATCAATATTTATTCAAAAAGATAAATCCATTATCAAAAAAATTATTCCATTATCATTATTTATTCAAAAATATTAATCCATTATCAAAAAGATTATTCCATTATCATTATTTTTAATTATAATATCCGTCTTCTACATTATTAACTCAATGTATTAATATCACGAATATTATTGTTCTTCAAATAATGAGTCGACCTAACTACTTAAAAGCCGTGACTTTTATTTATTCAACTTTCCATTACTACCATTGCTACGATCACTACAAGAAAAAGACTTTTCTGCGAATGCCAGCGACAGTGGTCGATCACTAATATAGGTCGCATATAATTTGGTTGCTATGTGGACATCAGCAACCACTTTTAGCGACCGCAATATCCGCAACCGCCTAAAAGCGATCGCATTCGTCGCTGAGCTGAATTGCCGTGAGTCAGGTGTCAGAGGTGACGTGGCCAATGTGTCAGCAACCAACAACAGCGATCGACGCGTAATTTTTTTTTTTATAGCTTTTTTGTGGATTTTTCCATTTTTTACCTGCTTTGTAGTTGTTTTATATCCCAACACACAACAGTATATATAAACATCCATCCATGTTTTATATATAGCCCAACATGCACAACAATATATATAAACATCCATCCATATGCAAACATTTAAACCAACACAATATAAACTATATAAACATTAATAAACCAATATGAAGTCGATAAATATATACAAGTGTTCTTTAAGTAACATACAGTCGTCCAAAGAATAAATATAAAAGTACAATACTTAACAGCATTGGGGGTCGAAAACAAGTCTAGCTCATCATGCATCATCGCCCAAATTAGTACGACCCTGTAATTAACAAAAGAGTAAAACAAGTTACGTGTATATGTATGTGTGTGTGTATATATATATATATATATATATATATATATATATATATAAGTGACTAATTTGATTGTAATAAGTACTAAGATTACTTCGTCGCCATCCTCATGTCGTGCTGCTGTCGCCATTGCATCTGCTAACTCATTAGGACTCAGAGTTGCCAGATGCCCACTCAGTATACGAAGCAGATCACGATTTCGACAGACCGCTCTCACACAGTCGGCAGGAGTATGATAGGTTAGCTGACTTGATGATTGTGTAGATTGGGTAGCAGAGCTACCTGTGCCACTTACGGTTGGGCATCAGCGTTGTCCTTGGCCTTTGTCTTAGTTCTTCTTCACAACTGACGCCCTCTCCCATAATTCTTGATCAATCAGCGGATGTGAGGTACCTTTAGGATAACGCTCGTTCAGTAAGTTCTTATAAGTATCCTGCTAGCAGGTTAACAATTAAATAGTTAAAAATAAATATAAAATTCTAAAAAATGACGTACAAATGTATAAAAAAACATCAAATTTATAAAAACTTATTACCTCTATTTGGATAGCCTCAGGCAGACCATCACTGGCGGCCACATACACATCTAGCCAATGGATAGACTGACCTTGAGACTGAGACTCCTATACAAAGCATGCTTTCATATTACTATGTAAACATGTTATATTCTACAAACCATGACTATAAACATATAAAAAATAAAATCAATTCACAAGTTTACTGTGACGCCCCCAAAATAGGTATACATAACCTATTCTGAGTCGCCAAATACATGGTACAAAATACAAATATAATCTTTAATATACAACAAGAGAGCTATGAGTTTTAATACAAATACTGTCTTCTAAGACAATATCCACTCTCAGAATAAGTCCTCATTACATTTATTATTACACTATTTCATAGAATAGTGAAGACTACTAATGCTATTATCTGGACCGTCACTCCGTTCCCCGACTAGTCCCTGCTACGTTCTCATTTCCTGAAGAGAACAATGAAAGCAAAAGGGTAAGCTCAACTAGCCCAGTAAGAAATATTATGACTAAGATAATGCAGAATAAATTATCATTAGCCTTCAACAGTGTTAAACTGATAAAATATAACAAACATCAAGTTTAACTGCAGCGGAACAAACAATCCGTTAGAAGAGTCAAGTAGAGAATAAAATCTACTATCTTCTATGATTTAAAAGGTTTTTCATGACTTTTATCACTTAGACTCAACTTAATAAATAATCCACATCATCGAATCACCCTTGCACTACGGCCAAGGATATTCTTTAGTATCACGTACCGCAATTATCCATGCCTACGCGGGCCAAGAATATACGTGTATTCATTAATGGTCATGATCATGCCAACAAGCTCGTCCATCAATGCACTATGGGCCAATGAGGACTTTTTCCACATCATTTGTAACATTACGGCCATGATTACACCGAATAATCCTCATAATCATACCAAGTCCATCTATGCACTTCTGAAGCCACGAGATGACTTTCAACATAATATAAACATGAGGATGATGACAATGATATAAGAATTCAATAAAACAAGTTCAAGAATTAATTTATCTAGGAACTAATAACGCCCAAATTGTCGACATGATCACGCTTTGTAGAGTAAAATTCAAGAATGCTCGAAGAATATTTCCATGAAAAGATCTTTGGATGAAGCTTAAATATCAAGGATATTCCACTAATTTCATGGAGTATAGAAGTCAAAACTTTAACTTATTTGAGTATAATAACGAATGGAATAACAAAAGAAATCACCATGCATGCGGTTGTGCATGCATGTAGACAGAGTTATTCCAATGAATAATAAGTAATTGAACGGTCGGCGAAATTTGCAAACCGCAAGCGGGATGTTCCAACAGAATAATCTGAGGCGGAATCGGTCCCACAGTACGCAGCATAGACATGATATTCCAAATGAATAATAATAAAGATGGAACCAGTCCGGTGTAAGCGCACAAACAGGATGTCCCAATGAATAATAATAAAAAGGCGGAACCCGGTCCCGTAGAAACGCATGTACATGATGTTCCAAGAATAATA
Source organism: Panax ginseng (assembly GCA_020205605.1). Taxonomy (NCBI): domain Eukaryota; kingdom Viridiplantae; phylum Streptophyta; class Magnoliopsida; order Apiales; family Araliaceae; genus Panax; species Panax ginseng. Next base: position 81,268,940 of record CM035147.1, on the reverse strand, counting down.
ATAATAAAGCGGAATAATAGAAGAATGTCACCAAGTATAGGGTAGTCTGCGTATACTGGTTATTCCAGCAGAATAATAAAGAATGGAATAACAGAAGTTCTCTTCATGAATACAAAAGAAATAATATTCCTTACCATTAAATAAACTGAATATAAGAGTAGGGAAAGAACAAAATACTTTTCTATAGCTTCTCTATAATTTCTCTCTCTAGAGTTTCAGTGAATTCGTAAGAAATAATGAAGGAATGAGCTTTTATTTATAGAAAAATGGATTGCATAGTAACTAACTCATGAATGGTCCAGATTGATTTACTTTAATCCGACGGTCCATATTTAAAGCAAAATCTTTTAAATAAAATATAATATATTCTATTTATAATCTAATAAAACCAATAACTTTATAAAAAAATTTTACTATGCAAAACACTATCACGCAGGCTTTATGAAAACACTATGCATAATAAAATATAATATATTTTAATTATTGTCTAATAAAATAGATAACTTTATAAAAGTATTACATTTTATATAAAAAGATTTTTACATTTTATTACATTAATAATATCAATAAAACAAAAGCGGTGACTTATCACATAAGCATCAATAATCAATCACAAGTATTATTCTTTGTCTTATTCACGCCGTACATTGTACTTTTAACTTGTGTGTTTCAACGATTAACAGTAAAACTTCCGCCGTTATTTTCATAAAGTATTTTTGTCGTTTTTCTCAATCAAACAATAATTCCGTTATATGGGGTCCACCAATGATTATCTTAGTTATACGAATATTTTACATTAAAATGAATATTCTCAAAACCAATCGAATATTATATAACAACTTGCGTACTTTGCAAAATTTATAAATATTACCCACAACAATAACATTATATCAAATTCATTCCATAATATTCAAAAATGATATTTATAGAAAATTCATCTTTATTTATAAAAGTTGGGGTCTTACATTTACTATTCATATGTACCGACAAAGTAATATCTCAGAAGCTGTGATATATATATCGTCATACTTATAGGTGTTTTTCGCCGCCGTATTTTAGAGACTCATTAGTGGTGGTCTTGCGTATCTTGACTCAGCTCTCGACTGGGCACACATCTTAGTTCATATGGGTTGTACGCACCACCAGGGACTATGCTCGTGCATGTACTCCTCTCTCTGCCTTGGATGGTCGATCGATACTCCTCTCTCTGCCAGAACAGTGTCTGTATTACTAATGCTTGCGTGTCGTCCCATCTATATATTTTCTACAAATAAAACAACAACAATAATATTAAAACAGTGATATCGCTGTATAATATTCCAACACTACTAACCAATATTAGTTTATTAATTATATTATATGTCAGAATTTAAAAAAATATACATGAAATTTAGCCCAAACTGCATCCTTGTGCGCGATAGGTGTGCTCACCCACGTAATCACTAGCATAGGCCAGTTCTGTAAGCATAACTGTGAAATGCACTTCATAATTTTGTTATCTTGAAAATCACTACAATATATTACAATTTACAATATTATATATCTACAACAATGAAAATATAAAATATTTATATATAAATTGAATGTTGTTTAACGTATATATTGTCCGAAGGACATATCTATATGAGAATCCCAAGCTCAATGCCGTATGCGTCGAGTTCCATTTGGCATCCACAATGTGTCATGAAACTCCCCACGGCCTTATGATCACCAGCCCACAATGAGGCCTTCTTTCGTGGCCTCAACCATGGAATTGCTTGGAAGTTTTCTTTGTTCGGACTCTCGAACTACCCACAAAAAGTTTTAATAAGCTCAATTCTACTTTGATCAAGGTTGGCGATGCTTTCGAATGATACGCGCGTAGACTACTAAGCTAGTTTGTTTTGTGTCCATTTGAAATCGAAATGGATACTTGTTTGAATTTTTATTTTTACAAGCAACATTTTTTATTCCATATCATGTGCCACATGTGCCACGTAGGTGCCACGTGTGCCACGTCAGCAAGTCAACGCACATGTAGCGCCTGGGGGTTCAAAGTCCAAATTTTTGAATAGAAAAGGGCTCAGTTTACGTTGACCGGAAGAAAGGAGCTTAATACCCAAATATCAGAAAAGTTTAGCGGTAGACTTTGCATTTAACTCGTTTAATGTAGAGTGAATTCTAAAGAATCAGCTTAGGGCATATGTTCAGGGAGGACTTATTTTAAAATGGTTAATAAGTGAAAATTTAAAATAACTTATAAGACATTTTAAGTGATGACTTAAAAATTAAAGTGTTTGACATCATTTTGACTTATAAGTTAGAAATTAAACGTAAAGTTGTTTGACTAAAATTGAGTTATAAATTAAAATAAGATGATACTACTAAAATAAGGACAAAAGAGTCTTTAAATATTGGTCAAAGCTACTTATTTAAAATGACTTGCAAGTCATTTTTTGAGAAGTAAGAAATTATTACTTCTCAAAAATCACTTATAAGTTAAAAAATAAGTCACAATCAAACACTTGAATAGTGAAAAATAACTTATAAGACATTTTAAGTGCTGACTTAAAAATTAAAGTGTTTGACACTATTTTGACTTATAAGTTAGAAATTAAATGTAAAGTTGTTTGACTAAAATGACTTATAAATTAAAATAAAATGAGACTACTAAAATAAGGACAAAAAAGTCTTTAAATATTGGTCAAAGCTACATATTTAAAATGACTTGTAAGTCATTTTTTGAGTAGTAAGAAATTATTACTTCTCAAAAATCACTTATAAATTAAAAAATAAGTTACAGTCAAACACTTGAATAGTGAAAAATAACTTATAAGTTGGCTCGATCAAATTATAAGTTTGGCCGGATAGACCTTAGTGGTTAATGACAACTTGACAAGTATATGAAAAAATCAAAGTACAATGTTTTTTTTCTAAGTCAAACAAACATAATTTTATACACTTGTCAGAGTGTAATTTGTTGAATTTTGTATATGTTGATTAGCGTATTGCGAGTAGCTTCCACCATACCAAAAAAATATACTAGTACGGTAAAGAGTGAATAAGTTATGTATGTCTTGTATAGATACAGTTTTACCATTTACCATTTTATATTTTATTATGTATGTAAGAATATACAGAAAACAAATTATTATTATTTTTTATATGTACGAACATAAAGACAGCAAATTATTACTCCGTCCATCCCAAGATAAAAGTTATGGTGGATTTTTCACGCATATTAAGAAGATAAATAAAATGACAAAATTGCCCATAATAATATGTCATTAAATATAGAGAGAGAATTAGAATAAGAAAAGTATGAGATATTTAATGGATTTAATGCTACAGCCATAATAGGTAAAAATGTGTAAAAATTTAGTTATTAAAAAAAAGTGGACATTTAATGAAGACCCTAACTTTTATAAATAAAGATGAATTTTTTATAAATATCATTTTTGAATATTATGGAATGAATTTGATATAATATTATAGTTGTGGGTGATATTTATAAATTTTGCAAAGTACGCAAGTTGTTATTTAATATTCGATTAGTCGGGGAATATTTGTTTTAACAGAAAATATTCGTACAACGGCACAATCATTGGTGGACCCCACAACGAAATTATTGTCGGATTGAGAAAACGACAAAAATACTTTATGAAAATAACGGCGGAAGTTTTACAGATAAGCTGTTGAAACACCGGTGTTAAAAAAATGCGATGTCACAGAGCGTTAGTTACGAGATGCTTTACGGTATTGATTATTGATGCTTACGTGAGAAGTCACTCAGTTTTGTTCAATTATTGTTACAGTAATTGCTGCATAATATCTCACGTTATTTAATTCAATTATTGTCAATATTTTATATATTATTAAATCAATAATTGAGACGACAAAGTTATTAATATTATTATTTGCAATATTAACGATGTCTAGAAGTTACATCGAGGAGAGGTTTGGTCACCTAATTGCGGCTATGATAGGGAGAAATCCTTATTGGAAAGCCCCCCTCTTTTCTGGGAACAACCTGGTCGATTAATATTGTGAATTATAATAATGGTGATAAATGTTGTTGAAAATATTGAGGAGATTTTTATAAAGTATTTGTGGTATTTTATGGACCCCCATTTACCTATTTTCCAAAATAAGCGGTAGAAATTATTTAAAGATGGGGCCCACATGTGGGGCCCATATGTGTTGAAATTAAAACTGATTTTGAAAATGGGGGTGGGAGGGAGTTACGTATAGGGGAGGGAGTTTATATATATAAGATTGTGATGTGGGTGTATATATATATTGTGTGTGTGAGTGGAAAATGGTGGAAAAGTGATGTATGAAAGTGATGGGTGTAAGATGTGTGTGTGTGTGTGTGTGTGTGTGTGTGTGTGTGTGTGTGATAGTGATGTGTGTGTGTGTGTGTGTGTGATAGTGAAAGGTGTAAGGTGTGTGTGTGCGTGTGTGATAGTAAAATGTGTAAGACTGTCAGTGAAAGTGATTTGGGTTGGGTTGGGGTGGGGTGGGGTGGGGTGGGGGGGGGGGGGTTGGGGATTGATGTTGGTTATGGGGGGAATAAAAATCAAGTGGTTTATATATAATATGGATATATATAAATTGAAAGCATGTGTTTATATATATATATATATACATTATATTTTATTTTTTTGTTTTATTTTTTTATGAATGGTTGATTGAAATTGAATCTGCAAAATTATTTCGTCCATGAACAGTGCCCTTTCATTCTCCTATAAATAGAAGCTCATTCCTTCATTATTTCTTACGAATTCACTGAAACTCTAGAGAGAGAAATTATAGAGAAATTATAGAAAAGTATCCTGCTACTTCCCTACTCTTATATCCAGTTTCTTTTACGGTAAGGAGTATTATTTCTTTTGTATTCATGAAGAGAACTTCTGTTATTCCATTATTTATTATTCTGTTGGAATAACCTATATACGCGGGCTACCCTATACTTAGTGAAATTCTTACATTATTTCATTCTTTATTATTACATTGGAATATCATGTATGCATGCGTTTTCATGGGACTGGTTCCATTCTTTATTATTCATTGGAATATCCTTTTTGTGTGTTTTCTGTAGAACCTTTTTTTCGTCTTTATTATTACATTAGAATATCCATCTCATGCATGCGTTACTGGTGGGACTGAATTAGATTATTTATTATTCATTGGAATAACTGCGTATGCTTGATCTATCGCATGCACGGTGATTTCTTTTGTACATTATTCCATTCTTTATTATACTCAGTTGGTTAAAATTTTGCCTTTTATACTCCATAAAATTAGTGGAATATCCTTAATATTTGCGCTTCATCCAGTATCTTTTCATGAAAATATTCTTCTGAGCATTCTTGAATTTTACTCTACAAAGAAGTATCATGTTGACAATTTGGACGTTATTAGTCCCTGGATAAATTAATTCTTGAACTTGTTTTATTGAATTCTTATATCATTATCATCATCCTCATGTTTATATTTTGTTGAAAGTCATATGTGGCTGTAGTGCATAGATGGACTTGGTATAATTATGACCGAGGATTATTGATTGTAATCATGAGTAGTAATGTTACAAATAATGTGGTAAAAGTCCTCATTGGCCCGTAGTGCATTGATGGACAGTTGTTGGCATGATCATGACCATTGATGAATACACGAATATCATTGGCCCGTAGTGCATAGATAATTTGTGGTTGTGATACTAATGATTATCCTTGGCCGTAGTGTAGGAATGATATGGATTATATATTAAGCTGAGTCCCAGCGATAAAAGTGATGAAAAACCTTTTAAATCATAGAAGATAGTAGATTTTATTCCCTACTTGACTCTTCAATGGATTGCTTGTTCACTGCAGATTAAACTTGATATTTATTATATTTTATCGGTTTAACTTTGTTGAAGGCTAACGATAAATTATTACGCATTATCTTAGTCATAATATTTCTTACTAGGCTAGTTGAGCTCACCCTTTTGCTTTCATTGTTCTCTTCAGGAAATGAGAACGTAGCAGGGACTAGTCGGGAAATAGAGTGATGGTCCTAGATGGTGCATTAGTAGTCCTCACTATTCTGTGAAATAGTGTAATAATAAATGTAATGAGGACCCCATTGAGTTTGTATATTGTCTAGATGACAATATTTGTATTAAAACTCACAGCATATATTTAGTCGTATTTTACACGACTGTTGTATAATTAAGTTTGTATTTGAATTCTGTATCATGTATTTGACGACTCGAGATGGGTGATGTATACCTATTTTGGGGGCGTCACAGTTGGTATCAAAGCTTAGGGATATGATCTCTGGCTAAGATGTGAGACTAGAACTAAGAGGGGAGAGACGGGAAATTTCTTCGCTAGTATGACCTACATAAATTTATTTGGTATTTAATTGGTTGGTCAGAGTATAGAGAAAATATGTTACATGTCAACTAACCCTTGTTTTGTGGCAGTAACTGAAAATGACATTCGAGAATGCTGAGAATAGCAATGGAGCACATGAGACCGTTGAGTCTCCACATATCAATAATTAGGATAATGTGCATCAGGAAGACGACAATTGTAATACCCGATAAAATAATAATAATAATAAAGAAATAAAATAAATAAATAATATTTAAATCCATATTTTAATTGGGCTTTTCTTATGTTTGGGTCAAATTGTATTTAATTGTGTGAACTATAATAAGTATGTGATTACATTAATTTGGGCTTTTATACTAATTGGGTCTATTTTATATTTGTGTAATTTTAAATCCTATTAAAATTTAGAGAGTTAATAAAATATATTAATTAATAAATGATAAGTAAAACCTAATCTTACTTTCTTATATGAATCGGGAAAAAAGAAGAAGGGGGCAACGACTGAGAGAACGGAACAAGAGCCGCAAGGAGATAAACCCATATTCAATTGCCAAGAATTTTCTGGTAAGTGATGACAATCAAGTTTGGCTGTAGGTTTTGACAATTTCTATATTTCTATATATATATATATAGTTTGGCTACTTTATATATATAGAGTTTGATTGAAGGATTGTTAGTTTTTTTTATATGAAGTAAAATGAGTACTTTGTTTAATAGATATTCTCTTTTTGTAATATATAGATCTCTCATGTATCAAGTACTGATACCTTTTTTTTGTACTAATATTTATATGAATTGATGATTGCCTTTTTCCTTAAAAAAAAACGTTAGTGGTATGAAGGCTATTGTACAGTTGTATTATAGTAAGAATTAAATATATACATCAAGTTGATTAATTTCCTGGCATGATTCTGTTATTTTATATATATATATATATATATATATATATATATATATATATAGGTTTAAGTGCAGTGCGGGCTAAAGACGCTTCTTTGTAGGTGTTGATTATTTTCACACCAGAAACAAGTTTTCTCTCTTTCTCTCTCTAGATTATCGAGTGTATTTTGTGAGTATTTAGATACTTGGTGAGTTGCTATTCATCAGTTCAAGTTTCCTTCAGCGTCATATTCGATATCCAGTCAGAAGTGCTGCTCTTTTGAGGTAAGGGATTGTAAGGGATAGTAAGGGATATTAAGGGATGCTATATTCTTCATAATGATGTTATTCTTTCAATATCATTATACTGAAATATTGGTATGGATTTTATTGTGGAATTTCTACTTTTTTGTGTCGGGTTTACTATTCACGAGTTACTATTCATGACAAAATTGGTTTCTTTTTTTCTGACCAAATTATCGTTGATTTATGAATCTTACTCTTGAAATTAAATATAGTTGTTGATCATATTATTTTTATTATCATATATAACATTTTTATAATCATGGTGAAGAAATTTCTCTTTGACTTGAGTGTAAAGATGGGTAGATTATTGGTATGATCATGACTATGGGTTCTCTTTGGCCAGTAGTGCAAAGTTGAATTGTGACTGGTATGATTATGACCATTGAATTTATAATTGAATATCTTTAGCTTAAGTGCAAAGGTGAAATAATCAACATGATTATAATTATTGTTTATATAAATTCTTAAATGATTATATATTTCTTTGAGATATTAATATATTTGGCCGTAGTGCAAAGATGAACTGTTATTGAATATCTTTGGCCTGTAGTGCAAAGATGACCTGTTATTGAATATCTTTGGCCTGTAGTGCAAAGATGGTCTGTTGATGAATATCTTTGGCCCATAGTGCAAAGATGAAATTGTTAGTATGATTATAAAGCAGAGGCGTGATTTGGTATAACCATGATCTTTGATGTTTGTGTAAAGACATGTGATAAAAATTATCTTAAATCCCGGATGCGAAGAGGAATTTAGAATTACAATTATGATTATGAGTTATTCATATAATTGTGGAAAGGAGGCTGTTGATTAATGTTACTGAGGATAAAATATTGTTGGTGGACTTTTAATGTGGAGAAGATAATAGACTTTATGGTCTATTTGACTCTTCTAATGGATTGCTCGTTCATTTGCAACTATGGTTGAAAATTTTATCATCTACCATATGTTCTAAATCTCTAATTTATTCTTGTTGAAGGCTATTGATAATTTATTTATCTTTAGTCATGATATTCTTTATTGAAGCTAGTTGTCTTTCACCCTTTTGCTTCACAATTCTTTTCGTAATACGAGTGTATTGGGTTGAGCGGGGGTAATGGGGAATCGAACGATGGTCATCATTTAGTAGTTATATTTGATGAATCCAATAGGGTGAGGCGAACCCAACGTTGGAAGGGTGTTTTGCCACTATCATACAAGATGTCTAATGTCATACAACCTCGTGTCATTATAAGACAGGGTTGTGTACATCCACTTGCTGAGTATATTTACGAGCACTACCTATATAATCTTGGTGTTTGTTTGAAGTATAATTCACGATTAGAGACAGTGGAGATAATGATATTTCAAGAGAAGACTCACCATTGGAAATAATATGATAGTAATCTTCTTGTTTTTCTTTGGGGTCTATTAGGTCAACCAAGGATAATTCTGTGGACATATGATATCTATCATAACCTGGAAGCATGGCCTCCCATGTACGAAGATTTCCTTGAGCACTTCCCAAAGATTCTGATTTCTAAAACAATTTTTGACTATACCTTTTGTAAGGTGCCATTGTGACGTGCTATCCAAGGTTGGGATGTGAGTCACAGTTGGTATATATTTGTATCAAAACTCACATCATATGTGTTGTTGTATTTTGTACGACAATTGTTGTAATAAAGTTGTAGTTGTTTTCTGTACCATGTATTTGGCGACTCAGAATGGGTTGAATGGAATGGACCTATTTTGGGGTTGTCACATGATTAGTCCACGGCGTCTCTGTTTGGGCTCCGGAGGAAGTGGGCCATTTGGTATTTTGTTATGGGAGGCGTATGGGTTAACCCTAGTTTTCTGTTCTGCGGATTGGTGATGTTGTGCCAAACACACTATCCGATTTGCATACATTTGGATTCGTGGTCCAATGTATGACTTGCCTGTGTGGCAATGTATATTTCTGAGCTCACTCGGTATGAAATAAAACTCAACCATTTGATTCAGCCTATTATTTCATTGTATTAATTTTGTTTGTTTCTGTTCAGTTCAATTCATTGAGTTAGTTACTTCAGTTCGTTGTTTCTTTATTCTTCTATTGGTTTCGTCAATTTTGTTTATTCAGATATATTCTATTCAGATCTTTGGATATTATATTTTCGTTCGTATTTGCACTTGAGACTTTGTTCAGTATTTTGTCTCAGTTATTTTCGTATATCTTTTGAATATCTGTATCCGTACTGGGCAATTGGCTTATGCTGTGTTTTTCTTCCTGCAGGTTTACAGGGGTGTTTCAGGGATAGTGTGATGAGAGTTTTGCCTTTGACCATTTAGGTTGATTCGAATTTTAAGTTTTGATAATTTTGACTCAGTTTGGAGAATTGCACTTATTACTTTATTAATGAATCACCACTATTAATATTTTGAGGTTGTTAGTGCTCTGTTTATTTATTTTGAGGTTTGTTGTGCTTTGCACGTGACCTCCCTTTCCTTTTTGGGAAGGGGGTGTTACAGAGATGGTATCAGAGCTTAGGTTCTTTCTTATAGAAAACCTATTTAGGTTTGATCTGTGAGTTGTGGGTAAACCATTGTGTGACGCCCCCAAAATAGGTATACAACACCCATTCCGAGTCGTCAAAATACATGGTACAAAAACAACTACAACTTTATTAATACAACATAAAAACGGTGAGTTTAAATACAAATATTGTCATCTAGACAATATTCACACTCAAATAAGTCCTCATTACAATTATTAATACACTATTCTACAGAATAGTGAGGACTACTAGAACCACTTCTAGAACCATCATTCCACACCCCGACTAGTACTATTTACATTCTCGCCTCCCGAGAAAAAAAAAAATGGAACAACAAAGAAAAGGGTGAGCTCAACTAGCCCGGTAAAGAACATTATGACTAAGATAATATAAAACAAATTATCGTTAGTCTTCAACAGGAAAAATCTAATAGAATACAATAGACAACAAGTTTTAAATCAATATTCGCAATGAAATAATAATTCATTAGAAGAGTTAAGTAGAGAATGCAAACTACTATCTTCTATATATGAATTTACTCTTTTATCCTGTAACATCAATCAATATATATACGGAATCAAATATTCATCTTTTGCACTCTGAGCCAAAGATATTCATCGATTGGTCATGTTCATCTAAACACTGTTCATCTTTGCACTACGGGCCAAAGATATTCATCGAAATCATTCATCTTTGCACTACTGGGCCAAAGATATTCAATTATATCATCATTTAGAATCGAGGATGATGAAAATATTTTAAAAAAAGCGAATCCGATTGAAACAAAAAGAACAAATATTAAGGATTCGTACTTTTAAACAATCCAAGTTCAAAAATACTTCATAAATAACCAGTGGAGTAAAATTCAAAAATGATCAAAACATAGATCCAATCAAAGATATGAATCATAACAGACAATCTTGGACACAAAAAAGAAAATTTAATTTTTCTGTGAATAGTGTCGTATACGTGAATAGTAACTCCGACACTAAAAGATAGAAATTTCATAAAAAAACATCATCATGCTTCGTGAATAGTACTTGTGAATAGTAATTTCGTGAATAGTAACTCAAGAATAGTAACTTCGTGAATAGTAACTCATGAATAAGAACTCATAAATAGTAACCCGAGCATGAAAAAGTTCCAAATTTGATAAAAGTTCCAACCAATATTTCAAAGATAATGATATTGAAGAAATAATATCATTTGAGAAGAAAATAACATCCCTTACCTAAAAAGGATAGATTTTTGGTGGTATCTTTGGATATAGTCTTTGAAAAGACTTGCATCAGATAGCAATACTTAAAGTACTAAAATACTCACAAGAATACGCTCAATATATCGAGAGAGAAAGAGAGAGAAGATTTCAGTTTCTAGTGTGATTTTCAATTCTAACCTAAGCACCCTATTTATAGGAAAATGCTTAGAACACCAAAACAGAAAATTTAATAAAATATTAATATATATATTAAAATTTCTATGCCAACCTTCCTTGATCTGAATTCAGCAATTGACATCACATGCAAGACCCACAATTAATGACAAAAACATTTTTTATATTAAAAATAATTAAAACTTCCAAAAATCAATTATTTCAGAACTTCAGAACTTCAATAATTCATAATAAATAGCCCTTTTATCAGAAAATTTGAATCTCGCGACTTTTAATAGGAAATTCAATTCTCTACAACTTTGCAAAAGAAAGTTTTTCTAAATTCCAAACAGAAATTGACCAAAATCCATAAACAGACGATTTTACAAGCTATAATCAAATTTCCGTCAAGAAATGGGGTCCACTGACACACAAAATATGTGTTAATCATTTAATGCAACAAAAATACTCTTCCTCCTCATATACTCATATATCCCACATTCATTGTAAAACTATCACCATTATTATATTATTAAAATATAATAATAAATTATTTTATCAGAAAAGATAAAATATCATTTTTCAACAATTGTCACTTTAAAATTTTTCTCCATTTATATCCACATAAAATCAATATTTTCCTCATCATATAAATCAATAATTAATTATTCACAAATAATATTACAGAATCACGAGATTGGCAACAGGTAGATTCACCAGGAAAGAGGGGGCTTTCCAATAAAAATTTCTCCTTACTGGCGCGCAATTAGGTGACCAAACCTCTCCTTAGACAAAACTTTCTAGACATTGCCAATAATATTTTTTAATAATATTATTCAGATAATATGAATTATTGCTTCGATAATGGAAAATATCGTGTAGTGATAATTATTGAAACAACGGTAATATAAAATATCAACGCGCACAATTATTGAATCAATAAAATAAAATCTTGAGCGATAGCTCATTGTAGCAATTATTGAGTAGTTCCTTCTTACGTAAGAATCAATAATTGGTGCAATACTGGTATTATTCTTTGTGCAACAAGCGTATTATTGTGTTTTAACCACCGGGTATTTCAACAAGATAATTGATAATAATCGAGTAGTTATTTATAAACAACTTATACTTGTCATTTTCTTCATCCAATCGCTTTACGTTATGGGGCCCACTAAAGATCGCTGGCTGCATTAAATGCGAATATTCCCCGACAAAGAAGAATATTTAACGACCAAACGAATATTCCCAAACAACAATGAATATTTTATAACCACCTGCTTATTTAAAATATTTGCGCATTTTACTCATAACTAACCACATTAATCAAATCAACCCTTACTATTTCAAAATAATAAATAGAAAATAAATTTCATTTATTAATAATTTGGGGTCTTACAATCTCCCCTCCTTATGAAATTTCGTCCTCGAAATTGACGTAAGTACCTGGTGTTGCGAAAAGATGAGGATACCTCGCTTTCATTTCTGATTCTAAATCCCAGGTCATTTCTTCAATAGCATGGTTTCTCCACAAAACCTTAACCTGTGGTATAGCCTTAGTGCGTAAGACATGCTCTTTCCTATCCAAGATCTTGACAGGTACCTCTTCATACGTTAAGTCTTCGGCTACCTCGTCCGGTTCTAACTCAATAACATGGTTTGGGTCTTTCACATATTTACGAAGCACGGATACGTGAAAAATATTATGAACACGAGACATACTTGGAGGTAACGCGAGTCTATAAGCCACATTTCCTACTCGGTCGAGAATCTGAAATGGACCAATAAATCGTGGATTGAGCTTTTCTCTCTTCCCAAATCTTGTAACTCCTTTCCATGGAGCAACACGCAATAATACGTGATCCCCAATACTAAATTCCACGTCCTTTCGATGAAGATCCGCATAACTCTTTTGTCGATCCTGTACCATTTGTATACGTTGTCGAATCATTTGGATCTTTTCTATAGTCATTCGTACCAACTTTGGTCCTAACAACGTTGCTTTTCCCACCTCATCCCAGCATATTGGAGAGCGACACTTTCGTCCATACAATGCTTCAAATGGAGCCACACCTATACTTGCACGATAAGCTGTTGTTGTAGGAGAATTCCACCAATGGTAAATACTTATCCCAACTCCTTTGAAGTTCAGGACATAGAGTCTTAATAGATCTTCAAGAGTTTGAATAGTCCTCTACGATTGTCCGTCTGGTTTGAGGATGATGGTATGCGAACTAAATCGTAAATCCGTCCCCATAGCTTTTTGCAAGCTAACCCAAAATCTTGAAGTGAATCTTGGGTCATGATCCGAAACTATGGATACTGGCATGCCATGCAATCTTACAATCTCATCTATGTACATACGAGCAAGATGTTCAAGGGAATAAGTCTCCCGTATCGGCAAGAAATGAGCAGATTTGATTAATATATCAATAATAACCCAAATAGCATTTATGCCTTGAGAAACCGTGGGAAGACCCGTAACGAAATCCATGGTAATGTGTTCCCACTTCCATTTTATAATCTCAAGTGGTTGTAATAGACCCTTTGGCACTTGATGCTCCGCCTTTACACGTTGACGAGTTAAACACCTCGAGATAAACTTTGCAATCTCTCTCTTCATATTATTCCACCAAAATGTATGTCGAAGATCATGATACATTTTGGTACTCCGAGGATGGATTGCAAACGGTGTGTTGTGTGCCTCCATCATGATTCTATGCTTCAAGTCGGAATCGTTAGGAACACAAAGTGCAGAGTGGACTCAAGTATTCCTTCTTCATCGATTCTTGCTTCTAGAATAGCACCTTCTTGTACTTTCTTCTTCATACGCATCAGCTCCGGGTCTGTGGCTTGAGCAACTTTAACTTTTCCGATTAAAGTCGGTTCTATGTGTATATTTGACAACACCGCACTCGTTCCTGCATATGATCTTCTACTCAACGCGTCAGCTACCACGTTTGCTTTTCCAGGATGGTATTGAATAGTGTGGTCGTAATCTTTCAATGATTTCGAGCCAACGTCGTTGCCGCATGTTGAGTTCTTTTTGAGTGAAGAAATATTTGAGGCTTTTATGGTGCGAATATATCTCCTTTCTCTCCCATATAGATAGTGCCTCCCAGATCTTTAAGCGAAAGCATCATTACGCCAACTCTAGATCATGAGTAAGATAATTCCTCTCATATTCTTTAAGTTGTCATGAGGAGGCATAGGCTATGACTTTCCCCGTTGCATAAGAACACACCCTAACCCTTAGCTTTGAAGCATCATTTGTAGATAACAAATCCATCCGAAACCAGATGGTATTGTCAAAACAGTGCGAAATGAGTCTCCTCTTGAGATCTTGGAAACTCTTCTCGCATTCCTCGCTCCATACGAATTTTGTATCTTTACGAGTCAGCTGAGTTAATAGAGTAGAAATTCGAGAGAATCCTTCCACGAATCTTCGATAATAACCAGCTAAGCCCAGAAAGCTACGTACTTCAGTCACCATTTTTGGTTGTTCCCAACTTTGTATTGCTTCCATCTTCGCCTGGTCAACAGACACTCCATGTTTTAACACCATGTTCCAAAGGAATGCTACTTCCTCAAGCCAGAACTCGCATTTCTTCAGTTTGGCATATAGCTTGTTATCACGAAGCCTTTGTTGTACCAGCTTCAAATGGCGCTCATGATCTTCATGGCTTTTAGAATAGATGAGGATGTCATCAATAAAGACAACAACGAACTGATCCAAATATTCCTTGAATACTCGGTTCATCATATCCATGAAAGCAGCAGGAGCATTAGTCAATCCAAAAGACATGACTAAGAATTCATAATGCCCGTACCGATTTCTTAAAGCAGTCTTTGGAATATCCTCAGTTTTAACCTTCAGGTTGATGATATCCGAATGAAGATCGATTTTTGAAAAGAATTGTGCTCATTATCAGAATTGGTCAAACAAGTCATCAATACGAGGTAGCGGATACCTATTCTTGATAGTGACATGGTTTAATTTCTGTAGTCGATACAAAAGTCGCATACTCCCCGTCTTTCTTCTTTACAAATAAAGCAGAGCACCCCGAGGAGATGTACTAGGGCGAATGAAAAGCGATGTCCAACAACTCCTCGTAGTTGGACCTTTAACTCCACGAAGTTCAATAGGAGCCATTGGATATGGGGTTTTAGAAATGGGCTTTGTACTAGGTTCAAGGTCAATAAAGAATTCAACTTCACGTTCTGGGGGTAGACCAGAAAGTTCTTCAGAAAATACGTCAGGAAAGTCACTAACAACAGGAATATTATTCAAAGCTGACGTGTCTTTATTCAAATCCATAACATGGGCTAACAAAGCTTGACATCTGTTTTTCAATAAACGAATAGCTTTATGACTTGATATGACAGTGATTGAGTTTAATGGTTTAGTTGCTTGAATTCGCACAACAGGTTGATTAGGAATATGAAAACTAACAACCTTACGAAAATAATCAATTTTGGCATGATGAGTAGTTAACCAATCAATCCCTAAAATCACATCAAAAACAAGTATCTTTAAAGAGATAAGGTCAATGGGTAATGTGATGGTGCCAACTTGGATCAAATAAGGTTTATAAACAGTGGATGTGATGAAAGTTTCTCCTAACGGAGTTTCCACATATAGGTCAAAGTCTAATTTCTCCGGAGTCAAGTTTAAACGTTGAGCACAAGCAGGAGAGATAAATGAATGGGTAGCACCGGTATCAAGTAATGTATAAACTTCGCATGAATTTATGATTAGCTTACCCGTGATCACTTCGTTTGGGTTCCTCGCATGTTGACCAGTCACAACAAATGCTCTTCCAGGAACCGTTGACTTTGACTTTTCTGGGACAGCCTTTTGTGTCACCATCCCCGCTGGACTTGGTTTCTCTACAGTGCAATCTTAAGCGATATGTCCTTCCTTTCCACAGTTATAACATACCTTAAACTGTTGTGGGCAGTTTGGGCTGATATGTCCTTCTTTTCCGCACTTATAGCATATGACCGATGGTCGTTCTCCTCCCTTGGAACCGATTCATCTTTGGTGCTGACGTCTTCACATTATCATTGTTGAATCTCCTCTTTTTAAAATCTCCCCCAGAGTCGCTTCTTCTATTTTCATGGCCACGATTACCACCGGAGTGGTTACCGCTTTTGTCGAATGTTTTCCTCCCCCATTGGTTTTCATTACTCAGACGATCGCGGCCGCCATCCAGATGACCTGGTTGCGGTCCCTTGGTTGAACGTACTCGTTATCTCGCTCTAATAATTGAGTCCTGTTGACAACATCTGAATATAAAGCAAATTTATGAGAGATAAGATATTGCTGAATCTCGGGTTTTAAACCTCTCAGAAACATCCTCGTCATTCGTTCCTCATTCTCTACCAAATGAGGTGAAAACCTGGATAACTCTGCGAACTTCACCTCGTATTGGGACACCGTAATGTTGTTTTGTTCTAGTCTAATAAACTCTACCTCCTTCATATGGCGAATACTTTCAGGAAAGTATTTTTCGTTGAAAAGTTTCTGAAACGTTTCCCAAGACATGCTAAGTGCGGCAAGCTGGGTCCGTTTCACAGACTCCCACCAGTAGTCTGCCTTGCCACGGAACATAAAGGTGGCGAATGGAAACTTCTGTTCCTCCGTGCATCCCAAGACATCGAATATCTTGGTAATTTGCTTGACCCATGTTTCCGCCATGATCGGATCCGGCTTTCCCTTAAATTCTGGTGGTCCTAACTCTTTGAAGCTGGCTTGGCCGTGACAAGCCACGCGTTATGCTAACATTTCCACCGTGATTGCATACACGAGTCTCCTCAAATGCGGTTTTGCATGAATCGCAAAAAGCTCCTAAACATCCCGTCGTTCATCGTGCGCTTTCGGTGGTGTTGTTTACGGGAGGAATATTGCCTTCTGTTGCTGCGTTCCTCAGGTGGTGATTAAAGGTGTTTCGACGGTATCATTAACTCCACCAGTTAATATTCTCGGTTGCCATTCTTAAATCGCTTATAAAACAAGGGTTAATTAAACAAATTAACATATCACATATTAACCATATATACTTTAATCGACCAACAAATAAGCTTAGGTATGTACACACTAGTGAAGGATTACTCGTCTCTCCCTCTTAGTACTATTCCCGATCTCGCTTGGAGACCATATCCCTAAGCTCGATATTAAGTGTGACGCCCCAAAATAGGTATACAACACCCATTACGAGTCGTCAAAATACATGGTACGTAAACAACTACAACTTTATTAATACAACATAAAAACTGTGAGTTTAAATACAAATATTGTCATCTAGACAATATCCACACTCAAATAAGTCCTCATTACAATTATTAATACACTATTCTACAAAATAGTGAGGACTACTAGAACCACTTCTAGAACCATCATTCCACACCCCGACTAGTACTCGCTACATTTTCGCCTCCTGAGAAGAAAAATGGAAGAACAAGGAAAAGGGTGAGCTCAACTAGCCCAGTAAAGAACATTATGACTAAGATAATATAAAACAAATTATTGTTAGTCTTCAACAGGGAAAAATCTAATAGAATACAATAGACAACAAGTTTTAAATCAATATTCGCAGCGAAAATAATAATTCATTAGAAGAGTTAAGTAGAGAATGCAAACTACTATCTTCTATATATGAATTTACTCTTTTATCCCTGTAACATCAATCAATATATATCTGGAATCAAATATTCATCTTTGCACCACTGAGCCAAAGATATTCATCGATTAGTCATGTTCATCTAAACACTGTTCATCTTGCACTACTACGGCCAAAGATATTCATCAGAAATCATTCATCTTTGCACTACAGGCCAAAGATATTCAATTATATCATCATTTAGGACTGAGGATGATCAAAAATATTTTGAAAGAAACGAATCCAGTGAAACAAAAGAACAAATATTAAGGATTCGTACTTTAAACAATCCAAGTTCAAAAATACTTCATAAATAACCAGTGGAGTAAAATTCAAGAATGATCAAAACAAAGATCCAATCAAAGATATGAATCATAACAGACAATCTTGGACACAGAAAAGAAAATTTAATTTTTCTGTGAATAGTGTCGTATTCGTGAATAGTGTCGAGATATCGTTAATAGTCTTGACACGTGAATAGTAACTCGACACTAAAAGATAGAAATTTCACAAAAAAACATCATCATGCTTCGTGAATAGTACTCGTGAATAGTAACTTCGTGAATAGTAACTCATGAATAGTAACCCGAGCATGAAAAAGTTCCAAATTTGATAAAAAGTTCCAACCAATATTTCAAAGATAATGATATTGAAGAAATAATATTATTTGAGAAGAAAATAACATCCCTTACCTAAAAAGGATAATCTTCGACCGGTGGTATCTTTGGATATAAGATTGAAAGGACTTGCATCAGATATAGCAATACTCAAAGTACTAAAATACTCACAAGAATACGCTCAATATATCGAGAGAGAAAGAGAGAGAAGATTTCAGTTTCTGGTGTGATTTTCAATTTTAACCTAAGCACCCTATTTATAGGAAAATGCTTAGAACACCAAAGCAGAAAATTTAATAAAGTATTAATATATATATATATATATATATATATATATAAATTTCTACGCAACCCTTCCTTGATCTGAATTTAGCAATTGACATCACATGCAAGACCCACAATTAATGACAAAAACGTTTTTTATATTAAAAATAATTAAAACTTCCAAAAATCAATTATTTCGGAACTTCAATAATTCATAATAAATAGCCCTTTTATCAAAAAATTCGAATCTCGCGTTTTTTATAGGAAATTCAATTCTCTACAACTTTGCAGAAGAAAGGTTTTCCAAATTTCAAACAGAAATTGACCGAAATCCATAAACGGGCGATTTTACAAACTATAATCAAATTTCAGTCAAGAAATAGGGTCCACTGACACACAAAACATGTGTTAATCATTTAATGCAACAAAAATACTCTTCCTCCTCATATACTCATATATCCCACATTCATTGTAAAACTATCACCATTATTATATTATTAAAATATAATAATAAATTATTTTATCAGAAAAGATAAAATATCATTTTTCAACAATTGTCACTTTAAAATTTTTCTCCATTTATATCCACATAAAATCAATATTTTCCTCATCATATAAATCAATAATTAATTATTCACAAATAATATTACAGAATCACAAGATCTTGTGACGGTAGTTCTAGAAAGAGGGGCTTTCCAATAAAAATTTCTCCTTACTGGCGCGCAATTAGGTGACCAAACCTCTCCTTAGACAAAACTTTCTAGACATTGCCAATAATGTTTTCTAATAATATTATTCAGATAATATGAATTATTGCTTCTATAATGGAAAATACCGTGTAGTGACAATTATTGAAACAACAGTAATATAAAATATCAACGCAGCAATTATTGAATCAATAAAATAAAAATATTGAGCAATATTCTCGTAACAATTATTGAGTAGTGCCTTCTTTACGTAAGAATCAATAATTGGTGCAATACCATGTCTTCTTGTCTGCAACAACGCGACATCGTGTTTTAACCACGGGTATTTCAACAAGATATTAATTGCAGAATAACTCGCTACCAAGTTATTTATAAACAACTTATACTTGTCGTTTTCTTCATCCAATCGCTTTCCGTTATGGGGTCCATAAAGGACTGCGTCGTCGTACGAATATTCACCGACAACAAGAATATTTAACGACCAAACGAATATTCCCTGACAACAATGAATATTTTATAACCACCTGCTTATTTAAAATATTTGCGCATTTTACCCATAACAAACCACATTAATCAAATCAACCCTTACTATTTCAAAATAATAAATAGAAGAAAATAAATTTTATTTATTAATAATTTGGGGTCTTACACATTGGGTAGACGTAGGAGTTGATTCGATTGTGTTCTTTGTATGGTTGGTCTCTATTTTGACCAACTGTCGATTTCTTTTCGATTTGTAGTTGATTTGAGGAAAGTGGAATAATTCGTTAAGGTGATTGAGTAATGATATTAGTTAAGAATTGTGATTTAATCATTGAGGTGAAAAAAGTTATACTTTGTATAGATAAGAAATGATCTTATATAAGATGTGATTATGATGTGAGTATTTATATCGACGAGTATTTGATTCTGGAATTTTTTTTTGTTAGAGTTGTTCTTTTTTTGTGACAATTATTATGATCGTTAAATTGAGGATTTGATTTGAGTTAGGTTTTGATTTATGTTAAGCTTATGGATAATTTGAGGTTTGTGTATTGATGGCATACTATGATAAATTGAAAATGATTAAGTATAGATGATTTCTTGTAATTTGAGTTGTTGATATTCGAGGTAATTAGATTAATCATTTGGAGTTAATGATCAATTTTGTGGCTATTTTCTAGTAGGATATTGAAGTTATGTTTTATGAAGTTTCTTTGTGATAGTATGGGGAGACATTGAAAGTTAATAACGGATGATTGATTTATTATATTATTAAATAATAAGTGATAAAATTTAATTAATTTTGAGAGATCTTGAATATTTATAGTTTGCTTATGCAGATAGTAGAATATTTGACTTA
Source organism: Panax ginseng (assembly GCA_020205605.1). Lineage (NCBI taxonomy): Eukaryota > Viridiplantae > Streptophyta > Magnoliopsida > Apiales > Araliaceae > Panax > Panax ginseng. The sequence goes on along the minus strand of CM035147.1, from coordinate 81,247,919 downwards.
GAGTTGATATGATGATAAAAAGATCTTAGTAGTATATTCTTTGGTGTAATAATATTTAAGAACTAGCTAGTTCGAATTGAGGTTTGAATATTTTGAAGCTCTTGAGGATTTACGAAAAGTTGATATAATTTGTAGAGTTGTTTGGTTTATCCGATATCCTTGGAGTTTTGTATGATTTTATGTAAATTAAATAAAAATAATTTGTTAAATCCTTGTCATGTATGGAACATAAACGTTCTACGAATTTAAAAATAATTTTAGATATTTTGGGTATTCGAATAATATTTAGATGAAGAAAATTTTTGTGATTTTGAATTATGTTCCGAAGAGTACGTACGTTTGCAAGAATGAAACTCAAAGATATTAGCGATTACCGCACCAACGCGGTGGATCATGTGATCTAATTTGATGCAACGTGAATAACTTTACTGAAGGCTTGACACGACAGTGGTATTTAATCTTTTACAAGTATATTGATAATTACGTGGACCGATGACTTATCCGCGTTGATCGTAACAAATGGTGGCGCTACGTCGTAACTAAATTTTTTTTAAAGCTTATTTGAATTCCGAGGACAAAATTATTTTTTAAGGGGTAAAAATATATAATAACCCATATTTTTTTTATAATTAAATATTAATTAAATTTATTTTATACAATTGTATTTAAATTGAAAAAGGTAAGTGATTATTTTTTTTCCTTCCTTGTTTTGTTTCGCAAGTTAAATTCTGTTAGTAGATATTAAATAACTGATTAAATTAAAATTGAGGAAGATAATTCCTTTTGTTAAAGTCTTGTGGTAAAATCATTCGGAACGAGAAGCTACTTGGGAGATAGATGGGTCTATTCGAGCGGAGTATCCACATCTTTTGATAATTAGGTACGTTCATTCTTTTTATTCCGAGGACGGAATTATTTTTAAGGGGTAGGTGATGTAATACCCGATAAAATAATAATAATAATAATAAAGAAATAAAATAAATAAATAATATTTAAATCCATATTTTAATTGGACTTTTCTTATGTTTGGGTCAAATTGTATTTAATTGTGTGAACTATAATAAGTATGTGATTACATTAATTTGGGCTTTTATACTAATTGGGTCTATTTTATATTTGTGTAATTTTAAATCCTATTAAAATTTGGAGAGTTGATAAAATATATTAATTAATAAATGATAAGTAAAACCTAATCTTACTTTCTTATACGAATCGGGGAAAAAAAAGAAGGGGGCAACGACTGAGAGAACGGAACAAGAGCCGCAAGGAGATAAACCCATATTCAATTGCCAAGAATTTTCTGGTAAGTGATGACAATCAAGTTTGGCTACAGGTTTTGACAATTTCTCTCTCTCTCTCTCTCTCTATATATATATATATATATATATATATATAGTTTGGCTGCAGACTTTGGTAGTTTATATATATAGATATATATAGTTTGGCTACTTTATATATATAGAGTTTGATTGAAGGATTGTTAGTTTTTTTTTATATGAAGTAAAATGAGTACTTTGTTTAATAGATATTCTCTTTTTGTGATATATAGATCTCTCATGTATCAAGTACTGATACCCTTTTTTTGTACTAATATTTATATGAATTGATGATTGCCTTTTTCCTTAAAAAAAACCGTTAGTGGTATGAAGGCTATTGTACAGTTGTATTATAGTAAGAATTATATATATACATCAAGTTGATTAATTTCCTGGCATGATTCTGTTATTTTATTTATATATATATATAAAGGTTTATAGTGGTTGTATAGCCTCTGACAAAGATCTTCTTTGCAGTGTTGATTATTTTTATTATTTGTTTATATATATATATATATATTATATTTAATAATATTTGGCTATGAAATTGTATACAGAGTTAATAAATCAATTGAAGTTATATTTAATAATTTGAATTAATTAATTTTGTCGACATAGTTATAAAACTTTTAATAATAAATTTAATAGTATTATGTTATTAATGATGAGATTGTAATAAAATCTTCTTAAATTATTTAGATTGAATGGAAAGAGTCCAAACGAGTTTTTGGAATATACTTTGGGTATTACATTGCTTAATTCAGGTACGGATTCTGTACTCTTTCAGCGATACTTTTGTTAAATTTGATTTGTTCGTTTTGTTTCTCGTTTCAAATTATGTTATTATTTCACATAATTATTTCTTGTGAAATTCATATATTTGTTTCATTTTGGAGTTGACACATTGGACTCGTATTTGTACTCTTTGAATTAGGAAATCATGTTTAGTATTTATTTTTGATAATTGTAGAGCGATACATATTGCTACCTTCTTTTTGAGACCTTGTGACTATAATTTGATTTGGTTCAACATGTACATATAGAACCCTTTTGTTGGTATTATGTCACATGTGTTGTGACATGGTATTTTTGTTAGAATTAATATACCATAGGGTATACCTGATTTATAACCACTTGTGGGGGTACCACAGGCATGTCGTCTTGGCACGAGAGATATGACACTTTTCATGGCGGTGTGATTAGTCCACGGCGTCTCTGTTTAGGCTCCGGAGGAAGTGGGCCATTTGGTGTTTTGTTGTGGGAGGCGTATGGGTTAACCCTAGTTTTTTGTTCTGCGGATTGGTGATGTTTTGCCAAACACACTATTCGATTTTCATACATTTGGATTCGCGGTCCAATGTGTGACTTGCCTATGTGGCATTATTTTGACTTGACTGTGTGGCAATGTATATTTCTTAGCTTACTCGGTATGAAATAAAAGTCAACCATTTGATTCAACCTATTATTTCATTGTATTAGTTTTGTTTGTTTCTGTTCAGTTCAATTCATTGAGTTAGTTACTTCAGTTCGTTATTTCTTTATTCTTCTATTGGTTTCGTCAATTTTGTTTATTCAGATATATTCTATTAAGATCTTTGGATATTATATTTTCGTTCGTATTTGCACTTGAGACTTTGTTCAGTATTTTGTCTCAGTTGTTTTCGTATATCTTTTGTATATCTGTATCCGTACTGGGCAATTGGCTCATGCTGTGTTTTTCTTCCGGCATGTTTGCAGGGGTGTTTCAGGGATAGTGTGATGAGAGTTTTGCCTTTGACCATTTAGGTTGATTCGAATTTTAAAATTTGATAATTTTGACTCAGTTTGGAGAATTGCACTTATTACTTTATTAATGGATCACCACTATTAATATTTTGAGGTTGTTAGTGCTCTGTTTATTTATTTTGAGATTTGTTGTGCTTTGCACGTGACCTCCCTTTCCTTTTCGGGAAGGGGGTGTTACAACAATCCTCATGCAAATAACAACACCAACCAAATGATGAATGATGGAATGTTCAGAGGCTTTATGCAATTCATGCAACATCAGGCGAGAGCGGCTCCTGTCCAAAATATAGGTGGAAACACTAGAAACTCTCGGACGGTCACCATTAAGCAGATTCAAGGAGCTGGGACCACGGAGTTTATTGGAGAGCCAAAACCACTTAAGGCGGAAGCATGGATAAAGCAGATCACCAAGATATTTGATGTCTTGGGATGCTCCGAGGAGCAAAAGGTTCCCTTTGCCACCTTTATGTTGCGAGAAGAGGTAGATTACTGGTGGGAATCGGTAAAGCGTACTCAACCTGCTGCACTGAAGATGTCTTGGAGAAGTTCCAAGAATTATTCAACGACAAGTACTTTCTCGAAAGTATTCGTCACAGTACAATATGACCGTGTCACAGTACGACCGTGTCACAATAAAAGAGGTAGAGTTCATCAAGTTGGAGCAGAACAATATGACCGTGTCACAGTACGAAGCTAAGTTTCTTTGAGTTGTCCGGTTTCGCGTCTCACTTGGTTGATAATGAAGAAGAGAATGACGCGAATGTTTTAAGAGGTTCAAAAGGAGATACGTCAATATCTTATTTCTCATAAACTGTGTTTGTATTCAGATGTTGTAAATAGGGCTCAGTTATTCGAGCGCGATAACGAGTCAATGCAACCAAGAGAAAGCAGCCAGAAGAATTAAAATACCAGTGGTAACGGTCATCGAAGCGGTGACAACAAACGTGGAGGGAATCAACATTCCAGAAATGGTAACCACTTCGGTGCTAATCATGGCCAAGACAAAAAGAATTGACATTTCAAGAAGAGGAGATTCAACAATGATGGAAAGACGTCAGCATCAACACCCATGGTTAAGGAAAGAGAACGACCACCTATCATATGCTTCAAATGCGGAGGGAGGACATATCGGTCCAAAGCGCACGATGCCATCCAAAGCGTGTTATAAGCGTGGAAAGAAGGTCACCTAGCCCAATTTTGTGCGTGCAATCAAGACAAGTCCGGTTGGAGCGGTGACACAAAATACCATCCGCATAAGTCAAAACCAGTAGTTCAAGGGAGAGCGTTTGTTGTAACCTCCCAGAAAGCAAGGAACCCGAACGAGGTCATCACGGGTAAGCTTATCATAAACTCTAGTGAAATCCATACCTTATTTGATACCGGTTCTACCCATTCTTTTATTTCTCCTACTTGTGCTCAACGATTAAATTTGACTCCAGAGAAATTAAACTTTGACTTATCTGTGGAAACTTCGTTGGGAGAAACGTTCATTACATCCACTGTTCATAAGTCTTGTTTGGTTCAAATCGGTACCCTCACATTACCTGTCGATCTTATTTTATTAAAAATACATGCATTTGATGTGATTCTAGGGATTGATTGGTTAACTACTCATCATGCAAAAATTGATTGTTTTCGTAAGGTTGTTAACTTTCATATTCCTAACCAACCTATTATGCGAATTCAAGCAACTAAACCATTAAAATCAATCACTGTCATTTCAAGCCATAAAGCTGTTCGTTTATTGAAAAACGGATGTCAAGCTTTCTTAGCTCATATCACGGATCTAAACAAAAATACGTCAATTTTGAATGATATTTCTGTTGTTAATAAATTTTCTGACGTATTCTGTGAGACCCTAGATTTTATGAATAAATATTTAATTTTCTCGACATAATTTTGTGAATATTATGGTGTGGATTTGATATAATGTTATAGTTATGGATAGTATTTATAAACTTTGCAAAGTAAGCAAGTGGTTATATAATATTCGATTGGTCGGGGAATATTCATTTTAACAGGAAATATTGTACAACGGCACAATCATTGGTGGACCCCACAACGGAAGTAATGTCGTAGTTAGAAAATGACAAAATTATCTTTCTATAAAAATAACGGCGGAGGTGTTACCGTTAAAACTGTTGAACTACTTCGGTAGTAAAAATACGATGTCTGGCGTGGTTGCGTAGTAGCATACGATATTGATTATTGATGCTTACGTGAGAAGTCACTCAGTTATACTCAATTATTGCTACAATAATTGCTGCATCATATCTCTCATATTATTGATTCAATTATTATTACAATATCATATGCATAATATGATATATTATTAAATCAATAATTGAGATGGCAAAGTTATTCATATTATTATTTGTAATATTGACAATGTCTAGAAGTTCTGTCAATGAGAGGTTTGGTCACCTAATTGCTCGCCGATAAGGAGAAATCCTTATCGAAAAGCCCCCTCTTTCCTGGGAACGACCTGGTTGTTAAATATTGTGAATTATAATATTAATGATGAATAAGTTCGTGTTGATTAAAGATGAATTTTATAGTTCCATTGTGTTGAATTATTAGTATTGTCGTAGTTAGAAAACGACAAAATTATCTTTCTATAAAAATAACGGCGGAGGTGTTACCGTTAAAACTGTTGAACTACTCGGTAATAAAAGTACAGTAATATGCGTGGTTGTATAGTAGCACACGGTATTGATTATTGATGCTTACGTGAGAAGTCACTCAGTTATACTTGCTACAGTAATTGCTGCATTATATCTCTCATATTATTGATTTAATTATTATTACAGTATCATCTGCATAATATGATATATTATTAAATCAATAATTGAGACGGCAAAGTTATTCATATTATTATTTTTAATATTGACAATGTCTAAAAGTTCTGTCAATGAGAGGTTTGGTCACACCTAATCAAGGCTACCGATAAGGAGAAATCCTTATCTGAAAGCCCCATCTTTCTGAGGAACGACACGGTTGTTAAATATTGTGAATTATAATATTAATGATGAATAAGTTCGTATTGATTAAAGATGAATTTTATAGTTCCATTGTGTTGGAATTATTTATGTTAGTGGAAATTGACATTTGTTTCGATAATAATTGATGTCTGGAGGTTATATTGTTCAATCGGGTATTCGGGGCACTTTTCATGTCAGAGTACTATTCACGAGTTACTATTCATGAGTTACCATTCATGAATTACTATTCACGGGGTACTATTCACCCGTAAGATATATTTCTTTTCGGTCCAAATCATTTTTGGGTACAATATTATTCCATGAGGAGATGTGATAATTTTTTCGAATGGTTGGTGAAGATATAATAATAAATCAATATGGGCCGTTGGTGGAAAGTTATAATAGTAAATCAATATGGATCACCGGGTTTAAAGTTTTAATAGTAAATCAGTATGGACCGTTGCTTTAAGTTTTAATAGTAAACCAATATGGACCGTCCGTTTAAAAGTAAATCACTCTGGACCGTTCATGAATTAGTTACTATTCAGTCCATTCTCCTATAAATAGAAGCTCATTCTTTCATTATTTCTTACGAATTCACTAAAACTCTAGAGAGAGAAACTACAGAGAGAAAGAAGAAAAGTATTATGCTACTTCAGTACTCCAATATCCAGTTTCTTCTAAGGTAGGGGATATTATTTGTTGTACTCGTAAGGGGTATTCTTTCTTTCTTATTCATGAAGAGAACTTCATTATTCAATTCTTTATTATTCGTTGGAATAACATATGCGTGCTGCGATCTATCGCATGCACGGTGAATTTCGTTGTTATTCCATTCTTATTATTCTCATTGAATAACTTTGTTTATCGCAATCCGCATACATGGTGAAATTCTTCTTATATTCCGTTCTTTATTATTCTGTTGGAATATCATGTCTGTACGTTTACGCCGGACCGGGTTCCATTATTTATTATTCGCATCGGAATATCCCATGCATGCGTTACTTGGGGGACGGGTTCCATTATTTATTATTCATTGGGAATAACCCACATGCATGGCGATCTATCGCACGCATGGTGAATCCTTACGTTATTCCATTCTTTATTATTCGTTGGAATAACTTCTCTATATGGATTACCACATGCATGGTGAATGATCCTTTGTATTCATTCCTTATTAAATTTTGGAAATGATCAGATATCGTGGATTATCGCATGGCGGTGAAAATCCATTTGCGATTTCATATATTCTATTATACTCGGTTGGTTAAAGTTTTGGCTTCTATACTCCATGAAATTAGTGGAATATCCTTGATATTTGCGCTTCATCCAGTATCTTTTCATGGAAATATTCTTCTGAGCATTCTTGAATTTTACTTCACAAAGCAGTATCAAGTTGACAATTTGGACGTTATTGAGTTCAGGATAAATTAACTTATAAATATTTAAAATTTATTCTTGAACATGTTTTATTGAATTGTCATCGTCCTCGTGCTTATATTATGTTGAAAGTCATCTTTGGCTTACGTGTATAGATGGACTTGGTATGATTATGACCAGGGATTATTCGGTATAATCATGACCGTAATGTGATTTAATGATGTGGTAAAAGTCCTCATTGGCTTTTGTAGCTCATTGGTGGGACAGTTGTTGGTATGATTATGACCAGGGATTATTCGGTATAGTCATGACCATTGATGATTACATGAATATCCTTAGCCGTGGAGCAGGGATGATTCGATTTTATTTATTAAGCTGAGTCTGAGCGATAAAGTTGATGGAAAACTTTTTAAATCTTAGAAGATAGTAAATTTTATACTTTAATTGACTCTTCTAATGGATTGTTTGTTCCGCTGCAGTTAAACTTGATGTTTATTATATTTTATCAGTTTAACACCGTTGAAGGCTAATGATAATTTATTCTGCATTATCTTAGTCATAATATTTCTTACTTGGCTAGTTGAGCTCACCCTTTCTTTCACTGTTCTCTTCAGGATATGAGAACGTAGCAGGGACTAGTCGGGGAACAGAGTGATGGTCCTAGATGGTGCACTAGTAGTCCTCACTATTCTGTGAAATAGTGTGATAATAAATGTAACGAGGACTCCATTGAGTGTGGATATTGTCTAGATGATAATATTTGTATTAAAACTCACAGCCTATGTTTTTTGTCGTATTTTACACGACTGTTGTATAATTAAGTTGTATTTGTATTCAGTACCTTGTATCTGGCGACTCAAGATGGGTGATGTATACCTGTTTTGGGGGCGTCACAGTTGGTATCAAAGCCAGGTTATATGATCCCTGGCTAAGATGTGAGACAAGAACTAGGAGGGGAGAGACGGGGAATTCCTTCGCTAGTATGACCTACCTAAGTTTATTTGGTATTTAATTGGTCGGTCAGAGTATATGGATAATATGTGATATGTTAATTAACCCTTATTTTGTGACAGTGTTTGAAAATGGCATATGAAAATGCTGAGATAAGCAATGAAGCACATGAAACCGTTGAGTCACCAAAGATAATTTTCCTCAGGTAAACAATAACACCAATGAAATGATGAACGATGGGATGTTCAGAGGCTTTATTTGAAATTCATGAAACATCGGGCAAGAGAGACTCCTGTTCATAATGCAGGTGGAAACAATGGCAACCCACGGTCGGTCACCGCTAAGCAGCTCAAGGAGCTGGGACCACCGGAGTTTTTGGGAAGGCCAGAACCACTTAAGGCGGAGACGTGTTTAAAGCAGATCACCAAGATATTTGATGTCTTGGGATGTTCCGAGGAGCAAAAGGTTCCCTTTGCCACCTTTATGTTTCGTGGAGAAGCAGATTATTGGTGGGAATCTGTAAAACGTACCCAGCCTAACGCACTCAAGATGTCTTGGGAGAAGTTCCAAGAGTTCTTCAACGACAAGTACTTTCCCGAAAGTATTCGTCACATGAAGGAGGTGGAGTTTATCAAGTTGGAACAAAATAATATGACCGTGTCGCAGTACGAGGCTAATTTTGCCGAGTTATCCCGATTTGCATCCCATTTGGTAGATAATGAGGAGCGAATGACGTGAATGTTTCTAAGAGGTTTGAAACCCGATATACGTCAATACCTCATTTCTCACAAACTTTGTTTATATTCAGATGTTGTGAATAGGGCTCAATTATTGGAGCGCGATAATGAGTCAACACAACCAAAAGGAAATGACCAACAACACGATAATAATCGTACCGGTGGCAACGGCCATCGGAACAATAATAACCATCGTGGGGGAAATTATCACGCCAAGAATGGTAACCACTTCGGTGGTAATCATGGCCAAGATAATAGAAGTGGAAATTTCAAGAAAAGAAGGTCATTTAGCTCGATTTTGTCGTATAGTGAAGTCAAGACCAGCTGGAACGGTGGCACCAAAGGCGAATACGAACAAAACAAAGTCGGTGGTTTCAGGGAGAGCGTTTTTCGTGACTTCTCAAAAAGAGAGTAACCCGAACGAAGTTAACACGGGTTAGTTAATTATAAATTCTTGCGAAGTCTATATCTTATTAGATACCGGTTCTACTCATTCTTTTATCTCTCTTGCTTGCGCTCAAAGTTTAAATTTGACTCCGGAGAAGTTAGACTTTGACTTATTGGTTTAAACTCCGTTAGGAGAAACCTTCATTACATGTGTTATCCAAGTCTTGGATGAGAGTCACAGTTTTAAATGATATTTCTATCGTTAATAAATTTTCTGACGTATTCTCAAAGAACTTCTTAGCCTAACCCTAGAGCGTGAAATAGAATTTTGTATTGACCCGAGTACAAAACCCATTTCTAAAACCCTCAAGTATTTCTTCACCCAAAACGAACGTATAATGCACCAAAGATGTTGGCTCGAGCTATTGAAGATTACGATCGTACCATTCAATATCATCGTGGAAGAGCGAACGTGGTAGCTGACGCGTTGAGTAGAAGATCGTATGTGTTTACTGTGACGACCCGGAAATTTGGGTTGTCCAGAATTTAGGTTTAAAGAATTAGTTATTAATAAAACTAATTTTTATTAATACTATTATGTGTTATGTTTTTATTAATCGATCTATAACCTAGGATGATTATAAGTCGGGAGTATTCTGGCTACGAGATAGTCTGAGCGAGTAAGAATTTTCAAGACGAAAATAAAAAAATTTCGGGAATAAAATATTTTTTGGGGAAAAAGACGAAATAGGCACTATTTGTAAGACCCCGAATTTTATGAAATAAAAATATTCAATTTTTCTTATAATAACTATTTAGTAATGGTTAAATTGATAAAAGGTTAAAGTTAAGGGTGATATATGAATTTTTTCAAAATACACAAGTGGTTATAAAATATTCATTGTTGTCAGAGAATATTCGTTTGGTCGTGGAATATTCTTTTTGTCGGGGAATATTCGTACGACGGCGCAGTTATTTGTGGGCCCCATAATAGAATAATTGTCGGATGAATAAAACGACAAGTTTGAGTTTTTATAAATAACGCGTAATTGTTACAAGCTAACACATTTGTTGGAATACGGTGGTTAAAATAAAGTAATCTGGCGTTGTTGCACAAGAAGACACCAGTATTGACGCGAATTTTTTCAATTATTGATTCTTACGTGAGAAGCACTACTCAATAATTGTTACGATAATTATTGCTCAATATTTTATTTTATTGATTCAATAATTTGCGTTGATATTTTATATTATTGTTGTTTCAATAATTGTCACTACACAGTATCTCCATTATCAGATCAATAATTCATATTATTTGAATAATATTATTAGATAACATTATTGGCAATGTCTAGAAAGTTACATCAATGAGAGGTTTGGTAACCTAATTGCGGCGCCCAAGAAGGAGAAATCCTTATCGGAAAGCCCCTTTTCAGGAGGCTATGCGGTTGTCATTATTGTGATTCTGTAATATTATTTGTGAATAATTAATCATTGATTTATATGATAAGGAAATATTTATTTGACGTGGATATAAATGATGGATTTATTTATGTGGTTATAAATGAAAGAGTTAATGTTGAGGTGTTTTATAAGTATTTTATCGGATTGGAGGTATTAAAAGATCAAATCGGTGTTCTTACAGCTTTATTGTGTGAGTTATAATATTTAATCCGACCGTTGGATCGTTGTGATTTTTGGATATGTTATACATATATAAGTTGAGTATATGTCCACAAATTTTGAACCGTTAAAAATAAACGTATAATTTGTTATGAATTTTAAGAGGTGACTGATTCGGAAATTATGTTTATAAATGATTTTGGTAAAAAATTATAGAAATGGGTGGGCCCACTTTTGGTTGTTGGGGAAGATGGCTGATTTTTGGTGGGTAGAATAGTAGCATGTAAAGCCATCAGGTTACAGGTCAAGTCTACTTCGGCGTGCTAACATTTTCCTATAAATAGAGGGCTAAGTTAGAATTTAAAATCACACCAGAAACAAGTTTTCTCTCTTTCTCTCTATAGATTATTGAGTGTATTTTGAGAGTATTTAGATACTTTGAGAGTTGCTATTTAGTAGAAGTTTCCTTCGGTTTTTCATCCGATATTCCAGTCAGAAGTACTGCTCTCTTGAGGTAAGGGATTTTAAGGGTTATTATGTTTTTCAGTTCGTATTTCTTTCGACCTTCAAAAATTCTGGAAAAATTTTAAATGATATTTTGATGCGTTTTATTAATTGTGTCCAAAAATGGTGATTTTTGGATGTATAGATTAAGAGTTATGAATTTTATGAGAAAAGACTATTTTAAAAGTAACCGCTTATAACTCCTTGTGGTTAACTCCAAAATTGATGAAATTTTTATTGGAAGTATATCTATATAATATTAGTGTACTCTGTGAATTTTGGAATTTTTGGACAAGAGTACAATTTATGATAAATGTCTAAATATTCGGCTGTTTTGGCCATATGAAAAATAGTAAATGAATTTTAATAATTCTGAGAAAAATATATGTTCAATATGGAACTATATTCTGCTAAATCTCAGAAAAAAAATAAATTTATTTGTACTGATTCGGTATTTTTCATGAAAATGGACTAGTTATGAGTAAATGAATTAAATATGTTATGTGAAGTAAGAAAATTAGAAAATAAGATTTTATGGCTTGAGAATTCTATATGAGGTATATGCAGATTTTTTTTGATGAGGATTTTGATTATTGGTGATGAAATCTTATGAGTTTGGAATTTTAGAATGATTAAATGCATTATTTAGTAAGTGTAAACAATTAAAATAAATTGTTTATAAGTTTAAGAAATGTTATTTCAATATCATTATACCGAAATATTGGTATGAATTTTATTGTGAAATTTTTACCTTTTTCATGTCGGGGTTACTATTTACGAGTTACTATTCTCAAGTTATTATTCACGAGTTACTATTCATGAGTTACTATTCATGAGTTACTATTTATGGGTTATTATTCACGAGTTATTATTCATGACAAAATTGGTTTCTTTTTCTAACCAAATTATAGTTGATTTATGAATATTACTCTAGAGATTAAATCTAGATGTTTTGATTATATTGATTTTACTATCATATATAACATTTTTATAACTCTAATGATGATATTAATTTCTCTTTGACTTGAGTGTAAAGATGGGTAGATTATTGGTATGATCGTGACTATGGGTTCTCTTTGGCGCCAAGTCTGCAAAGTTGAATTGTTGGTTGGTATGATCATGACCATTGAATTTATAATTGAATATCTTTAGCTTAAGTGCAAAGGTGAAATGATCAACATGGTTATAATTATTGTTTATATAAATTCAAATTATTATATATTTCTTTGAGATATTAATATATTTGGGCTGTGTAGTACAAATATGAATGTTGATGAATATATTTGGCCCTGTAGAGCAAATATGAACTGTTGAGGAATATCTTTGGCCTGTAGTGCAAAGATGAATTGTTGATGAATATCTTTGGCCCGTAGTGTAAAGATGACCTGTTGTTGAATATCTTTAGACTGTAGTGCAAAGATGGTATGTTGATGAATATCTTTGGCCCGTAGTGCAAAGATGAAATTGTTAGTATGATTATAAACAGGAACTGTGATTTGGTATAACCATGATCTTTGATATTTCAGGTAAAGACATGTGATGAAGATTATCTTCGTCCTGGATGCGAAGAGAAATTTAGAATCACAATTATGATTATGAGTTATTCATATGATTGTGGACCAGAAGTGTTGATTGATGTTACAGGTATAAAACATTATTGGTGGATTTTTAACATAGAGAAGATAATAGACATTATGGTCTATTTGACTCTTCTAATGGATTGCTCGTTCCGCTGCAACTATGGTTGAAATTTTTATCATCTACCATATGTTCTAAATCTCGATTTATTATTGATGAAAGCTATTGATAATTTAATTATCTTTAGTCATGATATTCTTTTTGGGCTAGTTGTGCTCACCCTTCTGCTTTCACAATTCCTTTCGTGTAATAAGAGTAAATTTGGGTCGAGCGGGGGGTAACAGGTAATAGAAGCGGTGGTCATCATTTAGTAGTTATATTTGGTGAATCAACTAGGGTGAGGCGTAACCCAACGCGTTGGAAGGTGTTTTGCCACTATCATACAAGATGTCTAATGACATACAATCTCGTGTCATCATAAGACAGGGTTGTGCTCATCCACTTGCTGAGTATATTTACGAGCACTACCTATATAATCTTGGTGTTTGTTTAAAGTATAATTCTCATTTAGAGACAGTGGAGATAATGATATGTCAAGAGAAGACTCACCATCGGGAAGAATGTGATAGTAATCTTCTCATTTTTTTTGGGGTCTATTGGGTCAACCAAGGATAATTTTAACGACCCCAAAATCTATACAATTTAAATCTTGACTTTGGTCGTTAACCATACATTAAATCTCTAATTTTACATCATTATTCGATGTTAAACTTAATAAAATTGCGGAATATTTAAAACTTTTATACATTTCCTTCTTTCTTGCCCTGAATCGCAACCTTTACATTACATCTCTTTGATTCAATCTTATATCATGAATCGTTACAACAAAATGACTATACAAAGTCTTACATCATAACTAAATATCCATATACATTGGATAACTCAACTTACAATTCAACAACATGTTACGTTCAAAATATGAAATACATTTCTCATAAAACATAAGCAATCTTCGTGAATATAGATCTCTATAACTCACTTAGCACATATCTTTACCTTAAAATCTTGACCTGCAAAAGTGGTTATTTGCAAGAGTGAGCTCGATGATTTCAAAGAAAGTCTAACAATTTTCATGCATCACATAGCACATAATAACATGCTCGATATACATCTCATTAAAGTAACATGGCATACATGCTTTTAATTCACATAGCAAATATAAAGATTGAGTTCCTTACTCAATCATCGTTACTTAGCCAAAACAATGCAGTCATATATTGACTTTACATTTCATGATTTCAACATGCATAACATATCATGCAATTTAAAAGCAGTTCATCAAGTCCACGTAGAAAATAGGAGGAACCGAAAGACTTGCTTGATCGTTGTTTACCAATAATAGTTTAACAAACTTACGATTATTTGCACTTCACGTTGCCTACACAATTATATAATCATACACATCAACTATTAGTCACATAACAACACATAGTAATTGTAATATAAACTCTACTCCACATCTCATAATCATTCTATTAATTAGCACATGATGTTCAATTAGATTGTGTTAACTTTTTGACTTATGACTCACTATATTTCATAATCGAAGTTCATTCAAGTGCTTAAGTCTTACTAGGACTACTTATTGGTTTTATATTAAACCCATTTCATATCCTATAATATTCATTTCAATTGAATTGAAATACTTTTTAAGTTCGTTAACACTTGGCACGACGCTTTGACGTTCATTAAATCACACTTGGATTTGCTTTCTTATGTATGCTTACTATGCTTCAATAACTTATCTAATACATCATTTATTAATGTTAAGCATCATTATATTTACTAACATTCAGGTTTTATAACTTAGAACATCATCTTTTATGGTCAGGAGCACTACACATGCATATGTGCCTGCCCGACGCCCTCCAATAACCCCCGAAAACACAACAGTCCTAAAGATGGCCATTTTGACTACTGTTACAGACCTCAAATTGAAAAACGTTTGTAACAAAAGTTGTAGGTCTACTCGTCCTCGTTCCGGATCATCATGAATCAACTCAATCGGAATTCGTATGAGAAAGGTATGGCCATTTTACTACAGAAGGCCAAAAGCGCCAAAACTCGACTTCAGACGTCCCTGTGCTTGCACACGAGAACTAAACTAACCGGTGGCACCATGACAGCGATATTGGCACTGGGGCTCGAATTTCAATATTTGGGGTGCGAATCAAGGTATTTGGTAGCGAATTTTAGCGTTGAGGCGCCAAAACTTGCAGAACCCCAACCCAAGTTAATGTAACAACTATTTTTTTTTTGTCTATTACTTCAATTCTAACACTAATTAACATGCATAACTTCATCTTAAACTACACATAAATGTTAACAATCATCCATATAACAATTACCAACAATTAAACAACTACTTCAGAAAACTTAATTCTTTGAAAACACTGTTTTTAAGAAAAACTCCATTGTTAACGTTGTTTAACACTGTAATATCAATAATAACCCAAACTTGATTACTTTAAAGTACGATTCTCTGAAATTCATACCTAATTAACATACATAAGCTTCAATTTCACAATTAGCATATAATCACATACTAATTTTGTTATACTCCAAAACATGTTCATGTTCATCCTCATATGTCCCATCAGAAACCAATTTCGTTTCTCTTTGAACGTATTTTAGCATACAATATATATATATATATATATATATATATATATATGCTAGTTATAATATTTACAACCACATACAATCACCATAATTCATTTGTATATCATAATTGAAAAAATAGAATTCATAGAACATATAAATTTTTTTCAGTAAACCCATATAAACACATATATCTATATAATATTAAGGTTAACGAACATACCTTCAATTACTAAGACAAATCCTTGCTAATACCAATTGAACTTGTTTGAAAACCTCAAGAATTTGCTTTTGCAATCCCAACATTTCTCTCTAGAACTCTCCCAAATTCTTTTCTCTCAGTATTCTTTTTTTCTTTTCTCTTAAGCCAATATCGGACTCCAAAACTCTTTTTTACGTGAAATAAAATAAAGGCAACGCCAAACGTTTTTTTTAAAAACCCGACATCACTTATTGTCCTTTATAAATTATCGGTTACGAGAACTTATTATATTTTATTTATTTAATTTATTTAATAAATCAAATTTAAAAATCCAAAAACTATACGGCTTTGTTTGGCAAAACTCTTTAAAATTAAAGACTTAATATATTTAAGCCTTGTTTGGCAAAATAAATTAAAACTACTTTAATTTATTTTAATAACCACTTATAATATAGCTATTTGTCACACTTCTAATCAATTAAGTTTTCATACTTGATTTAATTAATTCTAATAATAATTTATTAATTAAATCATTTAATCACATAACTCAATACCACTAATTATCCATCAAATTGAAATATCACTATAATAATAATTTCCTTAACTTATTAATTAATTATTTAACAAATAATTAACCAACTTAAATCAAATTAAACAAATACAAATATGTATTCATCAATAACACATCCAATAAATATTTATATAAATTAATAAATATTTATAAATTACATTTAAAATTCTAAAATTCTGGAATGTTACAATAATTCTATGGCCATATGATATCTATCATAACCTAGACGCATGGCCTCCCATGTACGAAGGTTTCCTTGAGCACTTCCCAAAGATTCTAATTTCTAAAACAGTTTTTGACTATACCTTTATGTAAGGTGTCATTGTGACGTGCTATCCAAGGTTGGGATGAGTGTCACAGTTGGTATATATTTGTATCCAAACTCACAGCATATGTGTTGTTGTATTCTGCACGATACTTGTTGTAATAAAGTTGTAGTTGTTTTCTGTACCATGTATTTGGCGACTCAGAATGGGTTGGATGAAATGGACCTATTTTGGGGTTGTCACACTATTCATCCGTTTCTGCTCGGGGATTTATTTTGAAATTCCGAGAAGTTATTGATTACGTAAAATGTTGAGACGTGATGGAATATTCAATAATATTTCAGTTATGGCAAAAACGAAGTTTTCGCCTGCGGACTCAAAACCTAATGGTTAGGTAAAGTGAGTTTCGAGAATTTTATGATCACATATAATCATTAGGGTTATTATGCGTGAGAAATACGAGGATAATACTAGTTATTATATGAGTATAGTAAGAAGATTAGTACGACGTATAATACGAATATCGCATTTAGCTATATATCTGAAGAAAATACGAGAATACGAGAATGAGATGCGTAGAATACGATTAGTCTTAATGGACTTTGAGTTCATGGACTTTGTAGAATCTAATTGAACTGGGATTATGTCAAGCCCAACGCTTTGTGAAATCAAACCCAAGATAGGCCCAATAAGAATTAGGGTTAAGGCCCAAACTAAGAAAAGAAACCGCGGATCGAACCGATGGGTAAACGGATGGGTAAAACCAATGGGACAACCCATGGGGTGACCCATGGGCAAGAGGGGCGGCCACTTGGCCACCAAGTAAGGGTGGTGGCCAAGTAAACTTGGTGGCTAAGTTGTGGGAGGAGGTGGGAATAGTAAAGAGGTGGGGGCGAAATGACTAAAATGCCCTTAGCTTTGAAAATCTATAAATAGTAAGCTTATTTCATTTGTTTTGAAATTTTAAAAATCCCACACTTGAGAGAGAGAAAGAGAGAGAGAGCTCGGATGAAGAGGAGAAGGAAGTGCATGAGCATGAATGCTCGGATCAAAAGTGATCATGAAATAGAAAAGTTTGCAAAATCGACTTTTATGCAGCGGGAGAAAAATATGAAGAAGAGGTAATCTAAAACCTAGCTTCTAATAGATTTTTCTTTAAGTTTTCTATGTTAAAACATAACTTAATGAAGATAAGAAGTAGATAAGGTTAGAGATGATTTCATATGGTTGAAATCATGAGAAAAGAAGAAATAATAAATTAGAAGTTTAGTTTGTAAATTTCTTAAGGAAGTATAAGATTCGTAATGAATTTGAACGATCCGAGTGGATTATATGAATAATTAGGTTAAATAAGTAAGGAATAATGTTCTATAACATCAAATTCCAATAAAAAGTGGAATCGTAATCCAAAATATCGATTAAAATGAAGAACGAACGAAGAACACGCGAAGAACACGAAGAACGTTGTTGATGGACAAATTTAAAACCATCGTAGGATAATTGTTGT
The DNA here is from genome assembly GCA_020205605.1 of Panax ginseng. NCBI lineage: Eukaryota > Viridiplantae > Streptophyta > Magnoliopsida > Apiales > Araliaceae > Panax > Panax ginseng. The sequence continues at coordinate 81,229,470 of CM035147.1, read as the reverse complement.
TGATGGACAAGTTTAAAACCATCGTGTATAATTTAGTTGCTTCTTGCTTGGTTAGGATCGGTAGAAACGTTCATGAAGAACGGATTAAAACTTAGCTATAACGAAGTTATGACAAAATTTCGTAAAAGACGAATGAGAATTAGAAAGTTAGTAAATGAACCCGAACGTGTAGGGTTTCATAAGAAAGTAAGAAGACATAGAAAATGTGAGTCGTGGACTCAAGAACGAACGAGTTTCGAGTTCGGATGACCGAATTACGGACGAACAAACGATGAACGTTAAAAACATAAAATGAACAAAGAGTGAAGATCAAGCCAATCGAATGGCACGTTAACGGATTCAGAATGAAGTTCTGTCCAAGGGGTACTGAAGTATGTAAGATAAGGAAGAGAATGGCTTTGGAACGACCTCGTTCTGAGTTATAACGAAGGAGTTATGAGATCGGGAAGTGAGCGTCTCAAAGAATTTATTTAACACTTAGAAAAATTTCTAGGGTTTTGTCTCTGGCGCAAATATTTGATAGATCTGTGGGAAGTGGCGCCAGAGTAGTGCGAGCTCGACCATAAACTCACGGTGAGTGGCGCCATGACATGAGAGTTAGAGAGAGGAGTGGATAAGCCATGGCCAATGTTGGGAAAAAGCCAAAGATGAGCTTTTAATTGCTCAGCTCTTGGGGGGGAAATGTAAGGGAAGATAAAGAATATAATATTCAACTAATGTAACACTTAATCAAGTAATGTAAACCTTTATTAAAGGTTGATCGTGAAGATTAAACAAGATTAAAAGTTAAAGATTATAAACGCAGGTTACGTAACTGATATCCAGGGACCGTAGTCGCGATGAACGAACGTGAGGGATTGCTATGGTTGTGATTCCTTAGACGTTGAGTGACGAGGGTAATGAATAACATTCCGATGTTATGTTATGGTAATGAGAGATAAGTGTAAAGCGTTTAGACGCTATGAACGCAACGTTGTTGCAATGGACGAGCGATTTTAGCATACAACGATCAGTATGACTTCGACACTAAGAACGAGTAATGAACATGGGGTTCATATAATGAATAACGAAAGTATTAATAAGATAGAAATTTTCAAAAAAGCCGTAACAAATGGTAATAAGATTAATGAAAGCCGAATGTGAGTCAGATAAGAATATAAATCATCCAAGATGATGAACGTATGAGTAAGACATCTCCATATGTCACAAAGCCGTAAACTGGTAAAGGAGGTTAGTGGCGTAAACTTATATTGCAAGAACGCAAACCCTAAGAAGTAAAGTTAAGTAAACCAATACGTAAATTCAATATATGACTGGTGTTTATGTTTTCTCCTTATGTGTTATATAGGAATTGGAATTAGCAGTTCAGCATATGTTGTAGCTGGGCGTAAGGCAAGTTTCCTAACTTCATTCATATTACATGAATGCTAGTTTCTTAAAATTCTCAGATGTTGAACTTGAGAAGTTATGTCTATGTTCGAATGTGTGATATTTGTACAAGGTGATAAAATGTATGAGGCCTTGAGCCATAATTTGAACACTTCGGTGTTTCTATGATATGCATTGTTCTGTGATTGAGCTGTTCAATACAAGTATGTTCTATTTATACATGAACCGTTATTGTTAAGTATGTGCTAATGATTCTAGCCCGATAGGATGTGTGTGAAAAAGGTAGAACAATGAAAGTATTTCAAAGCGAAAATGATTGATGTTTTAAGATGATAGGAATCGAGACTATTCCTATTATTCAAGCTGCTTCATAACCTTTGTTCGGTTATAGAAGTTCTAAAGAAATGTTTTAATTTCAAGTTGTTTGTTGTTGTTATGACTTCTTTGGGCAATTGAATGCTCACACTTGCTTTAAATAAAAAATAATTTTCAGCGAACAAGGTTAGAAGAACTTAAGGATCCCGTAGAGATCAAGCTGACGGTATCCGGATGAAGTGCCATTCGAGAATGTGAGCAATGAGAAGATCAAATGAAGACTTGTAATGTAGAAAGATAAAAAGCGAACTATAGAATAGTTTAATGAACTATTATGTATCCTTGGTGGCGGATAAAAGTTACTCTTGTAAGATGAAATGAATAATGTATTTATTATTATTTGTAATGAAAAAAGGTTATAAGGTTTCCAGAACCTGGTATTTGAGAGTGTATGTTGTTATATTTCAGTATATAATGATGTATGTTGGATGAATGATGTACTCGTGACGCATACGGAATCAAGGTGTGAAGATAGAAATCGAATTTGAGGCGTTACATTTCTGAATGCCGATGTTGTTAACACAAAAACCCATTTCGTATAACTTATAAGTGATGAAGATAGAGTTAAAGACTCTAGGGGCCCACGTGAAGATAACGAATATACGATTAGAATCGACTTTAAATGATAAAGTTAAAGCCTCTCAAACTACACACTCAGAGCTGATGATTGTGAAGAAAAAGGTTCAAGCTTCAAGCTTCAAGAGGGCGTTATTCTAGAAGCAAGAATCGACGAAGAGAGGAAATCTCAACCCTCGATTTAATTGGCCCATTTAAAATCCACGATCGGGTAGGAACTGTGGCCTATAGACTTGTTTTACCGCCAAGTATGTCGCGTGTTCATAACCCATTGGACCCGGTACAAAACCCATTTCCAAAGCCCCATATCGAATGGCTCCTATTGAACTTCAGGAGTTAAAGACCCAACTGCAGGAATTGTTAGACATTGACTTTATTCGTCCTAGTACTTCTCCTTGGGGTGCTCCTGTTCTATTCGTGAAGAAGAAAGATGGGAGTATGCGACTTTATATTGATTATCGGGAGTTGAAACATATCACCATCAAAAATAGGTACTCATTGCTGCCACGTATTGATGACCTGTTCGACCAGTTGCAAGGCGCCAAATTCTTTTCAAAGATCGATCTTCGTTCTGGATATCATCAGCTGAAGGTTAAAACTGAGGATATTCCAAAGACTACCTTCAGAACTCGGTACGGACACTATGAATTTTTAGTCATATCTTTTGGATTGAGTAATGCTCCTGCTGCCTTCATGGATATGATGAACCGAGTATTCAAGGAATATTTGGATCACTTTGTGGTCATCTTTATTGATGACATCATCATATAATCCAAAAGCCGTGAAGATCATGAGCAACACTTGGGGCTGATACTCCAAAAGCTTCGTGAAAACAAGCTTTATGCCAAGTTGAAGAAATGTGAGTTCTGGCTTGAGGAAGTAGCATTCCTTGGGCACGTAGTATCAAGTCATGGAATATCTGTTGACCCAACAAAGATTGAAGCTATTCAAAGTTGGGAGAAACCTAAATCAATGACCGAAGTACGTAGCTTTCTCGGTTTAGCTGGTTATTATCGGAGATTCGTGGAAGGATTTTCTCGAATCGCTACTTCATTAATTCAGCTGACTCAGAAAGATACAAAATTTGGTTAGAGCGAGGAATGTGAGAAGAGTTTTCAAGAACTCAAGAGGAGACTCATTTCAGCACCTGTTCTGACAATACCATCTGGCTCGGAGGGATTTGTCATCTACAGTGATGCTTCGAGCAAAGGGTTAGGATGTGTTCTCATGCAACATGGGAAAGTCATAGCCTATGCCTCAAGACAACTCAAAGAATATGAGAGAAATTATCCCACTCATGATCTAGAGTTGGCAGCTGTTGTCTTCGCACTTAAAATTTGGAGGCATTACTTGTATGGAGAGAAAGTGGAGATCTTTACGGATCATAAAAGCCTCAAATATTTCTTCACTCAAAAGGAACTCAACATACGACAACGATGTTGGCTTGAACTGTTGAAAGATTATGATTATACCATCCAATACCATCCTGAAAAAGCGAACGTGGTAGCTGATGCATTGAGTAGAAGATCATATGCAAGGATGAGTGCGATATTGTCAACGCAAAGGCCCATTTTGTGTGACTTGCAAAGGATGGAGATAGAGTTAAAGACTCCGGGGACCCATGTGATGATGGCGAATATATGAGTAGAACTGACTTTAATCGATAAAGTTAAAGCTGCTCAAGCTACAGACCAGGAAGTGATGCGTATGAGAAAGAAAGTGCAAGAAGGTGCTATGCCGGAAGCAAGAATCGATGAAGATGGAATACTTCGAGTTAACTCCAGACTTTGTGTTCCTAACGACCCTGATTTAAAGTATAAAATCATGATGGAGGCGCACAACACACCGTTTGCAATCCATCCTGGGAGTACCAAAATGTATCATGATCTTTGACATACATTTTGGTGGGACAATATGAAGAGAGAGATAACGTTGTTTATTTCAAGGTGTCTAACGTGTCAACGAGTTAAGGCGGTGCATCAAGTACCAAAAGGTCCATTGCAACCACTTGAAATTCTAGAATGGAAGTGGGAGCACATTACCATGGATTTCGTTACTGGTCTTCCCAAGGTTTCTCAAGGCATAGATGCAATTTGGGTCATTATTGATAGATTGACCAAGTCTGCTCACTTCTTACATATACGAGAAACTTATACACTTGAACGTCTTGCTCGTATGTACATAAACGAGATTGTAAGATTGCATGGTATGCCAATATCTATAGTGTCTGATCGAGACCCAAGATTCACTTCACGATTTTGGGTTAGTTTACAAAAAGCTATGGGCACAGACTTACGATTTATTTCTAAGATATCATCCTCGAGACGGACGGGCAATGGAGAGGACTATTCAAACTCTTGAAGATCTATTAAGACTTTGTGTCCTTGACTTCAAGGGAAGTTGGGACAAGTCTTACCCTTGGGTGGATTTTCCTACAACAACAAGTTATCAAGCAAATATTGGCATGGCTCCATTTGAGGCGTTGTATGGAAGAAAGTGTCGTTCTCCAGTATGTTGGGATGAGGTGGGTGAAGCAACATTGTTGGGACCGGAGTTGGTACGTATGACTACGTAAAAGATTCAAACGATACGACAACGTATAAAAACCTCACAAGATCGATAAAAGAGTTATCCGATCTTCATCGAAAAGGGCGTGGAATTCGATATAGGAGATCATGTGTTGTTACGTGTTGCTCCATGGAAAGGAGTTACGAGATTTGGAAAGAGAGAGAAAGCTCAATCCTCGATTCATCGACCCATTTTAATCCTCGATTGAGTAGGGCGTGGCCTATAGACTCGCTTTTACCGCCAAGTATGTCTCGTATTCATAACGTTTTTCACATATCCATGTTACGTAAATATGTGGAAGACCTGAACCATATTATTAAGTTAGAACTGGATGAAATAGCGGAAGATTTAACGTATGAAGAGGTTCCTGTTCAAATCTTGGATAAGAAGGAACATATTCTACGCTCCAAGGTTATACCTCAAGTCAAACTTTTGTGGAGAAACCACGATGTTGAGGAAATGACCGGGAGTTAGAATCAAATGAAATCAAGGTATCCTTACCTCTTCGACATACCCAGTCACGCACCTAATTTCGAGGGCAAAATTTCATAAGAAGGGAGGTTGTAAGACCCCAACTTTTATAAATAAAGATGAATTTTCTATAAATATCATTTTTGAATATTATGGAATGAATTTGATATAATATTATAGTTGTGGGTAATATTTATAAATTTTATAAAGTACACAAGTTGTTATATAATATATTCGATTGGTCTGGGATATTCATTTTAACAGGAATATTCATATAACTAAGACAATCATTGGTGGACCCACAACGGATTTATTATCGGATCGAGAAAAGCGACAAAAATACTTTATGAAAATAATCTGGCGGAAGTTTTACACAGTTAGCTGTTGAAACACCGGTGTTAAAAAATACGATGTCTGGCGTAGTTAACAATAGACACGCGGATTGATTATTGATGCTTACGTGAGAAGTCACTCGGTTTTGTTCAATTATTGCTACAAGAATTCCGCGATAATATCTCACGTTATTTGATTCAATTATTGTCAATATTTTATATATTATTAAATCAATAATTGAGACGACAAAGTTATTAATATTATTATTTGCAATATTAACGATGTCTAGAAGTTACATCGAGGAGAGGTTTGGTCACCTAATTGCGCCATGATAGGGAGAGATCCTTATTCGAAAGCCCCTCTTTCACGAGAACGACACAGTCGATTAATATTGTGAATTATAATAATGGTGATAAATGTTGTTGAAAATATTGAGGAGATTTTTATGAAGTATTTGTGGTATTTTATGGACCCCCATTTATCAATTTTTTAAAATAAGCGGTAGAAATTGTTTAAAGGTGGGGCCCACATGTGGGGCCCTTATGTGTTGAAAAACTGATTTTGAAAATGGGGGTGGGAGGGAGTTACGTATAGGGGAGGGAGTTTATATATATAAGATTGTGATGTGAGTGTATATATATATTGTGTGTGTGTGAGTGGAAAATGGTGGAAAAGTGATAGTATGAAAGTGATGGGTGTAAGATGTGTGTGTGTGTGTGATAGTGATGGGTGTAAGGTGTGTGTGTGTGTGTGTGTGTGATAGTGAAAGGTGTAAGGTGTGTGTGTGTGATAGTAAAATGTGTAAGAGTGTAGTGAAAGTGATTTTTTGGGGGAGGTGGGGGATTGATGTTGGTTATAGGGGGAATAAAAATCAAGTGGTTTATATATAATATGGATATATATAAATTGAAAGCATGTGTTATATATATATATATATATATATATATATATATATATATATTATATATTTTGTTTTGTTTTTTTATGAATGGTTGATTGAAATTGAATCTGCAAAATTATTTCGTCCATGAATAGTGCCCTTTCATTCTCCTATAAATAGAAGCTCATTCCTTCATTATTTCTTATGAATTCACTGAAACTCTAGAGAGAGAAATTATAGAGAAACTATAGAAAAGTATTATGCTACTTTTCTATTCTTATATCTAGTTTCTTTTACGGTAAGGGGTATTATTTCTTTTGTATTCATAAAGAGAACTTCTATTATTCCATTACTTATTATTACGTTGAAAACTCGTGATATCTGTGGGTTACCCTATACTTAGTGAAATTCTTACATTATTCCATTCTTTATTATTACATTTGGAATATCACATCTCTGTGCATTTTACGTGGGACTGGTTCCATTCTTTATTATTATTCTTGGAATATTATATACATGCATTTTACGCTTGAGACTGTTTTAAATCTTTATTATTACATTAGAATATCCTATCTCATGCGCTTTTACGTGGTGGGACCGGTTCCGTTATTTATTATTCTGTTGGAATAACTGCATATGCGGCCCATCGCATGCCCGGTGATTTCTTTTAGACGTTATTCTATTCTTTATTATACTCGGTTGGTTAAAATTTTGACTTTATACTCCATAAAATTAGTGGAATATCCTTGATATTTTGCGCTTCATCCAAAGATCTTTTCATGGAAATATTCTTACGAGCATTCTTGAATTTTACTCTACAAAGAAGTATCATGTTAACAATTTGGACGTTATTAGTTCTCGGATAAATTAATTCTTGAACTTGTTTTATTGAATTCTTATATCATTGTCATCATCCTCATGTTTATATTTTGTTGAAAGTCATCTCGTGTTTTGTAGTGCATAGATGGACTTGGTATGATTATGACCAAGGATTATTGGTGTAATCATGGTAGTAATGTTACAAATGATATGGTAAAAGTCCTCATTGGCCCGTAGTACATTGATGGACGGTTGTTGGCATGATCATGACCATTGATGAATACACGAATATCCTTGGCCCGTAGTGCATGGATAATTTGTGGTTGTGGTACTAATGATTATCCTTGGCCGTAGTGCAGGAATGATGTGGATTATATATTAAGCTGAGTCCCAACGATAAAAGTGATGAAAAACCTTTTAAATCATAGAAGATAGTAGATTTTATTCTCTACTTGACTCTTCTAATGGATGCTTTGTTCATTAGCAGCTTAAACTTGATATTTATTATATTTTATCAGTTTAACACTGTTGAAGGCTAACGATAAATTATTCTGCATTATCTTAATCATATTATTTCTTATTAGTCTAGTTGAGCTCACCCTTTTGCTTTCATTGTTCTCTTCAGGAAATGAGAACGTAGCAGGGACTAGTCGGGAAACAGAGTGATGGTCCTAGATGGTGCATTAGTAGTCTTCACTATTCTGTGAAATAGTGTGATAATAAATGTAATGAGGACCCCATTGAGTTTGTATATTGTCTAGATGACAATATTTGTATTAAAACTCACAGCATATGTTTAGTCGTATTTTACACGACTGTTGTATAATTAAGTTTGTATTTGAATTCTGTACCATGTATTTGGTGACTCGAGATGGGTGATGTATACCTATTTTGGGGGCGTCACATTTAACATGGGACTACCCAAAATAGTAATAGGGACTTTTATCCTGGGACAGAGGGAGTATTATTTTTTGTCAAAGACTGCTGAGTTTGTACGAAATTATAGCAGTACTTCAGTTTCTTCGAAAGAAAAACTAACCTCACTAGGCGAAGCCACATGAGAGTGTGGGGTCAATTGATCCTACTGGAAAAAAAATATTTTATAATATATGCGGTCCGGATCTTAAGCTCACCATTTATCTAACATACCTTGTTCACCTTTCTTTAGCGACGGACCGGGCGATGATTCGATCCGTCGCTATATATAGAATCGTCGTCTTAGTTTTTAGCGACGGACAACATATAGCAACGGAGCGAACCTATAGCGACGTACCGAATCGTCGTCCGGTCCGACTAAAAGGGGGTGAGCAAGGTATGTTAGATAAAGGGGTGAGCTTAAGATCCAGACCGATAATATATGATAAATTAGAAGAAATTTAAGGGTAATGAATAAATTGACTTTATTGAAATTTTATAATTTTTTTAATTCACAGGGTCAAATTCAAATTTTTTTATAACTTTCTCAATTTCATATTACTTCTACTCCCTTGATATATGCATCTTCCTCTAATATTTTTAAAATAAATAATAATCTAATTTATATTATTTTTATAACATAAGAAATTTAAATATTTATTAACAAATTTGTGATTAAAAAGGCGTATTAGGGATCAATAAGGGGCGTGTGTGTGTGTGTATATATATATATATAATGTTATTACTTGTTATATTAACAATATTATAACCAAATACATGATTTTACATATACAACAAGCTAAAAAGTACAAAATTATCTAAAAAAATTGGTTCGGGGCCGCTGCCCCGAACCTCCGCCAAATTATTTATACCATCACACTATTTTGACCCCACTGAATAAAATCCAATCTGCTTTATCAAGATTTTCAAATTGACTAGCATGAAGATCCAAAATCGCTGGATACAATCCGTTGTGAATTGAAGAAGGCAAATCATTAATCTCCAGCACTGTCATTGCAGGCAATGTAACACTACTAGTATATATCTAATTTTTCCAATGTAACCTTCAAATTCCCCTTGTGGACAAGATAGTAAATTGCTTAATATTGGGATTGACTCATATTTCAGCATGTTCGACTAATGACCACTAGGGTTTTCAAGAGGGCAATACCCCTGGAAGCCCATGGAAGCCAATTACAAAATACAATTGAGTTTGGGTTGGGTTTATTAATGTATTGGACGTCATGAGTTTGAACTCATATTATACCCGCTAAGGTTTTCAAGTTATTATAAAAAATTATTTGGTGTGTGGATTATTGAAGAGCGTGCGAGGAATCTTATAAATATATCAGACAAGCAAGACTAGTCAAATTGGTGAACCTGAGTATATTGTGTATTTTTATTTTTCTATTTTTCATATAATATCTGTGTGAGTATACTATTATTCATCTTAAATTAACCAGCAGTCTGAGTAAAAATGGAGCCACTTTTACATAGGGGTGAATATGGTGCGATTTGGTACGGACATGGCAATGGTCGAAATTTGGTCAGGGCAGCCAGCCGAGAAATGGTGGGCCAAAATGGCTCTAAGTTTTGATGAAATTTGAAATTGTGAGGCCCGTGGGTCTGGTCATTTCTACCCAGTGAACTTCTTCCTTTTTTTTAATCTCTCTATACCAATAATAATAATAATAATAATAATAATATATATTAAAAATAATAAAATAATTACTAATAAACAATAATACAAACAAATCTCGCTTTGAGCCTCAAACGAAAAATAATTAAAATTTCCTATCTATATATCATCTAATGTAGTGATGACCGATGATGATGTGGAGATGAGCTTCCTCTTCACACACACATATTATTATTATTATTATTATTATTATTATTATTATTATTATTATTATTATTATTATTATACAAATAAAATCTTGATGGAACCACCAAAATATGCATTATTACCCTACAATACGAAATCGATATGAATGAATTGTATGATAACATGGATATGTTATAATAATGATTCCCTCAAGATAAAGGAACCACTTCTCTCTCTCTCTCTACCTTTCTTGTTTCCCTCACCGTGATCTCCTCCTTTTTCCCTCATTCTCCTACTCTCTCTCCTCATCCTCCTCTCCTTCATTCTCTATATAAAGGAAGGAAATACAGAAGGAAAGATACACAGAATTCTCTGAAGAATTTTCTCTCTCTTTTCTCTTGCTTATTCTCTCTAAATTTATGCAGCAATTATAAGAGTTTATTTCTATACTTTGCTAAAGTTTTATAACACGTTATCAGCACGAAGCTCTAACCAACTGAGACGGTAAAATTAAATTCTTGCAATTTATTATTATTATCTTCTACGGTTTGGTACATGCCACCAATAATATAATTTTATTCTTATAATTGCCATTAAATTACATTATTTACAATGGTACCATCTATCCTTGTTAATCTTACAAGACTTGGTGGGAACCTTTTTATTTATTATTCAATTAATATATTCACATTAATTTCACTGACTGGTTCCATTATTTATTTCATATCTCGTTTGAATTTCATTATTTATTATTCCATTATTTATTATTCGCATTTGGAATATACATTTGGAATAGTGCATGTTTTTACCGGACTTTGGTTCGTCGTTATTATTTGTTGAAATGATGCATACAAGTAGATTACCGCATGGCGGGTGAAGATCCATTTATATATATATATATATATATATATATATATATATATATATATATATATTGTAATAGTATATATACATTAACGATTGCATATTCTTTTACTAAGATAATATGCTAATACATATATATATAAGAATATTTATATTTGCACTTTATTACCACATGAAGTCGTGATTTAGTTTATTTTTATATATATCATACATGCAATTATTTATTATTTTAATAAATAATAAAATTGTGTTTTAACCCAGAATAGATGGCAAACTTGGCAAAAATAGATTTTTCTATTTTGAAAATATCTGGAGACAACTATTTGGCTTGGGCACTTGATGCAGAATTGCACCTTAGTGCAAATGAGTTAGAAAAGACCATTGAATCGGAAATCTGACTTACTTGACACAAAATGCAAAAGCCATAATTTTTTCTTCGTCACCGTATTGATGAAGGATTAAAAAAGTGAGTATTTAACGATCGAAGATCCTTTGTCTTTATGAATATATTGAAGGAAAGATTTGATCACCAAAAATTGGTTGTTCTCCTAATGCCAAAATTTGGTGGCTTAATTTAAGGCTACAAGATTACAAATCAATTCTGAATATAGTTCAATGTTTATAGAATAACCTCTACTTTGGCACATGCGGAGATCCGTTTTTGAATCCCAAATGTTAGAAAAGCGCTCTCGACTTTTCATCCCACCAACATGATTACATCACAACAATATAGGCAGAGTAAGTTCACAAAATTCGGTGAATTGTTGTACATCCTCCTTGTTGCGAGAAAAGAATAATGAATTGTTGTTGAAAAACCATCAGTAATCTGACTGACGGGTGCTACCCCATTCTTAGGATATTAATGACACGTCATTCAGTGAGAATAAGCGTGACAATAGATGGTCATATAAAAAGAAGCCTTGGGGACGAAAGAATAAGCGAGGCTATCGTAACAACAAATTCTAGAAGCCGCGACAATTGAGGCCCACGAAGTGGCAAAGTGTAAAGTCGGGTAAAAATAAAGAAAATGCAACATGAGAAAAAGAACAAACCGGATGTTTGTTTTAGGTGTGGGATGAATGGGCATTGGTGGCGTGCACGTAAATGCAGCAGAGGCATCTGGCTAATTTATTCGAGAGTCTCGAAAAGAACAAAGTAATGGAGGCGAAACAAACTTTGTTAATCATCAATTGAATATATTGTTGATGATTCTGATGACCAACAATGAGGAAAAGGTTGATGATATTCTTGAACCTTACGAGAGTATCTTTTGGGATATCGTTTAATTTCTTGTTTTAATTAAACACCTTGCATGTATAATATTATTAGTTTTCATTCTATATGTGGTATGTGTTTCTCATGAATAAAATTATATTTGAAATGTAACTTTTCTTATTTATGTTTTTTATATGTGTGGGACCATTTTTTTTAATGGATATGGAGGATATATGTTTAGCGAGACGGTGCAACAACTCATACAATCCTTCAAAGTGAGAAATATTTTTCTGTTGATCAAAGCTAAAGGAAATGTAGGAACTATCTACGGCACATCAAATTTAATCGAGGATTTGGAAAAGCTAGTTTCTTGCTACCAAATGAGACACAGTTTTTATCAAAAATGCTACATATTCTAGTAAATCAAGAAGAAATTTGCTTAGTTTTAAAGATATTCGACTAAATGGTTTTCACATTGAAACAACCGATGAGAATGATAATGAATATCTTCTCATTACTTCTACTATTTACGGAAAAAGAATATCTTAGAAAAACTTCATTCAATTTCTTACGGATTATATCTTATGAAAATTAGAGCAATTGAGTCTCATCTTGTTATGATTCCAAAATCATAGATCCCAAATCACTTATGCTTTGGCATGAAAGACTCGGTCATCCGAAGTACTTCTATGATGCGTCGTATTATTGAAAATTCTCTTTGGTCATCCTCTCAAAGATAAAAGGGTTTTTCTAGTAGTGAATTTCCTTGTCTTTGCGTGTTCTCGAGGAAAATTAATTGTTCGACCATCACCGGTAAAAGTTTATAAAAAAGCCCCAAAATTCTAGAGAGAATTCAAGGAGACATTTGTGGACCTATTCACCCATTATGCGGCCCATTTCGATATTTCATGATTTTAATAGATGCTTCAACTAGATGGTCTCATGTTTGTCTTCTCTCTTCTCGAAATTTTGCCTTCTCAAAACTTCTTGCTCAAATAATCAAATTACGGGCTCAGTTCTCAGATCATCCAATTAAGTCAATTCGACTTGATAACGCAGCTGAATTTTCATCAATGACTTTTAATGATTTTTGTATGACTATTGGAATTTCCATTGAGCATTTCGTTCCTCGTATTCATACACAAAATGGCTTTATTTGAATCTTTAATAAAAGACTTCAACTAATTGCACGACCATTAATGTTAAGGGTTAACTTACCTACCTCGGTTTGGGGTCATGCAATTCTTAAATCTGCTGACCATCATTCGAGTAAGACCAGCGGCTCTTCATAAATTTTCTCCTCTACTGATTAGTTCTTGGGCGGATACCTGACATATCACACTTTTCGAGTTTTTGGAAGTGCGGTATATGTTCAATTGCACCTCCACAAAGAACTAAGATGGGAGCCCAACGAAGAATAAGTATTTATGTTGGTTTTGATTCTCCTACTATTATCGAGATATCTTGAACCTTTATTGGAGATGTTTTTTTTTTGCTTGCGTTATGTAGATTGTCATTTTGATGAATCTGTATTTCCAACATTAAGAGGAGGAAAAGTTTTAAATAAAAACCCTACGAAATATCATGGAATGCATCGATTTAAATTCACTTGATCCTAAATGCGGAGAATGATGTGAAATTGAAGTTCAAAGAATTATTCATTTACAAAATATTGTAAATCAAATGCGGATGCATTTAATGATGCTAGAAAAGTGATAAAGTCACATACACTGCGGTGAATACTCCGGTGAGGATAGAAATACCTATTGAAAAATCAATTCTGGAGAATTGTGAATAAGGTAATAGAAGAATCTAAACCACGCCGGAAGCGTGGAAGAAGGCAGGTTGGTGCAAAAGACCTGCATACCACGAAAATCAAAAAGCAAATAAGGGAATCCCGGAAGGAATACCGCTCGAAGTAGCACTTATTCCAAGAGTGGGAATAGCTCCGGAAGAGGAAAAACCGCTCTCGAAGTAGCACATATTCAAGAGTGGGAATAGCCCCGAGAAGAGGTTCAAAATCTCGGTGAAGGGATAAGAGATGAACACGAGAGATCTCGATAAATTATGTACATGATGAGAAAATATGGGATCGAAGCAAAGTCATGATTGATGATATATTTGCTTTCTCTATAGCATCGAGATATTACTTTGATTCACGACACGGATCACGAACCACAAAGCGTGGAAGAATGTCGGAAAAGAAAAGATTGGCCAAAATGGAAAGATCTTTATTCAAAGTGAGCTACAATCTCTATTGAAAAAAGAAGTATTTGGACCGATGGTCAAACACATTGGGTGTAATCCGGTTGGAAACAAATGGGTATTATTTGTCTGAAAGCGAAATGAGAAAAATGAAATTGTGAGATCAAAGCCCGACTTGTAGCTCGAGGGTTTTCACAAAAACTGGTATTGATTATCGGGAGACATCTCTCCGGTAATGGATGGAGTCACTTTTCGCTTTCGATAGGTATGGCAACCATGGAAGGTTTGGAAACACGTCGATGGATGTTGTGTGACATACCTATATGGCTCACTTGAGCGGTGAGATTTATATGAGAATCCTGAAGGATTGAAAATGGTTTGAATCACAAAGGCCACGTCACATATATTGATCAAGTTCTGGCGCTCATTGTATGGGTTGAAGCGAGTTGATGCAGTCGTATGTGGTATAATCGACTTAGTGATTATTTAATAAAAGATGGATATATAAATGATCAAGTATGTCCATGTGTTTTATTAAGAAATCACAAAGTGGATTTTCCATTATTCTTTGTATATGTGGATGATTTGAATCTTGTAGGTACTCTGAAGAACTCACAAGAAGCTGCTACTTATTTAAAAGATGAATTTGAAATGAAAGATCTTGGAAAGACAAAATTACATTTGGGAATACAAGTGGAGCATTTAGCGTCACGGAATTTTTGTTCATCGATCCACATATCTTGAAAAAGATTCTCGATCGTTTTCATATGGATAAAGCTCATCCTTTGATTACCCCGATGGTTGTTCGATCTTTAGAAGTTGATAAAGATCCATTTTGGCCTCTAGAAAGTGGGGAAGAAGTTCTTGGACACGAAGTTCCATACCTAAGTGCAATAGGTGCTCTTATGTATCTTCTACAAAGCGTATACGACACGATATTACTTTTTCTTTGTCAACTTGTTAGCAAGATCTGGTTCTTCTCAAACTAAGAGACATTGGGATGGGATCAAACACATTTTGAGATACCTCAGGTGGAAGTATAGATCTTGGGTTATTTTATCCAAGAAATTCACGTCGCGATTGGTTGGATATGCCGATGCGAGGATATTTATCGAGATCCACACAATGGAAGATCACAAAGCGGGTTATGTATTTACATATTGTGACACGGCTATATCACGGAAATCCCTAAAGCAAACCATGATAGCTACATCTTCAAATCACTCGGAGATACTCATTTTATACATGAAAGCAAGCGAAGAGTGTGTTTGGTTGAGATCAATTATTGACATATTCAAAAATCATGTGGATTACCATCGATCAAAGACATTCCTACTGATTACGTATGAGGATAACAGTTGCATGCATTGCTCGACTTAGAGGAGGATACATCGAGGAGATAGAAACAAAGCACATTTCACCTAAATTCTTCTTCTTCACACATGAGCTACAAAGAAGGGTGATATAGATGTGCATCAAATTCGATCATGTGATAATCTAGCAGACTTATTCACAAAATCGCTACCAAATGCAACGTTTGCAAAACTCGAAAAAGGATCGGAATGTGTCATTGAAAGACTTATGACAACATTTCATCGAGGAATAATGAATTCCTTTTGAGGGGGAAGATTGTACTCTTTTTCCTTAGTCACGGTTTTTTATCCCAATGGTTTTTTGACAAAGTTTTTACGAGGCGATCAATTAAGATATTTATGTAAAAAAGATATGTACTCTTTTTTCTTTCGTTAAGTTTTTCCCACTTGGGTTTTTCTTAACAAGGTTTTTAATGAGACATAATCTTTATCGTAGGGAATCGGGGGAAGTGTTATAATAATGATTCCCTCAAGATAAAGGAACCACTTCTCTCTCTCTCTCTGCTTTCTTGTTACTCCGTGATCTCCTCCCTTTTCCCTCATTCTCTACTCTCTCTCCTCATCCTCCTCTCCTTCATTCTCTATATAAAGGAAGGAAAATACTGAAGGAAAGACACACGTAATTCTCTGAAGAATTTTCTCTCTCTTTTCTCTTGCTTATTCTTTCTAAATTTATGCAGCAATTATAAGAATTTATTTCTATACTTTGCTAAAGTTTTATAACATAATTAGTATAATAGAGGAGAGGAGAGGAGAGGAGAGATATAATAAAAATTGTTAACATGTAAAATGTAATCCTTTTTTGAAATTAAAAATTATATTTTTTATTTTCAAATCAAGGCCTAATTTATGCTACAAATTGGAATAAGAATATATGGGATTTGATTTGATGATTGCCCTTTCCCATAAAAAAGGTCAAGAATGTACATCATATCAATTTTAGTGTTTCAAATCAAAATTTAAAATTAATATTTTGTATTATATATATTTTTATATAATTCTCTTACATAATTAATCATATAATGTAATAAAATAATTAAGCATTAATAATAACACACTCTCTCTCCGTTCTCTGCACATAAATTTCATTGGGGAATGGGCATGCAAATTTCCATTTATTTTTTTTACTTCAAATTTCAATCAAGTAAAGAAATAATATATTGGAGATTGTGTTAAAAACAAATAGTTGTAGTTTAGTTGGTTTGAACTCTAATTTATTTATTTACAAGTCTTAGGTTCAAGCCTCACAAGTAACAAAATTTTATTTTACAAAAGAAAAGAAGTCCATCGCCTACTGCCGTATGGCCTTCCTTCTCGCCGGCCAAAATGCCCAGACTTTCATGGGCTAAACAATCTGAAGTTTCAACGCCTTGACTCAGAATGGCAAAAGGCTGGAGTTTACAAAACCAAATTTCATGGGCTCGAGCCTCTTTTTGTCGGTCTACGTACGGTTTAAAATTCAAACCACACTCAAAACCACTTAGGTACGGGTTGACAAATCGAAAAATCGCAAATAAAAGCACTTGTGATTGGTGCGGTGCGATTTTATTTGGTGCAATTTCGATTCTAAAACCAATTGAAATAATATTTTATGCAATTTTAACAGCGGAGTTAGAATATTAACATATTTTGAATTGTTTGAGTTTGGTTTATTTTTTTGTAATGGCAAATCCAAAAAGAAAAAGAAATGATTCATATAATTAGTTTAGGACCAGGGGTAAAGTTTCATGTACATACATCATGTTTATTAATAGTATACTCTTCTGTATATATAGTTGCATATTAACATATTTTGAATTCAAAATAAAAGCTTAATTAACTGAAAGTGTTTTTTTTGGTTTTGGTGGATTTACAGAGAAGGGTAGATTGCTTTGATAGGTTGATGTATATCAATATGTCAAAGGTTTAAGGGACCAGAGTAAAAGGAATCCTTTATTCATGTCAATTCCCATGCTTTGATTTCTTCAATTTTGATTTTTCTGGCAGCATCATCATAATTACATGTGGCTCTCTTTTTGTTCTTTTGCAACATTCAAGTTTTTTATAAATGTGATTTATACAAAATTTTATAATTTTATGATTCAAAATAGGATTTACACATGGTGCGATTTCGATTTTATAAGTACGGTTTGTACTTGTGAATTAGGTCCGGTAGGTTTTGTGTTACGTGCAACGTTTGATATGGGTCGGAGCTCATAAAAGATATAATCAAGGTTTATGGGGTTAGTGGGTAATTGGGCCGAGTTTTTGGTGATGGTGGTGGCAAAGGCCTTTAGCGATAAATGCTTGGTGAATTTCATCATTGGGTTCATGCGGCCTAGGGCCGAAATGGGATAACCAAATTTTGAGAGTTGAAACTAGCTAGTTGTGGCTAAAATTGAAGTTTAAAGTATTGAAAATTGTATGGTAGCTAAAAGTCTGAAACCTCAACAGTCGGCGCAGTGGTTTAAGGTTGTTCTGGGATGAACCGGAAATGTGGACATCTTAGGTTCGACTCCTACTTACAATTATTATCAAAGCAGAAATGCTCATGGGGTCACGGACCGCCAACGCAAGCTGGTTCAAAGAAAAGGTTGGTTTGGACTGGGGATTAGTACGACTGCAGTTGAAAAACCCCACATTATCAAAAAAAAAAAAAGTCATGGTGAAATGCAAAACCCCACATAGTTTAGAGTTTGTTTGTCTATTGGTGTTTTGTGTGTTTGATGCGTTTGAGAGTTACAAATGCATCAAGCTCTTAATAACTTATTTCGACCACAACAAATTAAAACTGATGCGTCGCTAAATGCATCAAACGTTAGTAACTCATCAAATTCCGAGCAAAGAGTTAAAAAAGTTAACCTTACCCAATTTCACAGCATATTTCATTCAGTGTAGTCATGAAATTCATTTGTATAAGCATTGGTGTCACATGGTCATTAAAAAAACAATTAGTCTAGGGGAACATTTTTTTAGTGACATTTCTAGTGACATATTTTTTTATTTTTTTAATTTTTTTTGTAATTCCTCCCAAAAAATATTTAGTATTTATTTAAACTGAAATTTTTATAAAAAATAGTGTTTTAGGTGTAATTTAAATACATATAAGAAACAGGGTTGTACAGACTGTACAGGTCTTATTTCTTGTATGTATCCAAATCTATATATACTAAAATACAATCCATAACACAATATTTTAACATCTGTCATTCTAAAAACTCAACACCTGTCCATCCTAATTAATACTCCTAAATATTCTTTACAAAAATACCCTTCACAACCCCTCTAAAATAACAACCGAAATCCTGTCTTCAACATTGACATTCAAATAAAAACTGAATCCTATCCTATCTTCAACTTTGTCGTTCAAATAAACCTATTACTCTTAGCACATGAATTCCCAGATTGCTAAATTAATTCAAATTCATTCAAAATTCGAAGAAACTCAATCTAAAGGATAAACATCCAGTAGATTGCTGAAGATCTGATTTTCACCATTTGGTTTAGTTACAGATTCTCCATTTCAACCAATCTTTCTCTCTCCTCAATTCCCAGAGTCATCAAAACATGTGTTACGGTTCACATCGATTGCCATCGAAAGCTCCTTCTAGGGCGGTGGAGGATCTGAGGCTCCGTTTAGCCGAGACCGAGGCACGACACCGAGTTGGGATTCGAGACCATCTAGACGAGATGAAGCGATTCGTCTCCGTCATGGAGATACAATTACTTACCGGTCTCCTCTCTTCTCCGGTACCCAAAATTAGCCCTCAACCCCCTTCTAAAACTACAGGTTATGTTTGTATATATGTATCAATTTAAAGTTTAATCTTGCTCTAAAAAAAGAGCAATCTTCCCTTCCTTCCAGCTTTGATAAATGTTATGCTAGGAAAATCTCCGAAGCCTTTTCAGTTTTCTCTAAATATATTTTAGATGGACTATGAACTATGGGTCTCAATAATTAATATGATTATTTTGTCACCATTTCATCCATATATGTGTTTATGCTTGCTAATTTCTCTCTAATTAGCACATGAATCCATTGCGGATAAGTAGGATAGGAGAATACATAGAACTATTGAGAAGTTGAAAGCTAAAAATCTTGCAGGTTTTGACCCTTCATTTCAGTTGTGCAAAATGACTTTTAATTTGACTTTCACTTTGTCTCAGTTGCTTGCCTTCAGATTTGGAGGGTGCAGTCCGCCAGTCAAGTGTAGCAGGTGCAAGTTTTGTGTCTTTAGGAGGAATGAGAGCCATTGTATGTGCTAGAAAGATTCAGTCAAATAATATTATCAATATACCTTTGGGTGGATAAGTAATATTGCTTGCAATATTTTAGAGAATATTACTATGGAAATTTTTCCGATAATTCTATATAAAATATTCGACATGATTTGTTTCCAAATTTTCGGAGTATTTTCCATATTAACACCAATATTTGGCAGTAAAGAGTTACTTAGTTGATTTTGTTCCCAAATTTGAAATTTGTCCAACTCTTATTCCATTTTTCTAGAAGTTTTTCACCTGACTATTTCCAGAAATTTCCTTGCCCCTGATGTTGTTACAGGGTCATAGTCGATAATGCTGGTTGTTCCAACGCCACTCGCGTTATGGTAAGTATCACCTTCTGTTAAATTTCCCAAAAGTTATTTGTCCAAAATTAGTTTGACATTTTGACTAATTTGTCCATTATCTTCTTGATAGTGCTAGAAAACATGGAATTCTTCTAGAAGCCGTTCAAGTTCTCAAAGATCTGAACTTGTCAATTAAGAAATCTTACATTTCTTCAGATGGAAGATGGTTCATGGATGGTAAATTTCTTGAATATTACATTTTTTCATCTTTTGGGGCTATTTTTTAGCTGAAGTAATTTCTTGAAGCTTACATTTTATCATCTTTTTGGGCTATTTTTTAGCTGTAATCAACTGGATCTTTTGCTGATTATGATCATATATTCTTTTGTGATTCGATCATATATATATATACAACCAATTATTGATGAGACTCTTAATTCTTATTTCAATTTACAGCAGCTTAGTATGCCCATTTTATCGTCTTTTCTTAATACTTATGTTGCGGTGTTAGGCAGTTGAGCCGCACCATGAATTTTTTTGAGTATTTTCTTACTGATTTTTTTTAAGTTTTCTTTTTCCAAAATATTTGATAGGTTATAACCTAAATTTATATATGGTCATGGTAGGTTGAGAATTGAGATTCAGTTGCATAACTCTGTACATAGACTCTCATTTTTCTCAACTAAATTTAGAAAAATATGATTTTTTTTATGTTACTAAATGCCAACTCCTTTTGTCCCCCATTCTAAGGGGAGATGACATGGTCAAATCCTACCTACTCCAAGGTTATTGTCTTCATAATAAAATAAATAATTGAAGTAAAATTTTTGTCGTATTTTTCAAATTGTAATTCATTGTTGGGTTATTTGACCTGTGCTTATTAATCTAAAAAGAAATGTACTATATATACTTGAATTTAACCTTAAATTTATGTTATATATATATATATATATATATATATATATATATCTTTGCCCTCTAATCCTTAGATACCTTTTCATGGACGGTTTTGATTTACTTTTAGAAACTGTATTCATTTTGTGGGTAATCTGTTGTTAAACTTTACTCTGTCCTGGTGTAAGCACTAATCTTGGAGCTGCCTTGGTAACTATTGAAACTGGAACACCATCATGGGTTTTTCGTTACAAGAGCAATGTTTTATCACTACAACTGGATCATTCGTTACAAGAGGTTGTCAATAGCATGAAAGATCTTATGGATTTCTGAGATCCATAAGTAATTGTATTCTAAAACCCTTTGACTTACTTTCGTGGTGGGTGACTTGGATTACCATTGATTACAGAATCTCTGATGCGCTGGCTAATCCTCCTAATACAAAATAGAAGTAGGTGAAGCTTTTCTTTTTGTTTCATTTGTTCCTTCTATATCTGCTTTGTGTTTGTACAGTGTGTCCTCAAGGATCTTAATGCCCTGTTTGTTGGAGGATTTGTTGTTTATCCGGTTCAAATTATTTTTATTTTCACTTCTTATTTTTATTTTGTGGGTGGACTACTCTTTCCCTGTACATATATTCTTTTTTCATCTAATATATATATATTATAATCCAAAAAATAAAAATCCATTATAAAGGAGCATACTAAGCTTAATTTGGTAGATCCTATTCTTGTGCCTCAGGTCCAACTACAGTTAATGGAAGCCTTTCTGGCCTTGCACCCAGACTTCATGGTTTTCATGTCCATGCTCTTGGTGATACAACAGATGGTTGCTTATCAACTGGTAAATTTCACCCATGTACTTGGATTTTTCTGTACTTTTGACAATGGCAATTGAAAGAATGCAACGATTTTTATTTTCTTCTCTTGATCATGTTAATCTGCAGGACCACATTATAACCCTGCTGGCAAAGAGCATGGCGCTCCTAAGGATGAGATACTCATACTGGCGATCTCGGGAATGTTACAGTTGGTGAAAATGGTATGCATACTTGGATTCATTGCATGATGAGTCGTCACTATTTTGATTATTGTGATCATTTAATCATGTGTTTATGTTTGATGCTTTGCTTATTCATTTCACGTGTCACCACTTTCACTACTATTTGTTCAATGTGGCCCTCATTTTGGAGTAGTTTTTGTTACGAGTAACTCAATAGTGCTAAACTTATAGGTTTTGGTGTTATTTTTTTTCTAGTCCTATAATTATATTTAGTATTTTTTTGTAGCTGAAAACCGTAGTTTTTTTTGGGGGTTTCATATCAGCCAGGGGGTTTGGTGGATACAAATTATGTTCTGTCTAGCTTTTAAAATTCTACTTTACCTCTAGAAAAAATGTTGGTCTAGAATGTCCTTATATGTACTCCCATTCTAAACTATAAGATCATTATTGACCTTTTGAATTTAACTTAAAACACTTTCAAACTCAAAATTTTGACATGAATTCATTTAATTTTAATCAATACATTAATTAATATTGTAAACTATCTAAAAATATTACTCATTGTTGTAATATTTATTGTTTCATAATTTTAATGAATCATCTAAATTTTGAGTTTGAAAATGACTCAAATTGACTTTCAAAAGTCAAAAATGATCTTATAATTTGAAACATGGGTAGTATATATAAAAAAATGCTTGTATAGGATGCAAGTGTAGTCACCTATCTGTTTAAAAAATGCTTGTATAGGAATTGCAAATGCAGTACACGTCTCATTCGATGAACTCTGAGATGGGCCCTCACTAAAAGAAAAGTATGCATATACTTGGAATTGTGGGTTAGAAATGCTTCTAGAGTTCAACTATCTGTTTGCCCTATGGAATTTTTATTTAAATGTTTAAATGCGTCAATAATATACTTGGAATTGTGTGTTTGAGTTTATAATATTTCCCCCTTCGTGTATCTGATTATTATCTCTTATAAACAAATGACTAAGAATATTGTCAAGGATTTTGCAAAGTTGAATAGATCTTTCATGATTATTTTTATATGTTTTGTTTCAACTTGCAGAAAGCCATGTCTATTTATAAGAAGCAGAGGGAAGAAATTGGAGCCATAAATCGGGAGAAAGTAATATCTTGCAACTTGGAGAGCCTCGAGGTTGTTCAAACATATGATACTGAGAAAGCTGCTTCAAATGATGATAAATCTGGTGGGCTTGCTTCGTGTAGTGATGCGCAAGAGGCGGAGAGTGCAGTCCCAGATTATAACGAGGATGTTGACATGTCAAGTGATTTACAGGAGGCAGTCCTGGAGGCAGTCATTCTTCCAACAATGAGGGGAAGAAGTTGATTGAAAATAAGTGTGATCCCTTGCTTTTTTCTGATGTGTCTTCTGGGGCATGTGAGGCAGTGATGCCAGAGTTGATCAAGTCTGGGTCAGTAAATTTAAGTCGGATACATCATTCTCCTGAAAGTACACATTCAAGGGCTACATTGAGAATCCAGAGACAATGTTGCTTTAGAGCTTTTTTTTTTTTTTTTTGTATCTTCAAATATTGATTTCTCTACTTATCAATCTATGAGCCGACCAACTGTTCCTCGGCTCAATATAATCGCTGTGTTCTTTTGTTTAGAATAAAGGGACCTCTTTGAGTATCATGACTAGGTTTTACCCATTGTAGAGTGTAAAGTTCCCTTTTCAAGGACACAATTAATTTGAGCAACACTTCTTGCTTTAGTTAATTTTAAGAATTTGTTGTGCATTATGTTTGCTGGTTTCAGCTGTTGAGATGAATGACAGCTAAAGATGCTTCAGTTCGATGCAAACTGCAACTAATCATATGGTTGTTGATAAGATATGGATATTTGGAAAAGCTAAAGAGATGAAAGGAAGTGAATGTGGATATATCTTTCATTCAGAAATAGCAGCAGATGTATCAACCATTCTCTTGCAGGCTATATTTCAAAATACCAGTTCTGAGGTGGTCATGAATAAAGATGGAAAAAATTCGATTATGTCAAGAAAAAAATGTCTATGCCTGTGGCTCTTCCAGATGGTGGGATCCAAGCTTTCTGCAAAGGTCCATCAGAGATGAAAGTGAAACAAACTTGCAGTACTTGCTCATATTCCTCATTCTTACAAACTTTACAATGTGATTTTCATAGGCACGTTCTTGGGCTTGGACCTGTTAATTTCAGATATTTTTACCTTGGCACAGTGTTTTTTTTATATAAAACAAATTCTTATATTTTATTTGTAGAATTTGAATTCTTCATCTGGCTTAGCTGGTGATTTCTTTTATACTAAGATACTGAAGTTCTGATTCATCAAAGTTAGTTATTAATCATACAATCTACTTATCTAACGAAATGTTCTTTTTGGTGAAATTAATGAAATTTCTTTAAAAGTTTAATGTAGAACCTTGAACACGTTCTAAAAAATTCATTATTTTTAGTGGATCTTATTCTTAATGCTATATGTTGATCTTGTCGTACTATTTTGTTGTATCTATTTTCAATTGTCTCAAGACTCCGTGATGGCATATATCTCCTGCTAATTTACCCTGCATCATATACATACTTTAGAGTTGTAATGGTTCATCTGGTTGGGCTTGTCGAGTTATTGTGATCCCAAGTGACTTTTCGACATTCAAATGATTATGATAAATTGATGGTCAATTCTTATATGAAGACAAGAATTGGATATACTTCGAGCTATGCTGGATCGTATATTATTTGAATGTCATACATGGTGGAAAAAACAATGAGTTATGAGATAATTGTTGTTATCCACTGCAAGGTTTCTTATAGCCTTTTCAATCCGCAAGAGAGAGATATACAAGTTGTAAGGAGGAATTATCTATGACCAATTGTTGGTTTACAGATTTATCATAATCTGATTTGTGTGTCATTCTTTTATGGCTTGCTGAGGACATGTTGATTAATCTGGATAACAATCTATCATATTCTTATTATATTTTAATTTATTAATTATATGTACATATTTATTATTAAAAAATTAAATAATCCCGCCGCAACGCGCGGGTTTGTATCTAGTTACACATAAAACACTGTTTTTTATAAAAATTTCAGTTAGAATAAATACTATATATTTTTTGGGAGGTACTACAAAAAAAATAAAAAAAATGTCAGCTAGAAATGTCACTAAAAAATGTCCCCCTAAAAGGACTCTTAAAAAAATGGATTTAAAAGTTGGTCTACTAAGATGCCCTATAAAATACAATTAATTTAACTATTTCTAAAAGTAACAAATATTTGTACTTATTTTGCGGTAATTAATAGTTATAGTTGTTTGTAATAAAATTGAAATAAATTCTATTGATTTGGAACCTTTAAATTTTTTAAAATTAAGTTAAAAAGTGTAAATATATATATAATTAATCTAAAATATGGTATTATTTTTATTTTTAGTTAAATAACTATTATGATGCCACTATTATTATATTTTTAATCAAAATTGTAAAACATTTTAAAAAAATATCCTCTTTACAACATGTATCTTTAATAATCTTTTAAACAATTCGAATAGGAAATTGATATTTCCACAATTACAAAAATAATATTTCTAGAAGTTCTCTCTCACATGAATAGTAAATAAATCTCACACTTATATGAGAATGACTTTATGAAAATACTAATTTTAAAATTTAATATACCATCGTTTGACTTCAAAAGTCAAAATATATATCTATAATTTTAGAACGGATGGATTAAAAAATTTCAAGTAGTGTAATCATTTTCTATTCATTTGAAAATAAAACACGGTGTTCCACCTTACAGAAGAATCCTTCTCTTATATCGTGCATAGATTAGAAGCTGGAAATAAGAAGAAGAGAGAAATGGAAATGGAGAGAAAAGAAATGGCTAGCAAAACCCAATGATGCAATTTTCCAAACGTTTAGCCTCCAAAGGAATCCGGATCATCACCCTGGTTGCTCCATCGGACCTTCGGGGCTCCATCATCACCACCACCTCAATGGTCCACATTGGGTACATGTCCTATGAATTTGATGAAGATGAGAAACCATACAACATGCAATCCTACATGGCATTTGTCAACTAAAGCTCAAAGTTAGAAATAACTTGACCCGACTCATTCACAAGCAGAGTATATATTAAGATCACTCTTATGCTGCTGCGATTGAATTGAAGAAATGGAATGGAGGAACAGAATAAAATGATTTAAAGGTATTTTAAGTGCATGTTTGGTTGGTGGTGGTGAGTGTTGTCATATAATAACAAAATTATCACATATATTCATTCTATTATAACAAATTTTATTCCACCTGCTTCTTCTCCGCATGGAATAAAAAAACAAAGGGATGTAATGAATTTTATTAATGAATCCGGATTTTTTGATCCATTTTTCGAATCAGTTTTGGATATTTATTGAGAAGGTGGATTGGATCTTTTTCAACACTTACTTTCTCATGCATGGCATGAAGCAAGTGTTGATATTAACAGGCTTGCTTTGTTCCTTTTTATCTGTTAATTGTAGATTGATTACTTAATTTCCCATCTCACCCAAAACGTTAAATTAATTTGTTTCTCTTCTATTTTTTTCATTGAATTTTTTATGGGTAATACTGAGATTTTATACTATAATTAATTAATTAGACAAAGTAGTAATTACATTTCTTAATCTGTGTTTTCTTCTTAAACATCAATTGAAAAGGAAAGGAGAGTAGCAAAAAATTATAAGAAAAGATTATTGCTTTTTCATAGACAATGAATTTGTTCAATTACTAGCGTTGAGTGTGTTTAGAGTAGTAGGGTTTAGTACCTCCAAACAAAGAACAACAGTTTAAGCTCGTTGCGTTCGAGTGTTTGTGAGTTAAATTATAAGTTGCATTTGAAATAAGCTGTTGTGTTGTCAGATAAACAATATGCTGACGTGCATTTGAAACTTACAAAGACACCAAATAATGTGTAGACAACAAGCAAAATATGCTCGTTACTAAAATGGTGCGGGCCAACACCACAATCACCTTAGTCAAAGCTAATTGTCTGTGGCAGATTTGTTCATATAAAAGGAATTGCCTCTCTGTCATTTTGTTTCACTGTTTTACTTGTAAATAAATCAAATTATGCTGCTAGTTTTGAACTTCTAATAGGTAGCAAAATGGTTGTCAACCCAATGCAAAATTTCGACCATCCACAAATGATTAGCCGACGACAAAGATTATAGCATCAACATCTTCAAACCAGACGCCAAAGCCTGCATTAAGTGGCTAGACTCGTAAAAATCCTGGCTCAGTAGTCTCTGTCTCATTTGGTAGCGTCTCTTTTCTTAACCAAGAACATAAGAACGTAGTGGCATTGGGCTTATTGCACAGCAACAGCTACTTCTTATGGGTGGCAAGAGATTCCGAACAGAGCAAACTTCCAATTGATTTTATTGCTAAGGCCGCAGATAAAGGCCTGATTGTGAGTTGGTGCCCTCAACTCCAAGTCTTGTCTCATAAATCTGTGGGTAGTGTCATGACTCATTGTGGGTGGAACTTGACACTTGAGGCGTTGAGTTTGGGAGTGCCAATGATGGTATTGCCAGTGGTTTGATCAAACGACCACCACTAAGTTTGTTGTGGATGTATGGGTGGTTGGCATTAGAATCAGGTTGATGAAAAGGGGATTGTTGCGAGTGAAGAAGTTGCAATGTGTAAAGGAGGTCATGGAGGGGAAAAAAGGGGATGAGCTTAGGGCGAACACGATTATATGGAAGGAATTGGCTGTTGAGGAAATGGAGGAAGGTGGGAGCTCTGATAAAAACATTGAGGAATTCATTTCAAAGCTTGTTTCCAGCTGAATTTGTCGCGATTAATGTTACTATTGAGGAATTCATTTCAAAACTTCCAATTGATTTTATTGCTAAGGCCGCAGATAAAGGCCCGATTGTGAGTTGGTGCCCTCAACTCCAAGTCTTGTCTCATAAATGATAAATCTGTGGGTAGTTTCATGACTCATTGTGGGTGGAACTTGACACTTGAGGCGTTGAGTTTGGGAGTGCCAATGATGGTATTGCCAGTGGTTTGATCAAACGACCACTGTGGATGTATGGGTGGTTGGCATTAGAATCAGGTTGATGAAAAGGGATTGTTGCGAGTGAAGAAGTTGCAATGTGTAAAGGAGGTCATGGAGGGGAAAAAAGGGGATGAGCTTAGGGCGAATGCGATTATATGGAAGGAATTGGCTGTTGAGGAAATTGAGGAAGGTGGGAGCTCTGATAAAAACATTGAGGAATTCATTTCAAAGCTTGTTTCCAAGCTGAATTTCTCGCGATTAATGTTACTTCTGTAGATTATTATGCAATGCGAAAATAGAGCATACCGGATGATATTGTGTTCCTTTGATGTTCCAAATGCCCAACTGAGTTCTTGCTGCTAAACTTTGATCTGAATATGAATTACTCATTTGCATATTTTCTTTTTGAATTTTAAAAGCTCACGTTGCCGTTAAGTTATATGTGATCAAGTATTCAAGTGTGATCAAGTGTTTGTTTGGTTAATAGCGTTTGTGGCAGTAGCGTTTGATACATTTGGATCTTCGAAGGCACCACACCATTTTTGCTGTGCTGCGCTTACCCCCAAATTCTGTGAGTTAAATAAGTTGTGTATGAAATAAACTGAAATAAGTTGTTTCTAGACGAATAAGAAACTTTATATATTTTGAGTTTCCAAGCTTAACCTGTTCAATGTGTGCATAATTTTCTGTTAAGATATTTTGTATCTTGTTTTTTAACAATTGAAATAAATGACGTTCCTGTACCAATTGAGACCAGATCTCATTCAAAGTTATAAACATATTAAAAAGCTGAAGATCAGTTGAAATTTTAAGCAAAACTAGCAATAACAAATTAATTGCCCAGTGTTACCCAATAAACCTTTCTGTTTTATTTATATGTTCATTTGAATGAACAATTCATTCACAATTCTAAAAACATATAGATACAAATAATATTCTGCGGCTATACTATATGCAGGAGATAACGGCTGAGAGATTCAAGTGGTGGTGGATATAACCTTTAAAATGAATTCGTCGATATTCTTATCAGAGCTTCCACCTTCACTCATTGCCTCGACAGCCAGTTCCTTCCATTTGATGGCGTTTGCTCTGAGCTCTTTCCCTTTTGCTCCATCCATGACATCCTTTATACGATTAGCAATGTCCTCCCTCGTAAAAATCTCCTTGTCACGGTCCTTAACCCGGACCCCAGTTTGCCATACGTCCACAACATATTTAGCGTTTGTACTTTGATCCGCCCACTGAGGCATAACCAGCATTGGCATTCCCAAGCTCAATGCTTCAAGCGTTGAGTTCCATCCACAATGCGTCATGAAACTCCCCACGGCCTTATGGGCCAAAACTTCGAGCTGAGGGCACCAGCTCACAACAAGGCCTTTTCCCCCGGCCGT
Source organism: Panax ginseng (assembly GCA_020205605.1). NCBI lineage: Eukaryota > Viridiplantae > Streptophyta > Magnoliopsida > Apiales > Araliaceae > Panax > Panax ginseng. Next base: position 81,199,784 of record CM035147.1, on the reverse strand, counting down.
AGCCACGAAATCACTCGGAAGCTTACTCTGTTCAGTTTCTCGGACTACCCACAAAAAGTTGCTGTTGCTGTTTAATAAGCCCCACGCTACTTCATGCATATGGTCTTGACCGAGGTTGGCAATGCTCCCAAATGATACATAGACTACAGAGCCAGTATCTTTTGCATTTAGCCACTTGATGCAAGCTTCAGCATCTGGTTTGAAGAGGCTGAGGCCGTAGTCTTTGTCATCAGGTAATTGCTTGTCTAAGAACATCGATGGAATTGATGGTCCGATAGTCTTAATTGGCCATTGGCTTGACAACCATTTCGCTATCTGACAGAAAATAAAAGCATGATTAACAACAGTACACCCAGAAAATTTATTAAGATAATTAACCAAAGCAGACTACACTACAAAACAGGAGAAATGCGACGAAGCTGGGGACATAGCATAAAGAATAAAACTTGATTATTCCAAGATCATCTCATATCAGAATATGGTATATTTTTCCCCTATAAAGAAGTCGATTGTTATTGATTTCAAACATCAAAATAATCTTAAATTAGGAACCAAAAAAAGGGATAAAGATACTTGATAATGCTATACATGCTGATTCTGCAAAAAAACCTCGTAATTTATCAGTCATGCCTCAACTTGATACGTTTTTTTGGCCAACAACAAACTAGGTATATGCATCATTTTCAAATGATAATTAGCAGGAAGTAGAGGTTAACTGCAGAGTTCATGCTCATGCTTCACATATATATCATTCAGAAAAAAAAAAATCCTAAATTTGGTAACAAAAAACAAACAAAATAACTGTGGAAAAATGATATTGGAGTAATGCTGCTATATGTGCCAACTCTGCAAAAAGACCTAATGCTTTTTCTCACTTGAAGGTAGATTCATGCCTCTATAGCTCTACTCAATGCTATTTTTGGACAACAAACTCCGCATTTGTATCATTTCAAATGATGTTTAGCAGGAAGTAGAGGTTAACTGCAGAGTTCATAGATATACCATAGAGAAAGCTAACTATATACCAAGAAATGAAATCTATGAAATAAAATAAAATATAAAATAAATAACTTTTCATTTTTCTCCCAACCAAACACAGTGATTCAAACAGAACATAATCATGGCATTGGATATGTAACATAAAGATTCAGACCCCTCAATCTGGATCAAAATCAATTGAAATTAGACATAACCCACCTCATCTTCAAGCTTATCAAAAGTGTTAAAAAACAAACAATCAGCCTCCTGGAAATTACAAAACCGATCAAGAACAAGCCTCAGCACAGCCGGGTAAGAATCCACATCCGACACAAAAGAGGGCAAATCACCAATCCCCAATTCTGGAATTGCAGGCAAACAAATCACAGACCCTTTTTCCACTGGAATCTTAACAGACCCTTTACGGGTATGGTAATAAATTGCAGAAACCGCACAAGAATGAGTAAAAAAACAAACCCCATATAACCCAATTTCCTTAGCTATATCTAAAATCCATGGCATAAATGAATCATAAACAACAGCATTTACAGGGTACCCAGAATTCTCCAATTTCTCAATGATTTTTGGCAAACTTTTCGACCATTCGGCCTTCAATCCTTGAACAAAAAGCTCGATGCTATCGGGTTTTTGGCCTTCATTGAACCCATCAGAGATGTGCTCAAAATTGATGGGGCTGGTGGGTTGGTTTTGTATGAGGGTTTTGTGAGATGTGGTGGTGACTAGTGTGACTCTTAGGCCTTTTGAAGCTAAGCGCTTGGAGAATTGTAGCATTGGGTTATTGTGACCCTGTTGTGGATAGGGGATTACCAGAATGTGAGATTTTTTAGCCATTTTTGATTTTGTGCTCTAATGGTTCTTGGATCAGTATTTTTCACAAGACAAAGAAATTAAAGGGGATTATTACACATACAATAGCAATTAGACAATGGAAAACTAATTGTCAAACTGCACTTCATGTGTGGTTGTACTACCAATCGCACCAAACTGCATCACGTTCTTACCCTACATTGAACCTTATTTTGTAGCTATTCAGTAACTTTTTTTTGCTGGACAGAGTATTATTCTATTAAGATATAGTCCTAGTTTGTTTTGAATAATTTTAACAGTTTTTTGGTAAAACAAAAATGATTTTTGAACTTATTGAATTACCAAACACGACAACTTATTTCAAGTAATCTAAAAGTTTAGTACACGTATAAAAAGGCTAGGTAAAGATTACTTTTCCTTAAAATAAAAAAAAAAATTATTTAAAAAAACTGCTTCAAATTATAAATACAGCTTGTTGGAAAACTGTTAAAAATTTTAAAAAGCTGTATTTAAAATTTTCCCAATTAAGTTATATTTTTGATCATGGTAGACTTTACATATTATACACTGGATACTCTCTCGTCCTCTGAAGAATAACTAAAGATACAATTTATTTTGTCCTAAAAAAAAAAAACTAAAGTATAAAAAGCAAAAGTAATTATGTCCATCAGTCGGGTCCATTAATAAAAAAGAAAAAAGAAAAAGTATTCATCACTTTATATAAAATTATATTTTTGATCATGGTAGACTTTACATATTATACACTAGATGATACAATTTATTTTGTCCTCAAAAGAATAAACTAAAGTATAAAAGGTGAAAAGTAATTACGTCATTTAGTTGGGTTCATTTTTACTCTCTTTTCTTCCATTTTTTTTAATATGTATGAAAAATATACTTTGTTCATCTTTTTGAGGATCGAGAGAGTAATTTTTTTTTCTTTTTAAAATTAGTAGACTCTATCTAAATATTTTTAAACACACATTAATCTTTGTTCAATATAATTTTTTTTGGGTACTTAAAGCCGTCTATTTATTGGATGAAAGAGCCTTCCTTAATAATTTAACTTCGAATAATTTGACACATCCAGCTGCCACAAAACGAGTCCTAAGCCACCAATATTTGATAGTAATGTTTGGAAAAAATATTAAAAACTGGGTGATCAAAATGAAACAAGATATAAAATTTCTTTGGTCCCCATTTCCTCTTTTTTCTCTTGCCAATTTTACAGAAATGACCCTCTCACTTTGTTGTTTCTATCCAAAATATCCTAGAAACTACGAAAGATGGAGCAATTACACCATATTTATGAATCCTGATCCTAAGTGGTGGTCGGTACTTCATGACGAGAGCAGATCTTCTGTCCCTATTTTTTTTGTGTCTTTGTGTCCCTCCACTTAAATTTTGACACCTAGTATCTTATTTAATTTTAAAGTTAATTGATATTAAGTAAAAGATTAGATGTCAAAATTTAAGTAGAGAGACACAAGAAGACAGATAAAATAGGGAGATATGATCTGTTCTCGTTCAAGACAATATAAGAAGTCTACTTCACTAGTTGCTCTAACTGCCAGCAATTATGGTCTTTTGTGTTAAAATTTGAACGAGTTTGGTGCCAGTATCATATATATACGTCAATTTGTATCTCAGTTTTCTTTTTTTGGGTCAATTAAGCATTATTAAGTATAAATATATGTCTTCTGTTTCTTGAAGTATATACTAAGTACATTTTTTACACAATTTAAGAAAGACAAAAATGGAGTAAAGACTAAAGAGTGTGAATAAGTTTTCATTTTATCTATAATAGATCTCACGTAAATACACTAAATATTCTATTTTTTTAAGGGCAAAGGTGCAAAAATACCCTTGAAATATACACGGATGTCCCACTTCCACTCTAAACTAATTTTTTTTTTCAAAAGTACACTTAACGTTACAAAAACCAGATCACCCGTGCCCTTGCTGTTAACGAACTAGCCACCTAAATTAACTCTGTTTACACGTGGACAATTACTGCTGATTAGGCACATTGTTTATTTACAGATACTCGCCGTCTCTCAAGATTTCTCTCTCTAGACTTGTGCAAGTTTTTCTGGTTCTTCTTCTACATCGAGCAGCCTCGAAAAAATATACTGTAAATCTATAATCAAAGGAATATTTATTACCGGAGGTACAGAAATGGCTCCACGGAAGAAATCAGCCGGCGGATCCAAGAAATCCAACCAAAACAAGCATCAATCACAGCCCTCCAAATTCGGAATCCAACATTTCTTTGAACATCACACGCAAAACTCTCAAAACCCACCACTTTGAAAAACCCCGATACCTCACCTTCAACCTCAAAAACCCCCCAAAATGTGTCCAATTCAGAAACAATTGATTCGAAAAAAGGGATTTTTACACTTCAAAACCCAATAAATGGTGAATGAATCGAAAAAATTGGATTTTTATACTTCAAGTTTTCGCCAGGAATGGTGAATGAGTGGCAGATGGAAGACCAAACTGGGCGGGCTTTTTGTTGGATCTTACCCTCTCAAAAGTTTCTTTGGCAACTTACTAATGAATTATCGTGATTTGTTCATCTGGCAAGGAGGAGAGAGAGGGAGAGAGAGGGAGAGAGAGGATAACATTCTTCCTGGGGATGGAGAAGAGTATTATTATTATTTAAGGTATTTTAAAAATAAATTTTGACTAATTTTATATAGTAAATTATATTAATTATAAATTATATAAAAACTATCATTAATTATAATATTTTTTTTGTTAAAAAATATTTAAATTGAATTTAAAACTCTAACACTAATTTTATATTTTGAAATGAAATGGACAAATCAATAATAATAATAATAATAATAATAATAATAATAATAATAATAATAATAATAACATGCTATTTTCCATGTATGCATTGCCTTGTCAGCAAGTTTTGTTTAGGTGTCAGCTCCGTTTGTCAAGGTGGCGTGTCTGTTAACGGGAGGGGTATAATTGATCTTAAATTTATAACGTTAAGGGCACTTTTGGAAAAAAAATAGTTTAAAGTATAAGTGGGATATCGGGATAAACATCAGGGGTATTTTTGGACATTTTCCCATTCTTTTAATACTTTGGATGATAAAATAGATTTGAGGAAAGCGTTGATAGCTAAACATTGGTATGCTTCATGTGTGGGTGGTATGCATGCGGATCACCTATAGCGACGGTTCAGTCTGTCATTATAGAACAACAAATCGTATGTTTGTGTTATGACGACGATTCGGTCCATCGCTATAACTATGACGACAAACCACCCGCACCAGAAGTTCTATGAGCTAAACATTCTTCATGCATTAAAAATTTCTATATTAATATAATATGATACTTATATAGTTATATTATATTCCCTCCATTTCTAAATAAGTGTGGTTTAACGTTTTTGCACGTGAATTAAAGAAGTTATTAATATGAGAAAAATTATTGTACAAGACTAAAATACCCTTATTTAATATGTATTGGGAAGAAAATTAATATGAAAGGCAGGTAGCCTACACCTAATCTAATGCAGTGAAAAGTTAAAAAAAACTAATTATTGTGTGCATTAATTAAACACTTATTGAAAAACAGGGATAAGGGTAAATTTGGAAGAAAAAAATATTAATTATGATTTGGTTTTATTAAGCGTCAAATATTTTGGAATAAATCAAATTGTGGCGGATCCATCTTAGGGAGGGGTCAATTGACCCCACTTAATTTTTAGGGTCAATTTCTTCTCCTCTCCCTACCCTCTATATAAGGTGTTTATTTAAAAAAATTAATGAATGTCTCAAATTTGTACACACTTTAGTACATTTTTCTTTTTAAGTCATCTGGCCACAATGTTAACCCATCAAAAAAAATTCTTTAAAACATATTGTATATTTTTTTATATATAACTTCACAAATTTAGTAATTGTTTGTGAATTTTTGCAACAACGTCGACTCAGAAAAAAATAAAAATTCAAAAATGAATGGATGAATGATTGTTTAATAACTTACATTATTGAACATGATATTTTTGTAGTTATTGAAAATGAGACTATCATACAACAATTTCAAGTTATAGAGTCTCGAAAAATGTTATTGTAAATAATATATGATCATTATTTAATTTTGTGATTTATTGTATTATATTTTTATTTTTTATTGAAATTTTTTCATCAAATTTGAACCATGGGCTAGATCCGGCTGACTCTATGCCACGAATGATTGATCATCAATAGTAGAATCAGGTGAAGGAGTGGCAGTAGACCAGTCAAAATAATAGATTGGCTTTATTTAACTTTTCTAATAACACCAAAAGTCATATTGGTTTTATTCATAAAAAGAGAACCGCAAAACCTAACCTCATCTTCAAGCTTGTCAAAAACATTGGAAAAAATCCAGTCAGCCTTTTCCAAGATCAACGAACTGCTTCTTCATATCTTCACTTGAATGAACATTTCATTCTCAATTCTAATAAAATGTAGATACTAATAATATTCTGAGGCCTACACTAAATGCAGGAGATATCAGCTTGAAAGCTTCACGTGGTGGTGGATATAACTTTTGAAATAAATTCGTCGATATTCTTATCAGAGCTTCCACCTTCACTCATTGCCTCAACCGCCAGTTCCTTCCATTTGATGGCATTCGCTCTAAGCTCTTCCCCTTTTGCTCCATCCATGACATCCTTTATACAATTAGCAATGTCATCCCTCGTAAAAAACTCCTTGTCACGAGCCTTAACCCAGACCCCAGTTCGCCATACGTCCACAACATATTTAGCGTTCGTAGTTTGATCCGTCCACTGAGGCATAACCAGCATTGGCACTCCCAAGCTCAATGCTTCAAGCGTTGAGTTCCATCCACAATGCGTCATGAAACTCCCCACGGCCTTATGGGCCAAAACTTCGAGCTGAGGGCACCAACTCACAACCAGGCCTTTCTTTGACGCCTCGGCTTTGAAATTACCCGGAAGCTTATTCTGTTCAGTTTCTCTGACTACCCACAAAAAGTTGCTGCTGCTGTTCAACAAGCCCCAGGCTACTTCATCCATATGGTCTTGCCCGAGCTTGGCAATGCTCCCAAAGGATACGTAGACTACTGAGCCAGTAGCTTTTGCATTGAGCCACTTGATGCAAGCTTCAACATCTGGTTTGAAGAGGCTAAGGCCGTAGTCTCTGTCATCTGGTAATCGCTTGTCTAAGAACATTGACGGAATTGATGGTCCAATGGTCTTAATTGGCCATTGGCTTGACAACCATTTCGCTATCTAACAAAACATAACAACATGATTAATAACAGTTGCTCTCACAAAATTTATTAAGATAAGTAAATAAAGCAGACTACATCATAAAACATGAGAAATTTAATGAATCTGGAGACATTGCATAAAGAATAAAACTTGATTAATCTAAGATCATCTAATACCAGAATATGGTAAATTATGAACCAAAAATAATCGTCACTTTGAGGGAAATTCATGCTTTTAGTCGATACTTTTTTTGGCCTACAGACTGCCTATGTATCATTTTCAAATATATTTAGCAGGAAATAGAGATTAACTGCAGAATTTATAGATAGACAATAGAGAAGGCTAACTATATAGCAATACTATAATAAGAAGATTCAGAACAGATATATCATTCCTATCGCATTATCAATCATCATCTCCATCAAAAGTGTTTGATATAGAAACAAAACATAACTAAGGCAATGAATATGTAAAGTCAAGATTCAAGCCCCTCAATCTGGATCAATATGAATTGAAATTAAACATAACCCACCTCATCTTCAAGCTTATCAAAAGTGTTAAAAAAACAAACAATCAGCCTCCTGGAAGTTAGAAAATCGATCAAGAACAAGCCTGAGAATACTCGGGTAAGAATCCACATCCGAAACAAAAGAGGGCAAATCACAAATCGCCAATTCTGAAATTGCAGGCAAGCAAATCACAGACCCTTTTTCCACTGGAATCTTAACAGTCCCTTTATGGGAATGATAATAAATTGCAGAAACTGCACACGATTGAGTAAAAAAAGAAACCCCATATAACCCAATTTCCTTAGCTATATCTAAAATCCATGGCATACATGCATCATAAACAATGGCATTCAAAGGGTACCCAGAATTCTCCAATTTCTCAATTATCTTTGGTAAACTTTTCGACGATTCGGCCTTCAATCCTTGTACAAAAAGGTTGAAGCTATCGGGTTTTTGGCCTTCACTGAATCCATTGGAGATGTGCTCAAAATTGATGGAGCTGGTGGATTGGTTTTGTATGAGGTTTTTGTGAGCTGTGGTGGTGACTAGTGTGACTTTAAGGCCTTTTGCAGCTAAGCGCTTGGAGAATTGTAGCATTGGGTTTATGTGACCTTGTTGTGGATAGGGGATTACCAGAATGTGAGATTTTTTGGCCATTTTTGATTTTGTGCTCTAATGGTTCTTGGATCAGAATTTATCAGAAGACAAAGAAAGAAAGGGGATTATTACACATACAATAGTAATTAGACAATGGAAAACTAATTGTTTTGGATATAGCTAAGGAATTCTAATTATTTCTATATAATCCAACTCTTTACCATATATTAAAACTTTAAAAAGAACTGTTATTTACACAAGAAAATATAATCCAACGAATTCAAATAATTTATATATAATCCAACTCTTTTCCATATATTAAAACTTATATCCAACGAATTCAAATTATTTCTATATAATCCAGCTCTTTTCCATATTAAAACTTTAAAGAAAGGAATTATTATTTTTACAAGTTGTTACTTACATATAAGACTGTAAAATGAGCAAACAGTTTGGACTCGATTCGTACTCGCTCAACTAAAAGTTCGATTCGAGCTCGACTCGAAATATAAATGAGCAAATTTTAAAGTTCGATAAATTACTCAAACCTCCTCAAATTGTAATTTTCTATTGATACTCAGATCATATAATTCGGTCGAAAAGTTCAAACTGCTCGGGCTCGATTCGGAATCGTGTTTGACTGATCGATAGCTAAATGAGCCTCAATCAAACCTTATTTTATACTCGATAAATTTTGTGAAACAAATCTGAGCAACTCAATACTCGGATCGACTCGGTTCGTTTACACCCTTACTTACATAAATGTGACTTTCTTATTTACTATTATTTTGTGAAATTATAAAATTTAATTGTGAAAATATTAATTTTTTCCTATACACCAAACTGTATTTGGGCTATTAAAAAATCAAATTATATTTTTAATTTTAGAACGAAGTTAGTATTATTTTCTAAATACATAACCTCACTCGAATTGAAATCCAACATATATATAAGAATTATATTTATACAAGTAAATTTGATATTTTCACAATATTCTCTCACATGATTTGGACCCCACTTACTAACAATTAATAAAAATTATAATAGACTAGCTTCTGGTAACCAAAAACCAAAAAAAAAAAAAAACCAACCTCATTTTCAAGCTCAACAAAGGTGTTGAAGAAGATCCAATCTGCCTTGTGTAGATGTGAAAATTGACTAGCCAAAAAAGCCGATGTACCCGGATACAAGTCCACATAAAGATCAGAAGGCAGCTCCCTAATCTCAAGCTCCGGTAATGAAGGCAAGGATATCAGATCAGAACATTCCTGAAGAGGAGCCTTAATTTTCCCATGGTACACATGATAGTATATAGCACAAACAGTACAAGCTTGAGTAAAATATTGTGCTACTTTTAGGCCAAGTCCGTGTCCCAAATCTATAGCCCATGGCATAAGGGAATCGTGCACTAGGACGTTCACAGGGTAACCATTTTTGTTTTGCTTGTCCAAGATCGTAGGCAAGTTTTCTGAGACCTTGCGTTTGATATGTTCTATGTACTCATCTACACTTTGTGGCTTTTGGCCTTGGTCGTGTTCGTAGGAAATGTACTCGATGTTGATTATGTTGTTCAAGGCTTGGGATTCTTCCATGGGTTTGATGGTGTTGGTGGTGACAATTAGTGTGACTCGAAGTCCTTTTGAGGCTAAACGTTTGGAGAACTGCAGCATAGGATTAATGTGACCTTGAAAGGGCATAGAGATTACCATAATGTGGGGTTTCTTGATCAGTTCTTGTTTCTCCATTCCCATCTTTCTCACTGAAATGGAGGATTTCTATGTGTTATGAAGCAATAAAGGTTTATAAAAGGAATGGGGCAAGTATAAATGAACCAATATGGTTTATAGTTTTTAGGGGTATTATGTTTTCTTGTATAGAAGTATATATGAAAGGGATCTTCAACTTTTTATGTGTGTTTTTTTGGGTTGTGAGAATAATTTGTATCTAAAGATCCACATTTTTTTTGGGTTTTATTTCTTTTGATTTTTCTGTCATTTTGTTTCCTTGTTAATTGCTAACATAACCGAGCCGTGGAATCATTGGGGAGGCTGAGGAGTAGAGGACTGCCAGCTTTCTCATTACCGCGCCATTTAATAGGGCCAGGTTTGATTTATCCGTCTTCTGTCTTATGTGTATCTGCTCCGTGAATGTTCTTGCACAAGAGGATAGTATACTAACTCGACACAAAACAATATTTGCATTGTACTTGTCTATGTATGATATGGAGCATGGTCCCTTTTTCCTGTCTATACAATGTCCAAAAAAGTTTGGCCCGTGATACTATATCATCTTTGTTATTTAAGGGTATTATAACTAATTAATATTATATTTAATGTTGTACAATTATTTTTTTAATTCCTGTGCACAACTTTAAAACGTCATATATTATAGGACGGAGGGAGTAATTGGTTTTCCATTTATTAAGAGACCTTTAGTGCATTGCTAACCGGAATGTGTTTTGTTTCGCTTGATGACACGGATACCGGTACGCTATGGTATTTTTATACGAGTGCTTATAGTACGTTTAGTTGACTATTATTTTATAAATAATTTAATACAAATGTGACCTTTACAAAGTTAAAAATTAATTTTTATGTGATTATAGATAAACAATAATAAAAAGTATTTGAATTTAAAAGTAGGCAAGTGATATTTTCACACGGTTTTCTTATATTTCCACACGGTAGGACCCACATCTAAACCATGGTTGAGTAACTGCTGAAACTTAACAACAATAGCAAATTTATTTTCCCAAATTACTCTCAGTTACCGACTAACCCTCACCTCCTCCTCTGTCAATTTCCTGCTGCCTCCTCCGTCCATCCCCCTCCTCTCTCAATCTCCTCCGCCTCACTACGCACTTTCCCCTCTCTCCTCCCTCATTATTTCCTTAGTTTAGGAAAAAAGAAGCCTCAATTTCAATTTTTGCAATTTTCGGCGATAACGACTGTAACACCCCAGTCCCACATCAAAAGATAGGGAAAAAATTTGTCTGCATATAAGAAAATAAGTTACTACCAATAGTACCTTCAAGTCATGACCTTTTGGGTGAGCCTGTGGTGGGCTAGATGACCCAAGAAGATACTATTGAGCCAGTGGTTTGAGGCCCCTTATTTTGATGGATTTGATTCGATTCGGACTTGGGATTTGACCCGAGATTTGTTCCGGACTCAGCATTTGACCCGAGTTGTTTCATATGGTATGGTATCCGAGCTCTCGAAAGTTTAAGATGGGTCATCCGATCGGGTTGTCGGAGGTGGGGACACGAAGGCTGGTTGTATTGTCCCACAATGGAGAGATGGAGGTCTGGAGGTGGGGACACGAAGCCAGTCGGTATTATCCCACAATGGCTAGAGAGGCAAAGATCTTTGGGCCGTGTGTGTGATCGGTTCTGACGGGGACATCAGAAATTTAAGTTGGGGAGTTTGTAACACCCCAGTCCCACATCAAAAGATAGGGGAAAAATTTGTCTGCATATAAGGAAATAAGTTATTACCAATAGTACCTTCAAGTCATAACATTTTGGGTGAGCCTGTGGTGGGCTAGATGACCCAAAAAGATATTATTGGGTCAGTGGTTTGAGGCCTTATTTTGATGAATTTGATTCGATTCGGACTTGGAATTTGACCCGAGATTTGTTCCGGACTCGGGATTTGACCCGGGTTGTTTCAACAATGACTTCTCTTCTTGTCTCTGCAACTCACCATTCTCACTCAAGGTATCTCACTCACCATTTTCTTGGAGTTTTGGTATGCTTGATATTTGTTTACTTTTGACTTACCTATCTTTATTCTAGTTTTGGTAGATCTGAGGTGGGTATTTTTTTTTACTTGTATTTTGGGTGCTCTAGTATTCTCCGTTTCTAATGTGTATTGGGCATCATTAAGATTTAAGTATAGAAGTTGTATGCACTTAAAATTTTCCATTCTAGGATGGTGATATTTGGACCTTTAGCATAAGGTCTTATAATTCATTGCTCTAGGTTCACGTGAATTTTGTTTGGGTTGATTGCATTTGCTGAAGAATATAATCTCCTTCATACCCGAACTTACCAAGTAACTGGTTGCACTATCTTCTTATCTCATTAGAAGTCAGATTGAATCGCTTCGAGTATGTTGTTGTTTCTTCACCATTTGATTTCTTTTATCTTTTCCTGTTTGAGATAGATTGGTTATTCCAAAATAATAATCATATATTTTTTATTTGGGCAAATGCTTCTTTGGTTTAATATGACAAATACTTGCCTATAACCACATATCATGTTTTAATATGACAAATGCTTATTTGGGCAAATGCTTCTTTGGTTTAATCATGTTTTATATGCTAGTTTTTTCAATGTCTTTTGTGACTACAGATCATGAAGACAGATACTTAATTGTTGAAGTGTAATATTGTCCATTTAAAGAGTTAACAATACCCAAGATAAATGGATCTCCTGTTATGACATTCTCTGCTTTCCATTTTTTACAGGATTGGCTATACATTGATTTTGGGATCTCTGAAGGTGTTGATTTTATTTCACTATAAACATGGAGAATTATGGAGCGTTAAAAAATTATGAAAACGGTTCAGCCAATGATGATTGCTTACCAAGTGCAAATATGAAGTGTAAAGATAATATTGATAAGCTAGATGAAGCGTTACAACTTCCAGAGATAGAATTTCAAACTTGTGAAGATTTAATTGGTTTGGTTCAAACATATGCCTTAATGCAAGGTTATGCAACATCGATAAAAAGTTCTGCTAAAGATCATTTTGTGATTATTGGTTATGATAAAGGAGGTACTTATCAGGATAAACTAAAAATTCTAATGGAAAGTCGTAAAAGAAAGACATCATCCCGTCTAACAGATTGCCTTTTTAAAGTTTGCGGAAGGAAAAGGGTTGGGCGACCTTGGGTGCTTGAAATTATAAATGCATGTCATAACCATGATCCTACAGTAGATATGTCGGGTCATCCTTCTTGTCGTCACTTTTTAAAAGAAGAGTTTGAACGTGTTAAAGAAATGACCAAGTGTGGAATTTCTCCACGTCAAATTCTTTCTTCAGTAAGACAATGTAATCCGAATCTCAAGGCCGTTTCTAGAACAGTGTATAATATTGCTCCACGTCAAATTCTTTCTTCACTACGACAATGTAATCCGAATCTCAAGGCTATTTCTAGAACAGTGTATAATGCAAAAGCCAAAGTGCGTAGGGATAATTTGGGTGGTCGTACAATGATTCAAGCTTTGGTTGAAGAACTTGGTGCAAATGATTTTACTTATGATGTGGAATCTGATTCTACTGGACACATGACACGTTTATTTTTCGCTCACCCTATATTAATAGCATTGACTAAAAGGTACTCCTATGTCTTTGTAATGGATTGTACTTACAAGACCAACAAGTATAAAATGTCGTTACTTGACATTGTTGGAATATCAAGTTTCAATACATCATTCTACTCATGTTTCACTTTCTTATAAAAAGAGGAAGTGGAAGACTATATTTGGACTTTGAAGAGATTAGGGGATATTCTTGGTGTTAATTATGAACCTTTGACTATTGTGACCGATAGAGAGTTGGCATTGATAAAATCTATTACAGTGGTTTTTCCAACAATATTCAACATCCTATGCGTATGGCACATTGAGAAGAACAACTTGACAAATTGTAAATCTCAGTTTAAAGAAGGTGAAGATTGGGAAGGATTTATGAAAAGTTGGAGAGTGGTTATAAATTCTCAAAGTAAAGATGAATACAATAGAGTATTGGAGCACTTTGAAATTCAATACAAAGAAATGACAAATGTTCTCAATTACATCAAAAATACTTGGTCACATCTAAAAGAGCACTTTATTTGTGCATGGACAGAAAAACACACTAATTTTGGAACTCGTGTTACCTCAAGGGTAGAAGGAGCGCATGCACTTCTTAAAAGGTACTTACAAATTTCAACTGGGGATCTTAGTGACGTAAAAAACAAACTATGTCTTGCAATTGAGAATCCATTTCAAGAAATCAAGACACAATTTGAAAGTGAAAAAATAAGAATCCCTCATCACCTTCATATTTCTTTGTTTAAAGAGCTAGCTTTTTACTAATGTGTCAGTACGTTTGCTTTAAATGAGCTCCATAAGCAGTACAAGTTAGTCATGTTTCACGAAGAATCTCTTACTTGTAAAATCATTTTATGACAGTCATGGGTATGCCTTGTGCACATAAAATGAAAAGTTTGGGAGATGAAGTGTTACATTTAGATGATATATATTCACAATGGAGACTTGACACAAGATCATTTTTAGATAATTATTTTACTCAAAATAGTGAAGAAAATGAGATATACGGACTGCTTGAAAAGTTGAAGGAAAGATATGTGGAGTGACCTCTTGCGAGACAACAAGTTGTTCAAAAGAAAATTTATGAACTTTTGGATGGACACGATTCGTTATTACATGAGCCTCGTATACAACCCCACAAAGGTCGTCCTACGGGGTCAAATATTAAGAAGACTACATCTACAAGACGTGATCCTTCTGTTTTTGAGTTTATAGAAAAGGTAAGGAAGTGTAGTATATGCAAAGATCCGAGCCACAACAAAAGATATCGTCCATTCAAAAATAACCCAAGCACTTCACTGCATAATCAATTCAGGTTTTAATTTTACTAACTTCATAAATTTGATTGATTAAGTAATACTAATATTAGTTTACATACGGTAGTATTACTATAATAGTTTAGCTTTGATCTTTCAGTGTTGATCAAGGTGATGGACTATCTGACATATCTTTACTGTAACTCATTCAAAAAGAAGAAAGGTGCTTCTAATGAAATTTGTTTATATATACTTTGAATGTCTTAAAAATAAACACATTTTTAATGCTTTTATTTCCCTATTGTGTTCATCTATGTCTACAGTTTTGGTGCCAATTTTGGACTGATGATGCACCTGTTGCAAGTTTATATGATGCCAGTTTGGACTTTTGAGGAAAGTGAATTTGATAATTCAACAGTGGTAAAATTTAAAGTTTATGAAAAGATGTTATGCAGGGGCGGATCCAGCCACAAAGTTCAGTGGGGTCAAATTAAATTTTTTTTTTTAAAATAAAAATTATAACTATATATATACTTTTCTAAATCCAATATAATTTCTCAACATTTAAGTCGTTAAGTTTAATATATATATATATATATATATATATATATATAGAGAGAGAGAGAGAGAGAGAGAGAGAGTCCAGGTTCTATCAGGACTCTAGGACTTTCTTAAAATACGGACCTTTTTTTTTTTTGCTTTTTTTTAAAACAACTAAAAAAAAATTTAACTATTTTATGGAACTGGAATTTTTATATAATACATTATTTTGGATGTGATTTGGATCATTATAACAAAATAGAGTCATGCATGCATGCGCATGCGTATATATATTTTTTGGTATAAATATCCAAATCACGCCTAAAACATTGTATTATGAAAAAATTTCAGTTCCATAAAATATTAATTTTTTTTTAGTTGTTTAAAAAAAAAAGTAAAAAAAAAAAATAGGGTCCGAATTTGATCAGGTTAGGGAGTCCGAACCTGATCCGTGGTGTATATATATATATATATTCATAATTTTCTTATAAGAAAAATATTAGAATAATTTTTTAATCAACAAATTTTTTTATTAAAAATCCAATATTGTACAAATGTGACAAATTCAAAAGAGTTGAATAAGGCCACACGAGATAAAGAAAACTAAGTAAATAGTCTTGGAGTTTTAACACCTTATCTTTGTCTTTGAGTTTTAATTTGGTGATAAAAGAAAAGGAAGCGAATGAAAACAAAAAGAGATAATGTCAGTTTTGTAATAGAAGAGAATTTTTTTTATTTAAGAAAAGTGGTGTTTTTGAGTTTTAATTAGAAAAAAATATGGCAAAAAGCACTTTTACCCCACTGTGGTTGTAGTGTTTTAAGCAATTAGCCACTGTGCTTTTAAAATATTCAATTAGCCCACTATACTTTTTAAAAATGTTCAATCAACCCATTCCGTCCAATTTCTTGGACGGACGTTAACAAATCAGCTTGAATTGCTTACGTGGCTTTTTGAAAAAAAATTAAAAATTACGTGGCAAAAAGATACATATAATGTTCCTGTCTCCTCCTTTCTTTTATTTTTTAATGGATTTTCTTTATAATTTTTTCTTTTCAAACAAAAAAATAAAATAATAAATCATTATGTGGTAAAAAATAATTAAAATAAAAATAAAAATAAAATAAATATTTTAATTCATTTTTTAATAATTTTTTCTTTTCCTTTTATCTTTTCTTTTCTTTTAATAATTATTTTTATTTTAAAAATTAATTCCAAATAATACAAATAATATATCAAAATTTTTGTATCAATGAGATCTATTACAACATTACATTAATTTCAACAAAAAAAATAAAAAATCATTAATTATGTGACAAAATAATAATTAAAATAATAAAACTAAAATAAATATTTTAATTCATTTTCTATATAATTTTTCTTTTCCTTTTATCTATTCCTTTCTTTTAATAATTATTTTTATTTTTAAAATTAATTCCAAATAATACAAATAATATATCAAAATTTTTAATAACTAAACATAAAAAACAAAAAACAATCTCTTTTCCTTTCTTTTAATATCACTTTCCTTTTATCAATAACTAAATGCAAATTATTAATAAAGCAAATAAAATTCAAATTATTTAAATGACAAATTATATTATAATCATCAAATCGCTATCATCAAATGTGTTTACGGAAATAAGAGTTTTTGATTATAATAACTCTTATAATTTGTCATTTGAAATTTGTCATTTGAATATAATTTGTCATTTAAATAATTTGAATTTTATCAATAACTAAATGCAAATTTTTGTTTTTTTATGTTTAGTTATTAAAAAGTTTTAATATTATTTGTATTATTTGGAATTAATTTTAAAAATAAAAATAATTATTAAAAGAAAGGAAAAGATAAAAGGAAAAGAAAAATTATATAGAAAATGAATTAAAATATTTATTTTAATTTTATTATTTTAATTATTATTTTGTCTATAATTAATGATTTTTATTTTATTTTTTGTTGAAATTAATGTAATGTTGTAATAGATCTCATTGATACAAAAATTTTGATATATTATTTATATTATTTGGAATTAATTTTAAAATAAAAATAATTATTAAAAGAAAGGAAAAGATAAAAGGAAAATTTTTTTTATAAAAAATGAATTAAAATATTTATTTTAATTTTATTATTATTTTTTTACCACATAATGATTTTATTATTTTATTTTTTTTGCTTGAAAAGAAAAAATTATAAAGAAAATCCATTAAAAAAATAAAAGAAAGGAGGGGACGATCTTTTTACCACGTAATTTTTGATTTTTTTAAAAATCCACGTAAGCAATTCAACCTGATTTGTTAACGTCCGTCTAAGAAATTGGACGGAAGGGGTTGATTGAACATTTTTAAAAAGTATAATGGGCTAATTGAATATTTTAAAAGTACAGTAGCTAATTGCTTAAAACACCACAACCACAGTGAGGTAAAAGTGCTTTTTGTCAAAAAAATATTAAAAAAAATGAATGTATTTCGAGTCAAAAAATTTCTTCTCATTTTTTTTCTACAACTAAAAAACTTTATAGGATATTAGTTAAAAAAGAAAAGAAAGTAGTAGAGAATACTTATTTTTTGAGCCAAATATTACACATGGAGAGAGAAATAAGGGAAGTAGTATAAAATTATCATTACTTAAAAGGTTACTTATACAAAAAGAGGGTGGTGGTGGGAGTGTGTACTATGGGAAAAGCCAAGGAGGCACAAACCAACCGCCCCTGATGTTATGTTTAGTGTAATATGTTTTTGAAGTGAACATGTTTACTGTAATGACTGTAATATGAGTGGATTTTTTTTAAGTAATGTCTGTGAAACAATGATATTAGAGTAATCAATTTATGCTATGCTATGTATTAGGTGAGAGTAGTTTGGGAAAATGAATTTGCTATTGTTGTTAAGTTTCAACAATTACTCAACCATGGTTTAGATGTGGGTCCTAACGTGGAAATATAAGAAAACCGTGTGAAAATATCACTTGCCAAGTAGTATAGTATTTGGATACACAAATATCAATAAAACACACAATTTCCTAAGTTAGTAAGACTATCTAGCAACTTTGATTTAATGTAATGGAGTTTTCAATATTTATTAAGGGTCGTTTACTTGGTTCAGAACAGCATAATTGGGTTTGCAAATATTAGAACCCTTCATAGATATATTTAATGATAGCAACAAAACAGACAAAATTAATACTAGTAGTGTCAAGAAATTACTAACCTCAGATTCAAGTTCATCAAAAGTGTTAAATAGAACACAATTTGCCTTCTTCATATTCGAGAACTGATCAACAGACAGGCTCAACAATCCTTGATACGGGCCGATATCGTAGACGAAAGAAGGAAAATCTTTGATCTCCAACAATGGCATTGAAGGCAATGACACATAATTAGACCCTTCATCATAAGGAATCCTCAATGTCCCTCGGTGAATATTGTAAAATATGGCACAAATAGCACAAGATTGAGTGAAAAATGAAACCCCTTGTATTCCAAACGTGTGGGCTATATCTAATGCCCATGGCATTAGTGAGTCATAGACCAGGACTTTTACAGGGTGGCCATTAGTATTTTGCTTGGTAATGATATCGGGTAGACTTTTCGAGACGCTGAGCTTGAAAAGAGCAATATAGTCATCAATGGTGTTGGGAGTTTCACCTTCTGAAGGGTCCGTAGAAATGTGCTCAATGTTTATGGAGTTGGCTAATTGGGGATGCATGTTAATGGTGGTTGTGGTAACAATTGTGAGCCTTATGCCTCTAGATACTAAGCGTTTGGAGAATTGTACCACTGGGTTCATATGACCTTGTAACGGGAAAGAAATGGCCATAATATGAGGTTTGCTGGTTAGTTCTTCTTGTTTATCCATTGCTATTTCTCCCTCTTTGCCTCTCTCTAATCAGCATGCGGGGAAAGAGGTAATGTATAGGACAAGGTTTAATTAATTAATATATGTAGAGGTAATATATATAATTAATTATTTATGGGGACAAGGTTTAATTTGAAGGGATATAAAATGAGTGGTGAGGCCGCTTAGATAAAGTGAAATTGGCAGCTTCACAATTTTGTTAAAGGACGAGAAATGTTAGGCATTAGGTACCATCAGCTGGAAACTACACTAAATTGATAAGGGTCACTTCATTGATGTGTTTTTTCCTGATTTAATAATGTCTTCCAATAATTTTCTATTGTTGACTTGTGGTGTAGTTCATATAACTGTTTGCTAACTGTGATAGTAAAAATTCTAAATTATTAGATTAATATTGAATTTTTAAAAGGAATAACTGTCATACACAGTTGTGTATATTTTATTTGTGCACTGTTCGCCAAAACTACGTCGTTTTGACATATTTGTTTTTGATTTTTGATTTGAGAGAAGAGAATCAGCTTTTTTATAAAAAAAATTTGCCAAAACGACGTAGTTTTGGCAGACTGTGAACAAATAAAACATACATAGTGTATGGCCATATTGTCCATTTTTAAAAGTTAATTTTAAATATTTTTAAATTCAAAATTAATATGAATTTATTTAGTTTATATAAATACAATTATGAATATCATAAATATTTAAAAAATAGTACTAGTTATAAGATTTATTATTTTTAAATCTTAAATAAATTATGTTAATTTTATATTTAAAAATATTTTAAGTTGACTTTTTAAAAAGTAACACTGATCTCATAATTCGGATCGAAGAGAATATAGTTTTTTACGGTAGTACATATATTTTGCCTCCATAAACAAAAATTAATACCTAAGCAATTGAACGATTTATCTCACTTAATTCAATTCATTATAGCATATCCAATAAGGATGTTGGATATTCATCTCCTTTACCCAAAAGGTTAATATTTTTAGGTTGAGATTTCATTATATTTATTAACACATCTACCTTCTTAAATTTATCCGATGTGGAATTATGTAAAACATCCCAACAATTAGTACAAGGAAAATTGACTCTTATGATCATCCGCTTAGGAAATGTTCGGGAATAACTTATAAGTTGACTTTGTAAGTTGTTTTTTTATTGTTGAGGTGTTCGGGAACAGCTTAATTTTTGACTTATAAGTCGTTTTTGATAAGTAAAAAATTATAAATTATTTTAAAATGACTTATAAATCATTTTTAATAAGTATATTTGACCAAATATAATAACAATTTTGCCCTCTTCTATTTTTCTAAATGAAATCTTTATCCTTCCAACACAATAAATTTGATTTCTAGCCCTTTTGTGTATATTGATTACTTTGTCTCGGTTTCAATGGGTACTTCCAACTAAAAAGTATTTCTGCACAACACCTTTCTCTTCCTTCATTAGACAATTTTGTGCACTTTTGGCATTGATATAAGACATGTCAAAGACTCATTTATACTTTCCCTTATCCTTCTCCGAACTTTCAGGTCCTTCTGCCGTAGCTGAAAACAGTTTTTATATGGTAAGAGTGAGCACTACTTTGCTCAGCAAGTATAAAGCAATGAATAATATATCATGAATAGAAGGGAAAGCTTTCAACGATCTTCAACAATTTTATCAGCCATTGTGAAGCAATAGGAATAAACAAGAATAAAATGATTTCATTTATCTTCAATCTTTTAACATTATGTTGAGTGGTCACGAGGACTGTGAACTTCTCCAGAGTTCCACAAATATGAAACTATGAACTCCTCCCTCCAAATTCGTTTAACAATCACATAGACTGAAAAACTACTTCCCACAACTAGTTTAGGGATCAACCTATTGTACCCTATGTTATACATAACATTAATTTACTACGCATAAAGCGTCAAGTCAGTTACCCGACAAAATAGTCCCTCATTTTGGGGTTGTTCATCATAGTCTTATTATTAGAGTTTGCACCAAAATATTTTGGATTGAATTAACTTTAATTAGCTCCAAAGAATTCTTAGTAATTCAAGAATTTAATCTCATCTACCTTGTTTACTCGAAACAAATGGCATCGACTCAAACTTTAACGCAATTCATGAATAAACAAGAATTTTAATAAATCACGTCAGTTTAAAAATATAACAATTCTTCTCAAATGCACATATGTGCGGAAATTGCACACAAACAATACCTGTCAATTTTAAAGGCTAGCATAGCTAGAGAACTTTCACAATATATAAAAGTGCGTAAGTTTAGAACTTAATTGCTTGGATATGGTAACTGTTACACTCCTGATCAGACTTGCATCAAGCGTTAGTGAATCAATTCAAGTTCCAGAGTTCATCAAATGATTTCAAACAATTGGGCTAAAAGTTATTCAAGGATTATTGGGTTCACTACAGGAAAAATGGCTATCTCATGACCAAAGTTTTTTCGGTGACCAGCGCTGATCATTGATATTAATAATAGCGACCGCCATCCGAGGGCAGTAATTGGTTACGGTCGCTAGTCTATATCAGCAACCGCACATGCAGTCGCTGATATAAAATTCCCTCCCAAAAATTTGGTGCGAAACCCTGGAGCGATTTTTTTATGATTAATCTCTATCGTGATCTTTGACGATTCTTTGAAACGTCCACGTCATTAAAAATCAGCGACCACATGCGGTCACTGATGGCGGTCGCTGATTCTCTTAAACATATTAAGACTCAGGCGTTCACTCGATCAGCAGAAGAAAAAAAAGAAGAGGGAGACAGAAGAGGGAGAAGGGCTAGGACTAAGCAAAAAGCAGGTAAATAGAATTCTAGGCGAAATAATTTAGCAAGAAATTTTCTTATAATTGGTTATTTTTAACATTTCGGTTATATCAAATTATTTACTGTTTTTCGGTTAGTTTATACGGATATCATTTTGGGTTATTCGATTTAACCGAATAACCGAATAAATTTTACAAAATTGAAATAATATAACCGAACAAATCTGCTGCCTCTAGTTGTGTCTTTTTTGTCTTTTAACCGAACAAAATTGAAATAATAACAAATCATGATTATATGCTGTCTCTACTCCACTTTATATCATAAAGTTGCTTTTAGACTTTTAGTAAAGTAACCGGCTAGCTTTTCATGTACTCAGATCTCAGGCTAATAAAAGACATGTTCAGATCTCCAAACTCAGATCTCCAAATTGAACAGTCATCTACTCATCTTCAAAATCAAACCCGGTGGTCTTCGCAATGTTTGACGGACTAACGGCACTCGACCAAGTGGTCCACCTCTGACCTCACCGTCGGTCCGCTCCCGGCGCACATTAGCTTCGTGAAAGAATCGGCATCGATCGTCGATTTCTTAAGTCTGAGTATTGTTTTTTGGAATCGGCACTGATCGTCAATTTCTTAAGTCTGAGTATGAACATGGCGAAGACCACCTCTGACCTCACCGATGGTATCTGAGTATTGTTTTTGGATTTGTGATTTTGTAATTACAAGAAGCTATAAATAAGAAAGGAATAACAATGAAAAGTAGTGGGCAAGTTTCAACTGAAGTTAAAATTGGAGTTCCCATGAGTGATGATTAGGCAGATAGGGGAAAGAAGGGATGCGGGAGGAGTTTTGAGTTTTGTTGATTCGTTCAAAGTTCATCTGCTTGATCTGCGGTGTTCGGTTATTACGAAATACCGAATTTACAATTGATAATTGAGATTCGGTTATTATCAAAATTCAGTTATTAGTTCGGATATTGAAAATAGAAATATTTCGGTTTTCGGTTATAACCGAATAGCCTATTCGGTTCGGTTATAACCGAATGATCAATCCTAAGAAGGGCGAGAAGAGAAGAGGGAGGCACGGTGGTTTGTTCGTGGTGTGTTCGTTCTTATCCAAATCAGGGACCAATTCTAGAGGTTAGAAATACTTTTCAACTTCTTCTTCTTCTTTTTTTGGTTGTTTGTTGTTTGTTGTTTTGTTTTTTGTTATGTTTGTTCGTTTTTTGGTTGTATGTTGTTTGTTATGTAGGCTACGAATTTTTATTTTAAGGGTTAATTTGTTGCAAATAGTTGAATGAATGAAAATAATTTTTGTGACGCCCCCAAAATAGGTATACATCATCCATCTTGAGTCGCCAAATACATGATACATAATTTAAATACAAACTTCTATGATACAGTACGACAAAACGTAGCTGAGAGTTTCAACACGGATAATGTCTCGTAGAGAGTATACAAACTCAAATAAAGTCCTCAATATATTTATTGTCACACTATTTTATAGAATAGTGAGGACTACTAAAACAACCATCTGGATAGTCAATGGTTCCAGGCTCGTCCCAACTATATTCTCATTTCACGAAGATACTTGATGAAAGAAAGGGTGAGCTCAACTAGCCCAAGAAGAAATATTATGACTAAGATAATGCGAGAATAAATTATCTTTAGCCTTCAATGATATATAATAAGCGATAGAATATAACAAACATCAAGTTTAAGCTCTGCTAATGAACAAGCAATCCATTAGAAGAGTCAAGTAGAGAATAAAATCTACTATCTTCTATGATTTAAAAAGTTTTTCATCACTTTTATCACTGAGACTCAGCTTAATAAATAAACCACATCATCCATGCACTACGACCAAGGATATTCATTAGTATCACGACCACAAATTATCCATGCACTACGGGCCAAAGATATTCGTGTATTTATCAATGGTCATGATCATGCCATAAAACAATTCATCTTTGCACCCTTGTCCGAAGAGAATCCATAGCCATAATCATACCAAAAATTGTCCATCAATTCATTACGGGCCAATGAGGACTTTTTCCACATCATTTGTAACATTACGGTCATGATTATACCGAATAACCCCTGGTCATAATCATACCAAGTCCATCTATGCACTACAGGCCACAAATGACTTTCAACATAATATAAGCATGAGGATGATGACAATTCAATGAAACAAGTTCAAGAATAAATTTTAAAGATTTATAAATTAATTTATCCATGAACCAATAACGTCCAAATTGTCAACATGATACTACTTTGTGGAGTAAAAATTCCAGAATGCTCAGAAGAATATTTTCATGAAAAGATACTGGATGAAGCGCAAATATCCAGGATATTCTACTAATTTCATGGAGTATAGAAGTCAAAACTTTAACCAACTGAGTATAATAGAATATATGAAACTGCAAATGGATTTTCGCCCGCCATGCAGTAATCCACATAGACAGATCATTTCCACAAGTTACTAAGGAATGAATTCAAAGGATCATTCACCATGCATGCGGTAATCCACATAGACAGGTTATTCCAACAGAGTAATAAAGAACGGAACCAAGTCATGCGTAATCCGCACAGACAAGATATTCCAACAGAATAATAAAGAATGGAACCAGGTCATGCGTAATCCGTACAGACAGGATGTTCCAATAGAATAATAAAGAATGGAATAACAGAAGAATTTCACCATGTATGTGGTACTTCGCATAAACATATTGTTCCAACATAATAATAAAGAATGGAATAACAGAATAATTTCACCATGTATGTGGTGCTTCGCATAGACAGGTTATTCCAACAGAATAATAAAGAATGGAATAACAACAGAATTCACCAAGCATGCGATAGACCGCACAAACAAGTTATTTCAACAGAATAATAAAGAATGGAATAACAACCCTTACGAGTGTTGAAAGAAAATAACTCTCTTCATGAATACGAAAGAATAATACCCCTTACCTTAAAAGAAGAGTATTCCGACGGGTAGGGCGGGGATATACTTGAAGAAAATATATACTGTTTTTTACGCTCAAAGTTTCTTAAAACTCTAAAGAAATACGTTCAAGATTATAGAAGAAGAATTCTCTGAATTTCTGGTGTGATTTTTAATTCTAACTAAGCATCCTATTTATAGGAGAATGGAAAGGATACTATGATGTACTATGCAATAAAATACAATATATTAAATTTATAATCAAATAAAACAAAACTTTATAAAAAGTATTCTGTTTTATATAAAAAAAATTACATTTTATTACATTTATAATAAAAATAAAATAAAAAATATATATATATATATATATATATATATATATATATATATATATATAAACTTCCCATGACTCCCCCAAATGATCAAATTTCCAAAGTCACACGTGGGCCCCACTAAAATACTAAAAAAATTTCTACCGATTATTTTGAAAATGGATAAACGGGGGGTCCAAAAATATAACAAATACCTCATAAAAATCACCTCAATATTTCTAACAACATTTATTAATATTATTATAACTCACAATATTAACAACCAGCTCGTTCCCAGGAAAGAGGGGGCTTTTCAATACAGATTTCTTTCTATTAGCGCGCAATTAGGTGACCAAACCTTTCATTGACAGAACTTCTAGACATCGTTAATATTGAAAATAATAATATTAATAACTTTGTCGTCTCAATTATTGATTTAATAATATATAAAATATCTACAATAATTGAATCAAATAACGTGAGATATTATGCAATAATTACTGTAGCAATAATTGAACAAAACTGAGTGACTTCTCACGTAAGCATCAATAATCAATACCATGTGCTACTATGCAACCACGCATATTACTGTACTTTTACTACTGAGTAGTTCAACAGTTTTATCAGTAAAACTTCCGCCGTTATTTTCATAAAAATATTTTTGTCATTTTCTCAATCCGACAATAATTCTGCTGTGGGGTCCACCAATGATTGTACCATCGTACGGATATTCCCCGACCAATCGAATATTATACAATAACTTGCATACTTTGCAAAATTTATAAATATTATCCACAACTATAACACTATCTCAAATCCACACCATAATATTCAAAAAAAATATTTCGAGAAAATTAAATCTTTATTCATAAAATTTGGGGTCTTACAATTTTGGGATTACTGAAATTTATAGCTTGTTACAAAAATTGGGAATATACTGAAATTATTGCAAAGAGATTTATAAGATTACTGAAATTTTTAGGTTAAATTATTGTTAGGGTTAATATGTGTTTTAATATGAGATTATCTGAAGTTGGATAATTTGTTATTGTATATATGAAAATGCTTTCTTTATTAAATACTGATTTTGTTGGCCTCTGTTAATCAATATAAGCTGCAATTTGTTGTTTCTTTGTGCTTTTGATAAAAGAAAATAAGATCCATCCAAATTTATGAAATTTGGATTATAAGGCGTTTTCTATCACCTTGGGAAAAAGCTCAGCAACAGTTAAATTTGCTTTTTGAATAGAAGAAATAAATTTTGTTAGATTAAAAGATAGAAAAAACAAACATAGGGGAGACAAGGAGTCTACCCCACCCTATAACAAGTGGAAATGAAATTTTTAGGTTAAATTATTGTAAGATACAGAAATACCCCGTAAGAGATAGAAAAAAAAGATTTTGTCTTTTAACAAAGAGAAAGATAAATAGTTATCTTTAAATAGCCGATCACTATACTCAATCCAAATTGTCAAAAAAGCATAAAGATAGCACACTTCTAAAACATTGTAGCATCCTTCCTCCAAAATTATGGGGTCTGAGCACTTGAGATAGATCATTAGTGCTTAATTTATTTAGAAGAAATCATAGACCAAATAAATGCCTTGATTCTGGATGGAACATAACTAGGAATTAAGTTTATCCATAATTTAATCAAGAAGAAGGTTTAAAGAAGTTTATCCATAATTCACAATCGAGAAGATCAAGATTCCTGCAATTTCAAACAAATACGTAATCAATTTCAATCCTTCTCTTGTAGAAACTAGAGTGCCTCCTAGCCAAAAATAACTTGACTCGCCTTCTTTCTACAAGAAATCAATTTCAGTCCTTCTCTTGTTTGTTATCTCTTGGCATAAAAGGATATCATGAATAAAAATATGTATGCTATAAGTATGACTTAGCTTAGAATAGAAAGAAAATGAAAAGTACAAACACAAACACAAGAACCATAACTTCAATCACACGATTAATGTTCCAAAATATCCATTCTTGTCTAAATCTTCATATATAAGTCAAATGGCCATATATATATGCATTCGTATTCACAGTTGTGTTATACTTCCTTGGTGTTTAATATATGTGATGTTATGTTAATTGCTTATACATTCGTGTTGCCCTTATATGCCTACAAATGGTCAAGTATGCATTATTTTGGACTATTTTGGGTATCAAATGACTTTATAGGACTAATAGTATGCATTCTTCTGCAATCTTGATATACGCAGCGTTATAGTTTCTAGAACACATTGCAAAGTCCTATCCTATGTTCTTCAAACTTGACCATCAAGATATTTTCATCCTAATGTCCTATCCTATGTAGAAGAGTTTTTGTTGTGTTTAGATATGGACCCTAGAATATATAAAGGCAATGAGTATATGTGATGTTATGTTAATTGCTTATACATTCTTGTTGCTCTTATATGCCTAAAAATGGTCAAGTATGCATGCCCTCGTGCATGTGGATAGTCTCTAACAAGGGAATACAATAATTCATGTCAACATAGGTACCGTGGTATCATGGAACTCTATTTAGACCGTAGTTGGATGAGACGACAAAAGTCAAGTGCCCAGCTAGGTGCTACAAGAGAATTTAGAACTGATTGCCAAGTATTTCTAGATTATGCGTATAGTCACCCGGAATATGTTAATGGTCAGAACAAGATAAGATGTCCTTGTTTGAAGTGTAATAATGTAAATTATATGGACAGAGACATAGTAAACTATCATTTACTTATTTCTGGGTTCATGAACAATTACGAAGAATGTTGGTGGGCACATGGGCAAAGAAGAGATAGTGGCAACGACACTGATACACAATCCAGCAAAGAAGATACCCATCATATGAATGACATGGTTCATGATATTGCGATAATTTGAATTTTGATTGGGAACAAGCGAGAGAAGCAACCTATGAATTCTGATGCCAAAGCATTCTATAAGTTGTTAGACGAGGGTAGCGAACCGTTGTGGCATGGTTGCACGAAGCACACTATATTGTCTGCAGTGGCGACATTACTTAGCATCAAGGCTAATCACAACATGAGCCATAAGTGTTTTGAGTCACTCTTGAGAGCCATGAGTTTTAATTGTATTACAATGAATTACATATAAAAATGTTCTCTATATCCTTAACATGTTTATGTACCTTTCATTTATAGTTGTCGTAGTTAACTATTTTGCAGTCATGTTTATGTACCTTTCATTTATAGTAATCGTAGTTAACTATTTCATATGTACATGTTCTCTATATCCTCGACATGTTTATGTACCTTTCATTTAAAACTCATACTAACATCCTAAATTTTTTATTTATAGATGTCTTCTGAACCATCAGCACGAAAGTGCGGGTTGGGTCGGGACCCTAATCATGTGCCGAAGGCCCCGACTAATCCGGATGATCGCATTCTCATACAGATCCGTTCTCTTCCAGAAAGCACGTAAGTTAAAACATCATGTATATATAAGGGTTTAATATTTCCATTGTTATAAATATATTTTAATGTAAATTATTGTATATTGTAGTGATTTTCAAGATAGTAAAATTGTGAAGTGCATTTCACAATTATGCTTCTGTAACTCGGTTCACGCCAGATTGATTACATGAATGAAGCACACCTCTCGCCCATAAGGATGATTTGATTTATTTGAATTTCGTGTATATTTTTTTTATCACTTTGATAGATAATACATAGTTAATCAAATAATATTGTTTAGTAATATTGGAATATGGTAATATAATAATTTTAATATTATTATTGTTGTTTTATTTGCAGAAGCGGTATAGATGGGACGATGCGCACGCATTAGTTATTCGAGACTGCTGTTAAGGCGGAAGTGCTCAGATTCAACAAAAGATAATCTGAATAAGGAACGACGAAAGCCCTCAGATATCTTGCTGAGATTGTCCATCCAGGACAAGGTGAGCAGTATATGCATGAGCATAGCCCATGGTGGTGCGCACAACCCATATGGGTGCAGATGTGTGACCGAAGAGAGAAATGAGAGTCGGGTCAAGAGGCGCAAGATCGCTACTCGTAACAGATCCTCAGGTGTATCAGACGACGAGAAGGCAAAAGGCACGTATCGGGGCGGCAGTATATCACAGCTGCACCATATTGCTGCCAGGGTACGTATGTTATATTTACAGTCATTTTTTGTAGCTAAAATATTATATGTTTACATATTAATATGAGAAAATGAACTGTAGGAGTCTCAGTCTCAAGGTCAACCTATCAATTGGTTGGATGTGTATGTGGCCACCCGCGATGGTCTACCTGAGGCTGTTCAGATAGCGGTAATAAGTTCACTTTATACTAATATGTTGTTTATAAATTGTGACAACCTTTTTTAGCATTTTTTTATTTATTTTTAAATATTTAATTGTTGACCTTCTGACAGGACACTTATAAGGGCTTAATGAACGAACGCAATCCTGAAGGCACCCCGCATCCGTCGATTGATCAAGAATTATGGGAAAGGGAATCTGTCGTGAAGAAAAACTATGTTAAAGGCCAAGGACAAAAACGACGCCCGACCATCAGTGGCACAGGCAGCTCTGCCACCTAGTCTACACAGTCATCAGGTTATCCAGCCTATCATACTCCTGCCGACCTGTGTGAGAGAGCGATCTGTCAGATCGTGATCTTCTTCAGATAATTGGGCGGGCATCTGCAGTCTACGAGTCCGATGAGTCAAGCGGATCACGATAAGTAGTGAGCAGCAAAGACAAATGTGCAGAATGATGACCAGGTATATATCATTTATTGTTTAGCTACATTGTCTTATATGTTTATAGTCTCTGAGTCACTGTCTTACTTATATGTTTCACTATATTGTCTATTTTTTAGCTTTTCCTAAATCATAGCAGTATCAACACATGTAACATATATGTTTTATTATTTTGTTAATTACAGGATCCTAATTTGGATGATCCATGAAGAGCGCCTAGACTTGTTTTTTAGATTTTTAAAGCCTTGTACTCTTTTAGATTCATTCTTTGGACAATTGTATTGGTTTATATGGATGTTTACAATTGTATTGTATTGGATGAATGTTTATGATTGTATTGTGTTGGATGAAGAGCTAAACTTGTTGTGTTGGATAAATGTTTATTCATGGATGAATGTTTATCATATAGTAGTTATCATGGTTGTTAATATGGATGCTTATATATACTGCTGTGTGTTGGGATAGAACGCAGGTACAAAGCAAGTTATTTTTAAAACAGGAAAAATTTTTAAAAAAACACACATCAGCGACCGCATGCGGTCGCTAACACTATAACAGCGACCGCGTTACCTTCTTGGACACTAGCGACCGATGCGGTCACTATTACCGGTCGCTGATATGTGTGCCACGTCACACCTAACAAATGACTCAGTATGAGTCAGATTAGCGACGGATACGGTCACTGGTTGCGGTCGCTATTAAGTCGATCGCTATTATTGGTCGTTGATGTCCATCCAGTGACAGACTACTCATGATTAATATCGTTGACCGATTCGATCGGCCGATACTCATCTCTGCGAATTATATCGCGGTCACCGATAAAGGCGATCACGATAAGCCTTTTTGTTGTAGTGGTTGTTCTAATTCAACCCAATTCTAATTTGTTATAAATTGCATTTTATTCTATATTTTGGAGACTTAATTATTGTCAAATTTAGGCTTGAATAAAACCCATTAGTGGATATAATTTAAGTAAATATAAAGGTGTAATTCGTTTCCCTAATTGTGGAGAATAAAATAGAACTTTATTTGATTTGTGCAAAAATCATTTGAATTGTGTCTATGGTGAGTCATTTAATAAGGTGTAAAATTATTTGATAAAAACTATTTTTCTTTATTTCCATTTAATAGAAGTCTATTTTATTTTGAAACAAAAGAAAAATATTGAGTGCTATTTAAATTCTAATTAACCATTATATTAATACTAGCTAGTGTGTAACTTACATATTTAATATTAATAAGTATGATTAAATATAGAATTAAATAGTATATTATGTAACTTACATCTATGTTGTATATATATATATATATACACACACACACACACACACACATAAGATTATATATATGCATTTGTAAATATAAATTTACACATAAGATTTTGCACATGAATTTTTTTTTTATCTTCTCCTATTCTTCTTACAAACAAATATCTACTACAAAACAGTGTTCTATTAGAATTTTCTGTGAATTACTATCACGGAACACCAAAGGCTTGACAT
This sequence comes from Panax ginseng, assembly GCA_020205605.1. Lineage (NCBI taxonomy): Eukaryota > Viridiplantae > Streptophyta > Magnoliopsida > Apiales > Araliaceae > Panax > Panax ginseng. The sequence goes on along the minus strand of CM035147.1, from coordinate 81,168,385 downwards.
ATATCCTTGAGATATATTATCTGAAACTCTTAGCAAACCGATCGTGGTGCGGACGATAAAGACCTTAAGGACAGGGATCACCCGTGTCTTATCTTCTACTACAATTTTGACTTTACGAAGCTACGGTTCTATCAATCTTAAGGTCTTTATTTGTTCATTGGAGTCATGATTTTGGTGAGATAGAAGACAACACAGTTTTCAAAGATAAGTGTCATTTTTCTTATATATCTATTTTATCAATGGAGTTTTATGATAATTAGTAATAGTTGATTAAACTAATTATTTTTATTGCAACTCCTATTAGATGATGGATTTTGAAGAAAAATGAAAGTGAAAAGACTTGCAATTTACAAGTTCGTAAATTGGTGTGGAGGAGATGAAGGGTCATAATGGAAAAACACCAAACGTTGATGGCTACAAATTTTCTAAATAATATTATGGCGTTCTTCGGATTTTATCCAAAAAGATGTGTCATAAATATTTTTTCTTTATTTTAGAGAATGTTGTTTATCATTTTATAAGAATACATGAATGGTATATACGTGATGAACTATATATATATATATATATATATATATATATATATATATATATCACGTGTTGATGATAAATATTGTTTTACTTATTATCTTATATAATAAATTAATTAGATTAGTTTTATTTGATTTGGAGATAATTTGATGATTGTTCATGGTGGAACAAATTTTAACTTGTTCATATATATATATATATATTGATTAGTAATATTTTATGAGTAGATAATATTGCTAAATGTGTATATGCATGAAATTTAAGAAAATTATTATTCTTATAAACTAATTAAAATTAATTTATTATTAGTGGTTGTAATAAAAAAAAATTAGAAATTTACTTGTCTCTATGTATAACAAATTAGTTGTGAATTAATTTGTTTTGAGAATAAAGTAAATTTATGTTATTCTTGAACAAAATTATGCATATAAAATTTGAGGTAATGTTTAGTGTGCAATATTACTTGGTATTTGTATGCATGAATTTTGAGATAAATTACTTTGTTTGTGGATAATAAATTAATTATCAACGACTAATAGTTAGAAGAGATATTGTAGAAGTAAATTTGGTATAATAATTCTTGTATACAATGTGATTATGATGTTGACAAAACACTTAGAAATGTTATTCTTAGTGTTTTTGGGATAATCATAATGGGTACATATATGTTGATTTATTTTTTATGTGTACTTATTGTCCAAGAAGTAGTAAATTTTAATGAGATCATATGAATTTTGTATATTTTGATTGAGATTAATATTTTATTTTTTGACTTTTTATAAATATAGTGAAGTTCAAGTATTTCATATTATTATGAGGATTGTCTTAAATTCTATATTTGTAAATGTCAAAAGATATATTGTTTATGATATTTCCTATCCACAAGAAAACACTTGAGAATATACTAATTTATGTGTCTGAAATTTATTTGCTTTCTACATAAATTAATTTTGTTTGCGATAAATTAATTTCTTAGAAAGTAAATATAAATTTTTATATTTTATGATTTATATGCAAATAAATTTGTGCAATATGATGAGTTGTGCTATAATTTGTATATAATGAATTTTATACTATTTACATAGAGTCAAGTTTTACGTGTTGGTATACTTGAAAAATGTACATGTAAATTTTAAGTGCTTATCTTAAATAATTTTTGGATTTGAGATTTTATGGAATTACATAAAATAAGAGCTTGTTTTTCTTATTTGGGGGTATTCTAAAAGTTTATTATGTTGAAGCAATCTTTATATGAATAACTAATTCATAAAATGTACAAGACTTATTATTTTTATTTTGAGAAGTGTTCCTTAATATTCTTATGTGGAAGTAATATTTATAGGAATATTGTCACATAAAATGTTAATTAATATTTATTTTAAGTAGATGCATAATATTGTGAACTGAAAATATTCTACAAGATTTCAATTATTTAAAAGTGTGGCGGTGATTATTTAAGATTTTTATTTATGGAGTAAATTTGGTCTTTGAACTATTTGGAGCATAATTTTATTTATGTAAGAAATAGTAAGGCTTATGAATTTCTTGTGAAATTCAATTTGAATATGTAGTCTTATGAAATGATAGTCTTTGTAACATAAACTTTTGAATAATATTGAAATGTGAACTTATTTCACTTAATTAATTATCTAAGTTTCTTCAAAGTTATAAGTTGAACTTAGAATGAACAATATTGATTTGGTGAATGAAATCAATATAATAATTTGGTAAATAAAATACCTATATTAGCCTAAATATGATCCAAAATATTTATAATGATTGAGTTCAATAGTGAGATTGAAAATAAGTTATAAATATTTAAGTGGATACATATTAGGTGATAATATATAGGTATGTGCATATTTATTTTGAGATTCTAAATTCGTTGTATAGCAACAAGTGATTCGATACTAATGGTTATTTTACTTTGAATTTTTTTCCAAGGTTTTAGACGAAAGAGTATAAACTATTTTAACATTTTAGTACCGATTATGATATTACTCAAACTCAAGTTTTCAATAAATTTGATTGAGGGAGTATATTGTCGAACAAGATGGTTTATTCTTTTCGATTGAGAGGTTAAAGTGTAAAATAGTTATGTACTTGTGGTTTAAATTGAGAACTAGTACTTCACTTTTTTCCTATTTATCGGATATAGAATTATTTATATGTTTACACTAACAATATAATTTAATAAACTATAATGTGATAGTTTTTGTGTTTATTAATGATACTTTGATCATTTTACTTAGTTTTGTTAACGTAAACAAGTTTAAGACATCTATTTTTTGTCTTTATTTTGAAAGACTTATAAAATATATGTTATCTTATTATCATGCGAAAACATAGTGAGGGTTTCAACAATATAAATTTAATTATATTGATGGGTTGTACTGAACTAAGTTTGATAACCTTGAGATTGAAGAATTTAATAATTCTTTAATAGTGGTGGTACACTGGAAGTTAATTTTGATATAGCTATTGCAAATCTGAAGTACACTTATGCTAGTGGGAGCCTTATGTTTGATATGCAATGCACGAGATCAAATATTACCTACAGTTTTAAACTTAGTATATACTAGTTGTTTTAAATTGATTTTTGCTAGATTTCTCAATGTTTTAATAGATCACATATTGTCACTTATATTTTAGTGAGAGACATTATAAATTCACAAGTAGACCCAATCTTGGGTATTGTTTCTTAGATGAGTAAGAAACAAATGTGTAATACCCCAACTTTTATAAATAAAGATTATTTTTCTCTAAATATCATTTTGAATATTATGGTGTGGATTTGATATAATGTTATAGTTGTGGGTAATATTTATAGATTTTGCAAAGCAATCAAGTTGTTATAAAATATTCGTTTGGTCGGAGAATATTCTTTTTGTCAGAGAATATTCGTACGATGGCACAATCATTGGTGGACCCCACAACAGAATTATTGTCAGAGTTAGAAAACAACAAAAATATCTTTTTATAAAAATAACGGCGAAAGTTTTACCGTTAAGCTGTTGAAATACCCAAAGTGGTAAAAATACGAAGAATAATGGCGTGGTTGCATAAGAACAATACCAGTATTGATTATTGATGCTTACGTAAGAATCCACTCAGTTATACTCAATTATTGCTACAGTAATTGTTGCATAGTATCTCATATTATTGATTCAATTATTATCACAGTATCATCTGCATAATATTTTATTTTATTAAATCAATAATTGAGAAGACAAAGTTATTCATATTATTATTTGTAATATTGACGATGTCTAGAAAGTTCTATCGAGGAGAGGTTTGGTCACCTAATTGCGCGCCAATAGGGAGAAATTCTTGTCGGAAAGCCTCCTCTTTCCTGGGAATGATCTGGTTGTTAAATTTTGTGAGTTATAATATTATTGATGAATAATTGTTGAAAGATTAAATATGTGTTGATTGAAGATAAAATGATTTGTGGTAATATTTATTCAATCCTTGTTATAAATAAGAAGTCTGTTATGAGACGTATGTGGTAAGTTTGGTTTATTTTATGGGGGCCCATATGTCATCATCTAAGAGTCACTTTTGTCAATAGTAATTTCCTTTACCATACATCAAACCACTTGCCGTTTCATATTACAGGCGTCGAACCAATTCTCGTTTCACATTACAGGCGTCGAACCACTTGTTGTTTCACATTACAGACGTCAAACCACTTGTTGTTTTACACTACAGGCGTCAAACCACTTTTCTTTTTACATCACCAGTCGTCAAGCCACTTGTCTTTCCACATTGTAAGGGCTAAGCTTGAAATCTTCTATAAATAGAAGCTTAATTCTTCTTTCATTCTCACCAATTCACTACGACTCACAAGAGAATTCTATAGAGAGAGAATCAGAGAGAAAGAAGAAGAGTATTCTGTTACTACACTATTTCAGTAGCCAATTTCCTACTAAGGTAAGGGGTATTATTTATTTCGTATTCATATATGAATATTTTTTTTGTTCAATATTCGTATAAAATAATATTTTCTTCCATACTCTGTAGTATGTAAGTAATATTATTTCGTTCCAGATTCTGAATTCTACACTCATGTTGTTAAGTATTGCTTCTATACTCCTTGAAATTAGTAGAATATCCTTGAAATTTGCGTTTCATCTAGTATCGTTTCACAAGGATATTTTTCTGAACATTCTTGTTAAAGTTTAATCTTTTCATGACGGGGTACTATTCACGGGGTACTATTCACGGGATACTATTCATGACAAAAATTAATTTCTTTTCTGTCCAAATTATTTTTGATACAATATTATTCTTGAATTTTACTCCACAAAACAGTATCATGTTAACAATTTGGACATTATTGAATTCTGGATAAATTAAATTATAAATCTTTAAAATTTATCCTTGCTCTCATTTAATTGAATTCTTATATCATTGTCATCATCCTCATGCTTATATTATGATGAAAGTCATCTTTGGCTTACGTGCATAGATGGACTATTGATTGGTATGATTATGACCAGGAATCATTCGGTATAATCATGATCCGAATGTGTTACAAATGATTTGGTAAAAGTCCTCATTGGCTCGTAGTGCATTGATGGACAGTTGTTGGTATGATCATGACCATTGGTGATACTAATGAATATCTCGTCAGAAAGTGGTGGATAATTCGATGATGTGGATTATTTATTAAGCTGAGTCTCTGCGATAAAACTATTGATAAACTTTTTAAGTCATAGAAGATAGTAGATATCATGCTCTACTTGACTCTTCTAATGGATTGCTTGTTCCGCTGCAGTTAAACTTGGTGTTTATTGTATTTTATCAGTTTAACACTATTGAAGGCTAACGATAATTTATTCTGCATTATCTTAGTCATAATATTTTTTACTGGGCTAGTTGAGCTCACCCTTTGCTTTCATTGTTTCTTCTTGTGAAATGAGAAATATAGGACTGGGACTAGTCGGGGAACGGAGTGACGGTCCAGATAGGTGGCTATAGTAGTCCTCACTATTATGTGAAATAGTGTGATAATAATTGTAATGAGGACTTTATTTGAGTTTGTATACTCTCTACGAGACATTATCCGTGTTGAAACTCTCAGCTACGTTTTGTCGTACTATATCAAAGAAGTTTGTATTTAAATTCTGTACCATGTATTTGGCGACTCAAGATGGGTGATATATACCTATTTTGGGGGCGTCACAAATGAGTATTTCTCATTGCACTATATGGATCTAATGTTATTAATCCTTCATAGGTCGTTGTGATCTTGATTAATTTAGTAAGAAAATATTTACAAGTAGGTGAATATATTCTTATATTTCCACAAGTAGGTAGATATATTATTACTTTTTGTGAAGGGTATAATTTACTTCAAAGAATACTATTGTTTTATATGATGTAGAAAACAATTGGAATCGAAATTTATTATTGAAACATCAAATTGTGTGGCCACTTCGAAAATTGTTTTGTTCATTATGTTGTGATAATGAAATTATTTTTGTATAGAGCATATAATATTACCTTTAAAGGTAAGTCTTGACATGTTGGTCATAGACATATTTTTTGTTAGACAATTGATACAAGAACGTATCATAATTTTTCTCTATAAGGAAGCCAAGTGACGACTTGACTTATCTTTTTACTAAGACTTTGACGAGAGTTTAGTAAGTTTAACTATTTGTGATATGAAACTTAAACCACTTTGAGTCAGGGGTGATGAGAACCCAACATATTCTTAGGTTACCCCTAGTTTATAGGTTCAATGGGAAAAACAAGTCACAGTTCTTGACTGTGTTACTATGGATTTGGTTCCATATGTAGTCTAAGATAGTAACATTTGTTGCACGACTGAGGTTGAGTTATACTCTTAACAAAGTTGTTGTATTCTTAGCAACAAATATACATGTGAAACACTTTGCCTATATGAACTAGAAATGGAGCCACTTCTTATAGAGAATATTGATTTACTCTCTTAGAGGTTCATAAAACAGGATATTACGTATGGCCATATTAGCGCAAAACAATTAAGAATACTCACCATGGTAGGAGGATTTTGTGCAGTTGCGGATCCAGCCTGAAAGTTCAGTGGGGTCAAATTCAAAAAATAATAATTCTTTAAAATTAAAAATTTAATAAAATGAATCACAAAACTAAATAATCCTCAAATATTGTTTACAATAATATTTTTTGAGGATTCATTGCTTGAAATTATTGCATGATAGCCTCATTTTTAATAGTTACAAAAATATCACGCTCAATGTATGTTACTAATCAATCATTGACCCATTCATCTCTCATTTGGTTACAGAGTTCATTCTTCACGATATTCATGGCTAAAAATGTCCTTTCAACAGTTATATATGCATTTTTCCCATTTCTCTGCCTTTTCATATATATACATATATATGTATATATACACTACAATTATTAATATATTCACAAATTTTAAAGCTTAGTGAAACAAAATAAGTAGAGTAATACAGTTATATTAGTACACTACTGTAAGACCCCAACTTTTATAAATAAAGATTAAATTTTTTCGAAATATAGTTTTGAATATTATGGTGTGGATATGATATAATGTTATAGTTATGGGTATTATTTACAAGTTTTTCAAAGTAACCAAGTGGTTATATAATATTCGATTGGTCGGGGAATATTCATTTTAACAGGTAATATTCGTATGACAGCACAATCATTGGTGGACCCCACAACGAAAGTATTATCGTAGTTAGAAAATGATAAAATTATCTTTTTATAAAAATAACGGCTAAAGTTTTACCGTTAAACTATTGAACTACCCGATGGTAAAAGTACAGTAATACGCATGGTTGCATAGTAGCACACAGTATTGATTATTGATACTTACGTGAGAAGTCACTCAGTTATACTCAATTATTGCTACATCATATCTCTCATATTATTGATTCAATTATTGTCACAGTATCATCTGCATAATATTTTATATTATTAAATCAATAATTGAGACGACAAAGTTATTCATATTATTAATTGCAATATTTACAATGTCTAGAAAGTTCTGTCAAGGAGTGGTTTGGTCACCTAATTGCGCGCCAATAGGGAGAAATCCTTATCAGAAAGCCCCCTCTTTCCTGAAAATGATTTGGTTGTTAAATATTGTGAGTTATAATATTAATGATGAATAAGTTCGTGTTGATTAAAGATGAATTTGATATTTCCATTGTGTTGAGATTATTAGTGTTAATGGAATCGACATCTATTTCGATAATAATGGATGTCTGGAGGTTATATTAACCAATCGGGTAATTAATCGGATAAATGAGCAATTAATTGCTATTATTTCACATGCTTATAACTATTTGTTCACATGTGTGTACTATTGATTCACATTCATGTACTATTAGGGGAGGTGGTGCAAGATTGATAATACTTGCATGACTAAGTTAAAAATGGAGGTATAGATAGAGGTACTATACTGTAATTCATATTTTCACATGTATAGAACTATTGATTCACATTATTTACTATTAGGGGAGGTGGTGCAAGTTTGATAATACTTGCAGGACTAAATTAAAAATGAAGAAAAAGAGGAAGGTATTATACTGTAATATTTCGAGCCCCAAAATGTGCAATTATCGAAACTATATTTTCCTATAAATAGAAACTCATTCTTCTTTCATTCTCACCAATTCACTAAGTCTCACAAGAGCAATTATTATAGAGAAAAATTATAGGACGAAAGAAGAAGAGAAGTCTGCTACCTCACTATTCCAGTATCCAGTTTCTTCTAAGGTAAGGGGTATTATTTCTTTCGTATTCATGAAGAGAGTTATTTTCTTTCAATACTCGTAAAGGTTGTTATTCCATTCTTTATTATTCTGTTGGAATAACCTGTCTGTGCGGTCTTTCGCATGCATGGTGAATTCTTCTGTTATTCCATTCTTTATTATTCTGTTGGAATAACCTATATGTACGGTCTATCGCATGACTGGTGAATTCTTTTGTTATTTCATTCTTTATTATTCTGTTGGAATAACCTGTTTGTGCGGTCTATTGCATGCATGGTGAATTCTTCTGTTATTCCATTCTTTATTATTCTGTTGGAATAACCTCTCTATGTGGACTACCGCATGCATGGTGAATGCTCCTTCGTATTTATTCCTGATTAAATTATGGAAATGATCTGTCTACGTGGATTACCGCATAGCGGGCAAAAATCCATTTACAGTTTCATATATTATATTATACTCAGTTGGTTAAAGTTTTGGCTTCTATACTCCATGAAATTAGTAGCATATCCTGGATACTTGTGCTTCATTCAGTATCTTTTCATGGAAATATTCTTCTGAGCATTCTTGAACTTTATTCCACAAAACAGTATCATGTTGACAATTTGGACGTTATTGATTTCTGGATAAATTAAATTATAATTCTTTAAAAATTTATCCTTGAACTTGTTTTATTGAATTCTTATATCATTGTCATCATCCTCATGTTTATAATATATTGAAAGTCATCTGTGGCCTGTAGTGCATAGATGGACTTGGTATGATTATGACAAGGGATTATTCGGTATAAGTATGACCGTAATGTTACAAATGATGTGGTAAAAGTCCTCATTGGCCATAGTGCATTGATGGACAGTTGTTGGCATGATCATGACCATTGATGAATACACGAATATCATTGGCCTGTAGTGCATGGATAATTTGTGGTCGTGATACTAATGAATATCCTGGTCAGTAGAGTTGGGGATGATGTGGTTTATTTATTAAGTCGAGTCTCAAATGATAAAAGTGATGAAAAACTTTTTAAATCATAGATGATAGTAGATTTTATTCTCTACTTGACTCTTCTAATGGATTGCTTGTTCCGCTGCAGTTAAACTTGATGTTGGTTATATTTTATCAGTTTAACACTGTTTAAGGCTAACGATAAATTATTTTGCATTATCTTAGTCATAATATTTCTTATTGGGCTAGTTGAGCTCACCCTTTCTTTCACTGTTCTCTTCAGGAAATGAGAATATAGCTAGGACAAGTCGGAGAACGGATTGACTGTCCAGATGGTTGTTTTAGTAGTCCTCACTATTCTATAAAATAGTGTGACAATAAATGTAATGAGGACTCCATTGAGTCTGGATATTGTCTAGATGACAATATTCTTTTTAAAACTCTTAGATTATGTTTTGTCGTATTTTACACGACTGTTGTATAATTAAGTTGTATTTGAATTTTGTACCATATATTTGGCGACTCAAGATGGGTGATGTATACCTATTTTGGGGGCGTCACAGTTACTATTATGTTACTGAAAAAAAGAATATGCTACTATCTTGTTAATATGATAGATAAACATTTTAATATACTTTAAAATGTTTAAATTTGATTAAGTGACTGGTGGATTGTTCCACAACAGCCGACAACATTATGTGGAGAAAATAAATATAATGATGTTGATCTTCAATTTTATACTACTACTACTAATGAAATGACAGCGCCCATATGAATAATATAGGAATATTTACTAGGCACTATTTTTTTTCTTGGAAAATTTGGGTAAATTATAGAAACTCTAACCAAAATATTTCACAATTTTTAATAACTGTAACCCCTCTATTTTTTACCTTTTTAGTATTTAAGAGAAGTAAATTGATCAAAATAATAAAATACTTAAGTTCTTATAATTGTATTTTATTTTAAGCCTTAAAATTTGTAAATATATTCACACACACACACACACACACACACATATATATATATATATATATATATATATATATATATATATATATATATATTACATGAAGATACTGAAAATCCAGTGGGGGCATGTGCCCCCTCTGCCCTAGCTTTGGGTCCGCCCTTGATTTTGTGTGTGTGACAACTCCGATCATATCATATAGAAGTAGATGTTCAATCTACAGACACCTTCAACTTCGATGTGACTTTGAGTTGTTTACACTAAGGCATGGTTCAATGTTCGTCACACCCTTTTTTATGCACACATGCCTTGGAGTTGTTTGATAAGAAGTTGTTTGGATGAAAAATAATTTTTTCAAATTAGTGGGGGATTGTTAGAAATTCCACCTTATTCTATATTTTGGAAACTTAATTATTGTCAAGTTTGGACTTGAATAAAACTCATTAGTGAACATATTTTATGTAAATATAAATGTGAGATCCCGAATTTTAAGAAATGAAAGTATTCAATTTTCTTATAATTATTATTCTATTTAGTAAATGGTTAAATTGATTAAAGGTTAAAGTTAAGGTTAATATGTGAAAATTTTTCCAAGTAAGCAAGTTGTCATAAAATAATTTATGATAAAAGTACAGTAATACGCTTGGTTGCATAGTAGCACACGTTATTGATTATTGATGCTTACGTGAGAAGTCACTCAGTTATACTCAATTATTGCTACAGTAATTGTTGCATCATATCTCCCATATTATTGATTCAATTATTGTCACAAAGATCATCTCAGATAATATGTTATATTATTAAATCAATAATTGAGACGACAAAGTTATTCATATTATTATTTACAATATTGACAATGTCTAGAAGTTCTGTCAAGGAGAGGTTTGGTCACCTAATTGCGCGCCAATAAGGAGAAATCCTTATCGGAAAGCCCACTCTTTCATGGGAACGACCTGATTGTTAATATTGTGAGTTATAATATTAATGATGAATAAGTTCATGTTGATTAAAGATAAAATTGATAGTTCTATTGTGTGAGAATTATTAGTGTTAGTGGAAATCGATATTTATTTCGATAATAATTGATGTCTGGAGGTTATATTGACCAATCGAGTAATTAACCGGATAAATGAGCAATTAATTACTATTATTTCACATGCTTATAACTATGTGTTCACATGTCTGTACTATTGATTCACATGATTTACTATTAGGGGAGTTGGTGCAAGATTGATAATACTTGAATGACTAAATTAAAAATGGAGGTATAGATGAAGATATTATACTATAATTAGTTTTTTCACATGATTATACTATTGAGTCACATGAATGAACTATTAATTCACATGATTTACTATTAGGGGAGGTGGTGCAAGTTTGATAATACTTGCAGGAGTAAATTAAAAATGAAGGAAAAGATGAAGGTATTATACCATAATATTTCGAGCCCCAAAACATGCAATTATCGAAACTATATTTTTCTATAAATAGAAGCTCATTCTTCCTTCATTCTCACCAATTCACTAAGTCTCACAAGAGTAATTATAAGAGAAGCTATAGAGAGAGAAGCTATAGAGAAAAAGAAGAAGCGAAGTCTGCTACTTCACTATTCCAGTATCCAGTCTTCTTCTGAGGTAAGGCGTATTATTTATTTCATATTCTGAAGAGATATTATTTTACGTATTCGTATGAGTATTATTTTCGTTCAATATTCATATAGAATATTATTTTCGTTCAATATTCGTAAGGAATATTATCTTCGTTCAATATTCGTAGGAATATTATCTGCGTTAAATATTCGTTGGAATATTATTTTCGTTCAACGGTCGTAAGGGATGTTATTTATTTCTTATTCGTAAGGGTTATTATTTCTTACTGTTCAGTCGAATATTATTCACTCGGGTATTCAGGGCACTTTTCGCGTCGGACTACTATTCATGAGTTACTATTCACGGGTTACTATTCACCCGATTACTATTCAGTTGAATATTATTCACTCGGATATTCGAGACACTTTTTATGCCGGAGTACTATTCACGAGTTACTATTCACCCGGTTACTATTCACTCTAGTATTATTCACTCGGGTATTTGGGATTCTTTTCATACCAGAGTACTATTCACGGGGTACTATTCATGGGGTACTATTCACCCACAGTACTATTCATGACAAAAATTGATTTCTTTCCGGTCCAAATCATTTTTGATGAATATTATTCTTGAATTTTACTCCACAAAGCAGTATCATGTTGACAATTTGAACGTTATTGAATTTTGGATAAATTAAATTATAAATCTTTAAAATTTATCCTTGAACTTGTTTTATTGAATTATTATATCATGGTCAATATTCTCATGTCTATATTGTGATGAAAGTCATTTTTGGCTTACGTGCATAGATGGACTTGGTATGATTATGACCAGGGATTATTCAGTATAACCATGACCGTAATGTAACAAATGATGTGGTAAAAGTCCTCATTGGCCCGTAGTGCATTGATGGACAATTGTTAGTATGATTATGACCGTGGATTATTCTCAGATAATCATGATTATCGATGATTACATGAATATCCTCGCCCGTAGCGCAGGATGATTCAATGATGTGGTTTATTTATTGTCGAGTCTCAGCGATAAAATTGATGATAAAATTTTTAAATCATAGAAGATAGTAGATTTTATGCTCTAATTGACTCTTCTAATGGATTGCTTATTCCGCTGCAGTTGTTGATCTAAAACTTGTTGTCTATTGCATTCTATCAATTGTTATACTGTTGAAGGCTAAGGATAATTTATTCTGCATTATCTTAGTCATAATATTTCTTACTGGACTAGTTCTCTTCATTATCAATTTTCTTTCACTGTTCTCTTCAGGAAATGAAAATATAGCTGGGACTGGTCGGGGAACGGATTGATGGTCCGAGATGGTGGCTTTAGTAGTCCTCACTATTTAGTGTGATAATAAATGTAATGAGGATTTAATTTGAGTTTGGATATTGTCAATGAGGTAATATTCGTGTAAAAACTCTCAGCTCATGTTGTATAATTAAGTTTGTATTTGTATTCAGTACCATGTATTTGGCGACCCAAGATGGGTGATGTATACCTGGTTTGGATACGGGTCATAGTTGGTATCAGAGCTTAGGGATATGGTCTCTAGCGGAGATCCGGGGTTAGAACTACGAGGGGAGAGACGAGTGATATCCTTCGCTAGTGTGTGTCCTACCTAAGCTTAATTTTTCTTACTTAAGTTGACAAATTGTGATATGTCAATTAAACTTTATTTTGAAGATGTATTCTTGAATGATATCTGAAATATAGGAGATGAGCAATGGGAAAATCATTATATAGAGGAAATAACCGGGAAGGAACAATCCGAAAAGAAAGCAATGTATTCTCATCTTTTCGAAAACCAGGTACGTACGTAAATTTCAAGGGAGAAATTTCATAAGGAGAGGAGATTGTGACATCCCGAATTTTATGAAATGAAAGTATTCAATTTTCCTATAATTATTATTCTATTTAGTAAATGGTTAAATTGATTAAAGGTTAAAGTTAAGGGTGATATGTGAAAAAAATTTCAAGTAAGCAAGTTATCATAAAATAATTGGTGATAAAAGTACAGTAATACGCGTGGTTACATAGTAGTACACGGTATTCATTATTGATGCTTACGTGAGAAGTCACTCAGTTATACTCAATTATTGCTACATTAATTGCTGCATCATATCTCTCATATTATTGATTCAATTATTGTCACAGTATCATCTGTATAATATGTTATATTATTAAATCAATAATTGAGACGACAAAGTTATTCATATTATTATTTACTATAAGACCTCAACTTTTATAAATAAAGATTTAAATTTTCTCGAAATATATTTATGAATATTATGGTGTGGATATGATATAATGTTATAGTTGTGGGTATTATTTACAAGTTTTGCAAAGTAAGCAAGTGGTTATATTATATTCGATTGGTCGGGGAATATTCGTTTTAACAGGAAATATTCGTACGACGGCACAATCATTGGCGGACCCCACAACGGAAGTATTGTCGTAGTAAGAAAATGACAAAATTATCTTTTTATAAAAATAACGGCGAAAGTGTTACCGTTAAAACTGTTAAACTACCCGGTAGTAAAAGTACAGTAATACGCGTGGTTGCATAGTAGGACACGATATTGGTTATTGATGCTTAGGTGAGAAGTCACCCAAAACGTGCAATTATCGAAACTATATTTTCCTATAAATAGAAGTTCATTCTTCCTTTATTTCTCACCAATTCACTAAAGCTATAGAACAATTATTATAGAGAGAAAGAAAAAGAGAAGTCTGCTACCTCACTATTCCAGTATCCAGTCTTCTTTTGAGGTAAGGGGTATTATTCCTTCGTATTCATGAAGAGAGTTATTTTCTTTTAATACTCGTAAGGGTTGTTATTCCATTCTTTATTATTATGTTGGAATAACATGTCTATGCGAAGTACCACATACATGGTGAAATTCTTCTGTTATTCCATTCTTTATTATTCTGTTGGAATAACCTGTCTGTGCGGTCTATCGCATGCCTGGTGAATTTTGTTGTTATTCCATTCTTTATTATTCTATTGGAACATCCCGCACGTATGCGCTTACGCATGACCGGTTCCGATTCTTTATTATTCATTGGAATATCCCGTCTCATGCAAGGCATTACGCATGACCTGGTTCCATTCTTTATTACTTATGGAAATGATCTGTCTACGTGGATTGCCGCATGGCGGGTAAAAATCCATTTGCAGTTTCATATATATTCTATTATACTCAGTTGGTTAAAGTTTTGGCTTCTATACTCCATGAAATTAGTGGAATATCCTTGATATTTGCGCTTCATCCAGATCTTTTATGGAAATATTCTTCTGAGCATTCTTGAACTTTTTTAATTGAATTCTTATATCATTATCATCATCCTCATGTTTATAATATGTTGAAAGTCATATGTGGCACCGAAAGTGTATATATGGACTTGGTATGATTATGACCGAGGATTATTCGGTATAATTATGACCGTAATGTTATAAATGATGTGGTAAAAGTCCTCATTGGTCAGTAGTGCATTGATGGACGCTTGTTGACATGATCATGACCATTGATGAATACACGAATATCCTTGGCCCGTAGTGCATGGATAATTTGTGGTCGTGATACTAATGAATATCCTTGGTCAGAAAAGTGGATGATGCGCTTTATTTATTCAAATTTGAGTCTCAAATGATAAAAGTGATGAAAAACCTTTTAAATCATGTAAGATAGTAGATTTTATTCTCTACTTGACTCTTCTAATGGATTGCTTGTTCACCGCAGATTAAACTTGATGTTTGTTATATTTATCGCTTTTAACATCGTTGAAGGCTAACGATAAATTATTCGCATTATCTTAGTCATAATATTTTTATCGGGCTAGTTGAGCTCACCATTTCTTTCATCGCTTTTTCGTGAAATGAGAACGTAATGACGAAGTCTGGGAATAGAGTGATGGTCCTAGAGATGGTGTCGACAACCCGAGAAATTAGAAAATTATTAAAATCTTAAATGATTGGTTTAAGGTCAAATAATAGACCTAAACAGAGAATAAGTGTATGTGTTTGATGTTTTCGTAAAGGAATTTTGAGGATTTAAAATTTCTTTTAGTGAATTATTCAGATTAAGGGTATGTGTGTATATATTCGTGATTACGGTAGATATGTGTATGTAATGTGGTTAGGGTCAAGTGTTGACCAGATAAATTATATCCGTGTCAAACCCTAATATTATTGTAACGTCAACGCTCAGCTTATAAAATTATTACGATTTATAAGAAACCCTAGAAATCGGCTCGAAACCCTAATTTCAAAGATCGAACCAAATCCTAATTCAAAGATTTTGAAACCCTAATTTGGGAAGTCAAAGGCTAAATATAATGGCTTAAGTATTTGTGATTATATATTAGGATAACCCTAATTGTTAAATTAGAAATCCTAATGTTTTGTATAAAACCCTAAGGGATTAAAAGTTATGTGTGTAATGAATATGAATTATGTGTATGATTAAATAAATATACATTATATAATGTGAATACATTTATTTTGTATATAAAAGTGAAGTAAGAATTAAATTATGTAACCTAATATATATATTAGGTGTGATAATTAAATAACCTAAATGGTTATCGTTATTTAGTGGTCCTAATATTTTATTTTTATATTAGTGACCTAATTTAAGAGAATTGTGGAACATGTCACAATTTATTAAATTATTTTGTTCGAATAATAGTGAGTAAAGGAATATGAAGATTATGTGATGGTTTATATTGTTTATTATATAAACAAATAAAAGAAACTAATGTGATCCTAATTATATATTAGGAATGAAGAATTTAATAACTTAAGGGTTATGAGATGAGAAAATTATGGTATTTAGAATATATACCAATTATGAGAGATTTATTTTATACATCTCGCTTAATTAATTTTATAATCTAATTTTAGCAAGTCTAATTGGGTTAAGGAAATAAATGTGCATGAGTAAGGATTTAAGTTATAATTGAGGAAAATGAAAACCCTAATTAAATGATTTGGGTTGGATAAGAATTAAGAGTGTTGGACTATGTTAATTTATATGGCCCAAAGAATTAAATTTTAAGTCCAATATATTATTTATTGATAGCCCAAAAGATGGAAAATGGTGACCCAAATTTAAGCCCAAATAAGGAGGGACATATTGGACATTTGGTATAATAAATAAGAATTAAAAAGAAATCATTTATTAATGTGGAAATTACTAGTATACCCTTTTGTTTTATTAGTGTATTATTAGTAACATTGTTGATAAGAATCTTCAATTATGCTAGCTAATCAATTGCTTCTAGAAGTCACCATGTTACATACTATGCTATTACACCTCAATTATCAAGCAAACTAATGTCTAGATACATTTCTTACATTATTACACTAAACAAAAAATCATATTCTTCACTTTTCTCATCTTATTTTCCAACATAACTAAGAAAGAGAGAGAGAGACAAGAGAGAGAGGGAGAGGGAGTTAGGAAACCCAAGAAAGAAGGAGAAGAGATTTTGATTTTTCATTCCATCCAAGATCCATCACATAGTTGGAAGAAAAAGATATGTCATGAAGCTAAAGGTAAAAATTTCCTAAACTCAAAACTCTTGTTAGTTTAAAGTGTTATGTTATGGTGTTTTAGATCAAGTGTTGAACTTATGATTTTGAACCATAAGTTTAAGATCTTGAACATGAGAACTATAGATCTACATGATAAATGATATTTTATGGTTAGATCTTGCCATTTTTAGGGTTGATAGGCTTGAACAAAGAAGAATAACCAAAACAGTTTTTTTTGTTTTAAATGAGTTAGTGGACTGCTGCCCTAAAACAGAAAAAAATTTCGGATTTGTTAGAGTGCTCTAAAAATTCTGGACTTGTGATATGTTATAGTACACTCAATAAGCTTTCCATAGACTCCAAAACGGACTAAATATGACATCGGAGGAGGGAGTTATGGGATTTCTCCCAAACTACACAAAGTTAAGAAAACTGTGAAAAGGACAGTTTTGGAACAGTCACTTCCGGGCTAAATTCCGGGAGCTAAACATATCCAAATATGGATTGTGATATATGAAAACTGTAGTTTGGAAAGATACTTAATCCAACAAAATTGACGGATCATTAATCGGAGTTACAGATTTCGCTTTTATTTAAGTTTTGGTGAAGGACTCCAAAACTGCCAAAGTGCAAAAAGTTTCTGGCCAAAATTTTCCGAGGGCTGTTTTGGACATTTAGTTAATGAGAAAAATTACAGGCTTTTGGGAAATGAAAATATATGGTAATATGTAGCTCATGTCCAAAAATGAGCTAATTCCGCTTAAAAACGACCAAGTTATGACCATTTCAATTTTTGTGATTTTCCGACGGAAATCGCTATAACCGAGTTCTACAACTCCGATTGCACTTAAATTTAAAATGGAGCATCATGTTAACATATATAAGGTTATGTCAAAAGATGGGCATCTCTGGAGTTAAGCACGAGGTAGCTAATTTTCTTAAGTCACGACTATTTATGATTTTTGAAAAATAGTAAAAGAAATTGAAAAATTACGGAAAAATATTTTTTATGTATGAAATACATGTATATATGTTTGACCAAAGGATAAAAAAATAATAAGTTGATTTGGTATTTTTCGTGAAAAGAATAGTGATTTTTGGATACCAAATAAAATCCGCCTCTTCTAAAATGGTATTTTGGCTTACTAAGATGTTATCTAATTTACTAGGATAACATATAAAAATGAATAACTTATAAGTATAAGTTATGATGTGATTAAAAGAATATCAAAGTATAATAATAATATTAAGACTTAAAACTAATGTCTAATACTTAACTATATGTTATGACTAACCGAAAAGATCTATTATAGGTTTTATATGTCAGATAGATCGATAGAGTATGTGGAAATGTGTTTAAGTTATTTTATAACAATGATGATATTATTCTAATATTGAGATCTATATTATTAATATTAGGTCTTCGTGAGAAGTTTATTATATCAATGTTACTAAGAATCAATGGTTCTGTGCAAGTTTTTCAAGTTCTTTTTACTTAAACTCTTTAAGAGTGGTTTCGCATAGATATGCTTATGAATTGTACTGATATATTGCATGTATTCATCGTGTATGAAAGGTCGATCACCTTCATTACCAAATACCCAGATATAATTGTTATGTTCATTTTCAATGTTCATTCAAATTTTGAAATTTTGTTCATGCTAATTCACAACTACATGTGAAGGATAGCCAATTTTATTATTCAAACTCTTTCAATCATGATATATCTTTACCTTTGTTTTTTTTAAACTTGTCGGGCAACTTTCATGCTCACCCTTGCTATATCATGATAAAACATTGCGTATATAAGGCTAATAATACTAGACAGACATGTGAAAAGGATAATGCCAAGTTCAAATTTTGGGATAAAATGTGAAGTTAAGTTGTAAAGTATGTCAAGAATAGTATTGTCATGTGTTAGATAGCTTCACGATTGTGTATTAGTTAAGGTTACTCGATTTTGGGAATAGTGTGTAAAGTTTAATGTATAAACAATTTATGTTTATATCTTCCGCAAACAAATAGTAGAAATAGCAAACCGGATCCATGCATGATTCGGGGACCCGGATCTGGGGATGCTACAGCTTGGTATCAAAGTTGTTGGTTATGAAGCTTAGGTAGCAATACCTAGACCAATAACCGCAGTTGATTAGATAAGTACTAACTCACATAGAGTTAGTTGAAGAATCTCGCAGGTCGAAAAGTTAGGTTTAAGTATGGTACCATTGTACTCGATACTAGTTGATGTATGGTATCCGGGCTAAACGATTCCTTCATAGAGAGCTGAGGTATATACTAACTAGCAACTCTGAACCTAGTTTGTTGGTTGTTTGTGGGAAACCACCAAAATGCATTCATATTGAAAAAACCGTTAGAGACTCGATGTGTACCAAGTATAGGAAGTGGATAGATAGAGTCTAAGAGATTACAAGTGTAAGGATGGGAGATCGTGAAACAAAACGATCACAAAATAGCAATAAATCGTAATATATATTTATGAGATCACCCGTGATCCGATAAGATTATGGTATGAAGAAAGATCAAGAGAATGATGAAAAGTTTACAAAGAAGATTGTCGTGTATGAATTGTACTATAAATTGGTACATGCATCCGTAAGAGAATTATAAATACGTAATTAAATTCGTATGGAGAATGGGGTTAGTGTTAGGTGGGGATTCAATTGAGGACTCATGTCTGCAAATTGAGTGTATAATTCTTCGTATGGGAGCCGAATTGTACTTGGTGTAAAAACCACTTAGTTTCGCAATCGATAATCATTGAAATGTTTATGTCGCGCTATTTGTTATATGCATGTTGAGAAGGTGATTCTTTTCTCATGTGTATAACTAATAGTAGAGGATATAAGGTTAAGTCATGAAGTTCTTAAAACTCATACTTATGGTAAGTTCATGACTCATAATCATATGGTATGTTTTGAACCCTCAAATAATGGACGCCCATGGTCCCGACTAGGATAAGTTCTTAAACTCATATGATTGTGGCAAGTTCCCGAACTCATAATGTGTGGTAAGTTTGATGAACCTGGGTATAGCAAAGTGGTGAATGGAGCATTGAGGATTATAAGAATAGATAGATCTATTAAGTAATGGATCAAGAGAAAAGTGAAGTTGATGATGGAAGCATAGGTATTCCAAATCTTCTAGCTATGCTAGACTTCAAGTTTTTGACATCAAGCTAAATACGCACTATGTGCTTTTGAAAATGAATTTTATTCTCAACTCCCCGTGATTATTGTGTATGCGTGGACTTCGCCATCGACACCTCCTCGTTACCGTTGAGATGATAAAACCGATTTGCAAAGATTTTTGAAACGATTTAAAGTACATTCTATGCTACTTATTTTGGCTTAGACGCTAATGATTTGAAGTATCAAAAGTTGTTTTTATTTATCACTTATGTACCATGCAACCCGGTGCGTAGATAGATGATAAAAAATGATGGAGTCATCAATGCAAGATACTTAGTGTGGATGTGATCTCAAGATCACAACCCACTATGGTATGATGTAGTATGATAAAATCACCAAATGACGGAATCCTCAACTGATCAGAAATACAAAGGCAAGATCACGACGTCATTCTCGAAAAATGTTTTCAAAATTTTAATTTGCCAAACGGGTTTGGCTATACTTAAATAATTCTATTGAATCAATTATCGATATGAGTCTATGCTATTCGATTCAAATTTAGACTAATGTTTATGAAAACTCTAAGTGTTCATTGAAAGAAATTTCCTAACCAAATTATTTTTGGTGCGGAATCCTATACTAAGTCCGAGGTGAACAACCCGAAAATGGGGATATACTAATTGGATAGAATATTCCAATTTAAGGACGATATAGTCGTTTCGGATTACTAAGGTACAATAGATCGATCATCTAAAGTACCGTAATCGATAGTTTACCTTCTTCGTGATTGTAAACATACCGTTAAAGAAATGTTTAAGAGGTAGAGTACCTTTCTTTCTTAATTGAAAGAGGTAGTAGAAATACCCCTAAACCCCTGAGTTCAAAGTTCATAATTTTTATGATCCTCGCATGTATATGAAAAGTTTTTTTTAACTCTTCAAAGTAATGTTGTGGTAGAATGTGATGATGGATATGAATAGTGTAAACTCGTCATGCATTTAGCAGAATCGAGATGATTAAATAAAGGTTATTATGACAACCTAGTTTTGATGAATGTTTAGAAGATGTAAACCCTAGTGAGTAGTTATGGTGAAATGTGATAATAGATGAGAAATCCTCGAATGAGGAAATTGTAAAGGTTAAATTGAAAACCTAGTTTTGATCAAGAGAATGAGCAGAGGTTAGATGCTTTAATTTCGAGGACTAAATTTTAGAAGAAGGGGTGAATGTGACAACCCGAGAAATTAGAAAATTATTAAAATCTTAAATGATTGGTTTAAGGTCAAATAATAGACCTAAACAGAGAATAAGTGTATGTGTTTGATGTTTTCGTAAAGGAATTTTGAGGATTTAAAATTTCTTTTAGTGAATTATTCGTGATTAAGGGTATGTGTGTATATATTCGTGATTACTAGATTATGTATGTAATGTGGTTAAGGGTCAAGTGTCACCGTGATAAATTATATCCGTGTCAAACCCTAATATTATTGTAACGTCAACGCTCAGCTTATAAAATTATTACGATTTATAAGAAACCCTAGAAATCCGTTCTCGAAACCCTAATTTCAAAGATCGAATCCAAATCCTAATTCAAAGATTTGAAACCCTAATTTGGGAAGTCAAAGGCTAAATATAATGGCTTAAGTATTTGTGATTATATATTAGGATAACCCTAATTGTTAAATTAGAAATCCTAATGTTTTGTATAAAACCCTAAGGGATTAAAAGTTATGTGTGTAATGAATATGAATTATGTGTATGATTAAATAAATATACATTATATAATGTGAATACATTTATTTTGTATATAAAAGTGAAGTAAGAATTAAATTATGTAAACCTAATATATATATTAGGTGTGATAATTAAATAACCTAAATGGTTATCGTTATTTAGTGGTCCTAATATTTTATTTTTATATTAGTGACCTAATTTAAGAGAATTGTGGAACATGTCACAATTTATTAAATTATTTTGTTCGAATAGGTGAGTAAAGGAATATGAAGATTATGTGATGGTTTATATTGTTTATTATATAAACAAATAAAAGAAACTAATGTGATCCTAATTATATATTAGGAATGAAGAATTTAATAACTTAAGGGTTATGAGATGAGAAAATTATGGTATTTAGAATATATACCAATTATGAGAGATTTATTTTATACATCTCGCTTAATTAATTTTATAATCTAATTTTAGCAAGTCTAATTGGGTTAAGGAAATAAATGTGCATGAGTAAGGATTTAAGTTATAATTGAGGAAAATGAAAACCCTAATTAAATGATTTGGGTTGGATAAGAATTAAGAGTGTTGGACTATGTTAATTTATATGGCCCAAAGAATTAAATTTTAAGTCCAATATATTATTTATTGATAGCCCAAAAGATGAAAAATGGTGACCCAAATTTAAGCCCAAATAAGGAGGGACATATTGGACATTTGGTATAATAAATAAGAATTAAAAAGAAATCATTTATTAATGTGGAAATTACTAGTATACCCTTTTGTTTTATTAGTGTATTATTAGTAACATTGTTGATAAGAATCTTCAATTATGCTAGCTAATCAATTGCTTCTAGAAGTCACTCATGTTACTATGCTATTACACCTCAATTATCAAGCAAACTAATGTCTAGATACATTTCTTACATTATTACACTAAACAAAAATCATATTCTTCACTTTTCTCATCTTATTTTCCAACATAACTAAGAAAAAAAGAGAGAGAGAGAGAGAGAGAGGGAGAGGGAGTTAGGAAACCCAAGAAAGAAGGAGAAGAGATTTTGATTTTCATTCCATCCAAGATCCATCACATAGTTGGAAGAAAAGATATGTCATGAAGCTAAAGGTAAAAATTTCCTAAACTCAAAACTCTTGTTAGTTTAAAGTGTTATGTTATATGGTGTTTTAGATCAAGTGTTGAACTTATGATTTTGAACCATAAGTTTAAGATCTTGAACATGAGAACTATAGATCTACATGATAAATGATATTTTATGGTTAGATCTTGCCATTTTTAGGGTTGATAGGCTTGAACAAAGAAGAATAACCAAAACAGTTTTTTTTTTGTTTTAAATGAGTTAGTGGACTGCTGCCCTAAAACAGAAAATTTCGGATTTGTTAGAGTGCTCTAAAAATTCTGGACTTGTGATATGTTATAGTACACTCAATAAGCTTTCCATAGACTCCAAAACGGACTAAATATGACATCGGAGGAGGGAGTTATGGGATTTCTCCCAAACTACACAAAGTTAAGAAAACTGTGAAAAGGACAGTTTTGGAACAGTCACTTCCGGGCTAAATTCCGGGAGCTAAACATATCCAAATATGGATTGTGATATATGAAAACTGTAGTTTGGAAAGATACGAATCCAACAAAATTGACGGATCATTAATCGGAGTTACAGATTTCGTTTTATTTAAGTTTTGGTGAAGGACTCTAAAACTGCCAAAGTGCAAAAAGTTTCTGGCCAAAGTTTTCCGAGGGCTGTTTTGGACATTTAGTTAATGAGAAAAATTACAGGCTTTTGGAAAATGAAAATATATGGTAATATGTAGCTCATGTCCAAAAATGAGCTAATTCCGGCTTAAAACGACCAAGTTATGACCATTTCAATTTTTGTGATTTTCCAACGGAAATCGCTATAACCGGAGTTCTACAACTCCGATTGCCACGAAATTTAAAATGGAGCATCATGTTAACATATATAAGGTTATATCAAAAGATGGGCATCTCTGGAGTTAAGCACGAGGTAGCTAATTTTCTTAAGTCACGACTATTTATGATTTTTGAAAAATAGTAAAAGAAATTGAAAAATTACGGAAAAATATTTTTTATGTATGAAATACATGTATATATGTTTGACCAAAGGATAAAAAAATAATAAGTTGATTTGGTATTTTCGTGAAAAGAATAGTGATTTTGGATACCGAAATAAAATCCATCTCATCGAAATGGTATTTTGGTTTACTAAGATGTTATCTAATTTACTAGGATAACATATAAAAATGAATAACTTATAAGTATAAGTTATGATGTGATTAAAAGAATATCAAAGTATAATAATAATATTAAGACTTAAAACTAATGTCTAATACTTAACTATATGTTATGACTAACCTAAAGATCTATTATAGGTTTTATATGTCAGATAGATCGATAGAGTATGTGGAAATGTGTTTAAGTTATTTTATAACGGTGATGATATTATTCTAATATTAGAGATCTATATTATTAATATTAGGTCTTCGTGGAGAAGCTTATTATATCAAGGTTACTAAGAATCAATGGTTCGTGCAAGTTTTTCAAGTTCTTTTTACTTAAACTCTTTTAAGAGTGGTTTCGCATGAGATATGCTTATGAATTGTACTGTATATATTGCATGTATTCATCGTGTATGAAAGGTCGATCACCTTCATTTACAAACCGATTCAGATATAATTGTTATGTTCATTTTCAATGTTCATTCAAATTTTGAAATTTTGTTCATGCTAATTCACAACTACATTGTGAAGGATAGCCAATTTTATTATTCAAACTCTTTCAATCATGATATATCTTTACCTTGTTTTTTTTAAACTCATTGGCAACTTTTATGCTCACCCTTGCTATATCATGATAAAACACATAGATAAGGTGTATAAGAAAAGGATAATACAAATTTTGGGATAAAATGTAGTTAAGTTGTAAATATGTGAAGAAAAGGATAATGCCAAGTTTCGATTTTTGGGAAAAGTGTAAAGGATAAAATGTTTATATCTTGAAGTTGTTGTAAAGACCCGGATCTAGGGATGTCAATTAAAGAATAAGTTAGTATTAATTAAAGATAAAATTGATAGTTCTATTGTGTGAGAATTATTAGTGTTAGTGGAAATGACATTTATTTCATAATAATTGATGTCTCAGAGGTTATATTAACCAATCGAGTAATTAATCGGATAAATGAGTGTATTAGCTTATAACTATGTATTAAGGTTACTATTGATTCATGATTTTTTAGGGAGTCAAAAAGAATAATACTTGCATGTGTAAAGTTTAAGGTGTATAAACAATTTATGATTTTATATCTTCCGCATGATTTACTATTATGGGAGGTGGTGCAAGTTTGATAATACTTAGATGAAAGTCATTTTTGGCTTACGTGCATAGATGGACTTGGTATGATTATGACTGTGGATTATTCGGTATAATCATGACCGTAATGTAACGTAATGATGTGGTAAAAGTCCTCATTGACCCGTAGTGCATTGATGGATAATTGTTGGTATGATTATGACCAAGGATTATTCGGTATAATCATGACCATTGATGATTACATGAATATCCTTGGCCCGTAGTGCATGGATGATTCAATGATGTGGTTTATTTATTAAGCTGAGCGATAAAATTGATGATAAACTTTTTAAATCATAGAAGATAGTAGATTTTATGCTCTACTTGACTTTTCTAATGGATTGCTTATTCCGCTACAGTTGTTGATCTAAAACTTGTTGTCTATTGTATTCTATCAATTGTTATACTGTTGAAGGCTAAGGATAATTTATTCGCATTATCTTAGTCATAATATTTCATCTTGGGCTAGTTGAGCTCTCTTTTCTTTTCTTTCACCGTTCTTCGTGAAATGAGAATATAAATTTGAGACAGTCTGGGGAACGGATTGATGGTCCGAGATGGTGGCTGTAGTAGTCCTCACTATTTAGTGTGATAATAAATGTAGTGAGGATTGAATTTGAGTTTGGATATTGTCTATGAGGCAATATTCGTGTAAAAACTCTCAGCTCATGTTGTATAATTAAGTTTGTATTTATATTCAGTACCATGTATTTGACGACCCAAGATGGGTGATGTATACCTGTTTTGGGGGCGTCACAATAAAGGTGTAATTCGTTTACCTAATTGTGGAGAATAAAAGAGAACTTTATTTAATTTGTTCAAAATTCATTTGATTTGTGCCTATAGTGAGTCATTTAATAAGGTGCAAAATTGTTTGATAAAAATTATTTTTCCTTAGTTTCATTTAATAGAAGTCTATTTTATTTTGGAATAAAAAGAAAAATATTGAGTGCTATTTAAATTCTAATTAACCATTATATTAATACTAGCTAGCATGTAACTTACATATTTAGTATTAATAAGTATGGTTAAATATAGAATTAAATAGTATATATATTATGTAGCCTCACCAGCAACGATATTTTCTGTCGCTATATATAACATAGAAAATCGGCTTTCTATACTATAGTGACGAAAAAAACCGTCACTATAATCGGTTCGTTTTTTGTTCTCTCTCTATGGTTCGCTAGAGAGACGGACCGATATTATCTAACTTACATCTATGTATATATATATATTTGTGTATATATATATGTTGATATATACGTACATAAGATTAGATACATGCATATGTAAAATATAAGTTTACATATAAGATTTTGCATATGAATTTTCTCTTTTTTCTAACTTCTCCTTTTCTTCTTACAAACAAATAACTACTACAACTATTGAAATTTTCTGTGAATTGCTATCACGGATAATTCACCAAATGCTTGACATATATCCTAAAGGTATATGATCTGAAACCCTTAACAAATCGATCGTAGTGGGAGCGATAAAAATTTTAAGTACAAGAATCATCCGCATATTGTCTTCTAGTACAATTTTAACTACGAAACTACGATTCTATCATAATTTAACTCGTGCAAATCAATTCTAACAATCATGTGGGCAAATGGCAATGGATTTTTATCAATTTAGAAATTAAATAGCATCAAAGTGGACAGCATGCTAAAACATAATCAATTACACGTGGGCCTAATATTCTGAACCATGCAAATCATGCTAACTAATTCACATCTTGCTAATATTCAGATGCTAGCCAACGGATTTTATATGCAAGGAATAAGCCTTCTAGCATTATATATATATATATATATATATATATATATATATATATATATATAATGCTAGAAGGCTTATTCCCTTGCATATAAAATCCGGTCTTAAATTCACCACTTATCTAACTCACCTTGCTCATCTTCTTTTAACGACAGACCGGACGACGATTCGGTCCTTCACTATATATAGAACCGTCGTCTTAACTTTTAGCGACGGACAACATATAGCGACGGACAACACATAGCGACGGACCGGACATATAGCTACGGACCGAATCTTCGTCCGGTCCCTCGCTAAAGGGGGGTGAGCAAGGTGAGTTAGATAAAGATAAGGGTTAAGCTTAATATATGCACTATATATATATATATATATATATATATATATATATATATATATATATATATGGAAAAATATATGTACAAAATACAGTTACATGAGAGGCTATGACGATAATTTTTTGGGCTATAGCGACGGTTTCACCCGTCGTCATAGCTATTCTGGGGTATCTGTCGCCATAGCCCAAAAAATCCGTCGCCATAGCCCTACTGTGTATTACACAGTTGTGTATATACATATAGCCCATATATATATATATATATATATATATAATTCGCTTCTCCAGCGAACTGGAAAGAGCGAACTAAGAACGAACCGACTATAGCGACTTTCTTTTCCGTCGCTCCCTCCAGTTCGCTGGAGAAGCGGACTATATATATAGTCACCCATATCTTCTCTTATTTGTATTAATATTTTTTAACTTAAAAGGATGGTGATAAAATTTAAAATAAATTTTAATAACTTTCTTAATTTATGTGCAAAAATCTTAAACGACTATCTTTTAAAAACATATGTAGTATAACTTATCCATCCAACTTGTAATGGAATGTTACTTCATGTCATGTGGCCTACATCAACTAATTTTAATTACACAACCATGTATTTCATATGGGCAACACGGATATGCTACTTATATATCATGGGTAGGGGTGTTCATCGATAAAAAACCGCACCGGACCGGTCCGAACCGAACCGAACATCGAAAGTAGTCAATTTCATGTACCGATCGACAGTCGGCATCGAATAAGCCAGATATCTAACCGATTACCCTGTTTGCATCGATTTATACATGGTTTGTACCGATTTTATGTAAGAAAAAAAATAACACATTCATGTATAAACACCCTCAAACTCAATTGACCCATTCATGATTCATGTACCTATTATGTTCATGTATAAAACAACCTTACTTCTTGTTCATGTACCTGGGCAGTGAATAATGGACCCATGCATTCATGACACCATAGTGATTAAACATAAAGTGATCATGTTGTAACTTGCATTCTTGCAACAATATAATAGGACATAACAGGACATAACATCAATACAACTAGACTTCTTCAAAATAAGACATAACATCAATATTATACAATATAATACTTCTCCAAGTTGGCTTTTAAAACTTGACCACAATACTTGCACTTTGCCTTTATTTCATCATCTTGCTTAAATCTTATATAATGTTCCCATATAATAACACGAGTCTTACCGATTATTTGCTCGATCTCTTCAACTTCCTTTGAATTTTGCGTCTCACATCTCTCGCCTCCTCCATTGTCTCCTCCATCATTTGGGACTTAGCTTGTATTGGATGATATTGGTCCATCATTATCCATATTTTCCATCAAACTGTTAAAAGCACAAACAAATTATTTTAGGCAGTGTAAGTGTGTAATCTGTAGCAAAAAGGCCATTATTAACAATAAGCAGAATTAGTAGCGTGTGTGGCAGTCTGATCATTAACAATAAAACAAAACAGACATACCCAAGCTACAACTGAATTTTGTTGTACTATTTAGCTACCAGGGACATCAACTTTAAAGCATTACCCAAAGAACCAAAACAAAACAGACATACTCTCTGCAAATTGCAATCACTATTATTTAAAAAAATCAGTGAAGACATGCATGAACAAGGCTAGAAAATCCATATGCCATATATAGAGTATAGACCACCAAAATAAGCAAACCACCGGAAAAAAAAAAGCCCTAACAATAACAAGAAACAGTGTAACACCCATATGCCATATATAGACAAATCGACATAAATAAAGAGAAATCAATTAACTAAATCTCAAAATTACTTAAGAAAATTTTGATTCTAGAATCTAGAGTTGGAGCCTTGGAGACTGGAGAGGCGACTGCGAATCTGCGATGCGGCGACTGACGAATGGATGGATCATCGAGATGATTCGAGACTTCGAAATGGATGGACTGGGTTTGACTATTCGAGATCGAGACTTCGAGATGGAGAGGGTTCGACTGTTCGAGATCAAGACTTCGAGATGGAGAGGGCTGCGTCTGTTCGAGACTTCGAGATGGAGAGGGAGAGCCGAAGAGGGTTGGCCGGTTGGGTTCGAGACTTCGAGTCTTCGACTGTTAGTCTTAGAAATGGGAGAGAAAGGTTTGGCGTATTTGGGAATAAAGTAAGAAGACTGAGATATACTGAAGAGTGAAGTCTGAACTGAAGTATTAATTTATTATACAACATACACTGAGATATTTTTATTTTTTAATATTATTAAATAAACCGGTACACCGGTTCGGTTCGGTATATACCGACCAAACCAAACCCCCTATCGAAGCCGGTACCGAAAATTTGGTATGTACCGGTTCCGTGTACCAAAACCGAACCGCTTCCTCTTTGTACCGAACCAACCAGTTCGATTTCCCTAAAAACCGAAAATACTGTTTTTTTTAACACCGGCCACACGGAATTCTACTTTACTTATTAACATGATATTAACGGATCCTCTAATTCCGAATGGAGGGTGATGATAAAAGCGGGGAGGGATACTTAATTAGGTCCTCATATATATTATGTCGGTGCGGTAACATGCATGCTGTACTATCTTCAATACCGTCGAATGTAACCAAGAATTAATTAGTGGGTTTGTAAATATATGCCATCTACTCATTCGGATTGCACATGCTTATTTTTTATGGGTAATGATATATGTATATTTATATTTGCACATGTATATACATTATTTTACGAAGTTATATATATATATGTACATATATATGAATCTCTATATACCATATATAATAGTAATATATCTCATCCATTTTGTCCACCTCTAACTCATATATGGCCGGAGAGGGAAATAAGCTACACATTGTTATATATGTTCCCTTGGGTGGCCTTTGGTCACATGATATATGTTCATAAGGGTCACAAAATTTCCTTCATCCCCACCCCAAAAAACATCGACCGCGCGCCTCCCAAAACAGCTCCCTCCAAACTTATCATCCCTGATAACTTTCGTCAAGCTTCCTTTGCCCCACGTCCAAAATCTCCCCGAAAACGTCGAGGCAACAAGGGATGTACCTTGTGACAAAGTCAAGTACCTTAAAATTGCCTATGGTGGCCTCCAACAATCCATAACCGAATTTTTACAAAATTCGGACACCAATTTGATCCTTTTTGATTTTGTGGCTTATTGGTTAGGCCCTATAGCGTCAAAACTAAAATTTTCTAGTGCCTATTTTAGTATTTTTACAGCACCCTTCTTAGCCTTGCCGGCTCAGCAGAATCTATGACGGGCGGAGATTACCGGAAGAAACCGGAGGATTTTACAGTTTTGCCAAAGTGGGTAACTTTTGAGTCCACGGTTAGGTTTAAGCTTTTTGAGATATTACGCATATTTGGTGATAGCCCGGAAGGGGATGATGAAAATATTTGGGATATTTATCGGATGGGAGCTACCATTGAAGGCTGCAATTTCGTGGCGATACGGAGTTTGTTATGAGCTTGAACCGGTGTGGCTTCCGGTGGGGGAACTACAATATTTTTAGAGAGGTGTCAAAATATATCAGTAAAAAAAATTATTTATTGATGTTCGGAGTGTTTCTTTCAAATTCATTTTGCTCAATTATAGTATTTCACATCTTATTCTAATCCTTGTCGACATTTGATTTGTGAGTCTAATAACTTTAAATACATACATATATATATATATATATAGAGAGAGCAATGATCCATAGCATTTATTTGTTATGAATTAAAATATGGCATATAATATCTATACTGTCTATTACAAAAATAAAGGCCTGGGATTTAAAAAGTCTCCTCACCATCCCCTACTGATTCTAGCGGATTGCTTTAAAATTAATTTCAGTCGCTTATGCTCCCACTCACTAGTCAAGCCTGCAAAGGAATTGGAAAAAAATTTACAATCCGCTAGTGTAACCAGCGGATGACAGAAACTGCACTTTCCAAGCATAAAAAAGATATCATCCCATGTCCAAGCAAGCTTCCAACCTTGTAAATAAAAACATTTCCTAGACTCATGCAATGTTAGGCAATTTCATATAATTTAAATCGGCTGAAAAGTAAATTCTTAATACAACAAATGTTATCTATGAAATCCTACATGAATGAATTATTTGTCGCAAATTTCTTATACAACAACTAACAGATATTAGTAATACTGTTTTGGCTAACAAAATGTGTCTTGGAAAAAATAGAAAATAATTTCTTTTCTTTATCAAGGCCAGAAGCAGGACGTTTCGGACGTAAATTAGAGGGTAGTGGAAAGTTGAGGGTGTTTGCTATTGCAAATCCCATCTTCCAAAATCTTTTGAGGCCATTGCACGATTGGGTAATGAAGGTTCTTCGTTCCATCTGGATGGATGACACGTTTGATCAACCGAAACCACTGCTGCGACTTATTGGAAAAAGGGAATTATTTTCCTTCGGCCTTAAGTCCGCTACTGATCTATTACTGGCCGACCTATCATCGGCAGTTTTACAGTCTCTGATAGGTGGGGATTTCTCTCGTACTTGGTAATTTCTAATGCAACAAGTCGTGAGTTTATATATAATTAGTAAATTTGTTTTGATGGGTTTGTGAGTTCTAAAGAAAAATTAATTGAAAAAAGTGTATTTTACCACATTATCATTTATTAGTTATGGACATGACTGCAAGTTAAAATTTTATGTTGTAATTTGAGGTAACACAGAGATTATAGCATATTTACATACCACATATGGTTTTTTCTTTCTGTTCAAATTTGAAATAGTAAAATAGTCAAGTAATCTATCGTCTTCCTTTGCTCAAGTCTCATTCTTAAAACTCATAAACAATAATATTGGACAAGAAAAAAAAAACCTGACCAGAAAATAATTCAAGTTTTCTATAGTATTTCTTTTCCTCATCCTATTTTTATTTTACTCTAGAATATTATAATTCAATTGTAGAAATATGAGTCTAGGGGGTCTAGGAAATGTTTTTATTTACAAGGTTGGAAACCTGCTTGGACATGGGAGGACATGGGATGATATCATTTAGTTTCTGCCATCCGCTAATTATACTAGCGGATTGTAATTTTTTTTTCCAATATAGTGAGTGGGGGCATAATCGGCCAAAATTAATTTTAAAGCATCAGTAGCGGATGGTGAGGAGACTTTTTAAATCACAGTCCTTTATTTTTGTAATGGACGGTATTGATGTTATATGTTATATTTTAATTCATAACAAATAAATGTTATGGATCATTGATCATATATATATATATATATATATATATATATATATATATATATATATATATATATATATATATATGAGACTTATAAGACCCTAACTTTTTAATGAATAAAATCATATTTCCTCTATTTATTATTATGAATAATAAGGTATTAATTTGATATAATACTTTGGTTATGGGTGAAATATAAAAATTTTCAAAATAAGCAAGTGGTTATAAAATATTCATTTGTCGGGAAATATTCGTTTGGTCGTGGAATATTCTTTCTGTAGGGGAATATTCGTACTACTTACCCTTGACCATTTTGTGGGTCCCATAACGGATAACGGTTGGATGAAGAAAACGACAAATTTGAGTTTTTACAAATAACGGCAGTAGTTATTCACAATTACTGCTTCGTTGGAATACCCGGTGGTTAAAATACAAAGAATATCTGGCGTGGTAAAGAAGATTACCAGGTCGCATTACAATATTGTTGAATTATTGATTCTTACGTGAAGAAGGCACTACTCAATAATTATTTACGAGTAATTATTATTCAATATTTTATTTTATTGATTCAATAATTCTTTGCGTTGATATTTTATATTATTGTTACTCAATAATTGTCTTCGC
Source organism: Panax ginseng (assembly GCA_020205605.1). Classification (NCBI taxonomy): domain Eukaryota; kingdom Viridiplantae; phylum Streptophyta; class Magnoliopsida; order Apiales; family Araliaceae; genus Panax; species Panax ginseng. The sequence goes on along the minus strand of CM035147.1, from coordinate 81,134,828 downwards.
ACATCATCTCCATTATCAGATCAATAATTCATATTATTTGGAATAATATTATTAGATAGCATTATTGGCAATGTCTAAAAAGTTCTGTCAAAGAGAGATTTGGTCACCTAATTGCGCGCCAGTAAAGAAAAATCCTTATCGAAAACCTCCTTCTTTCCTAGGAACTGCCTGGTTGTCATAATTGTGATTCTGTAATATTATTTATGAATAATTAATTATTGATTTATATGATAAGGAAATATTTATTTTATGTGGATATAAATGATGGATATATTTATTTTATGTTGATAAAAATGAAGGAATTAATGCTGAGGTGTTTTATCAGTATTTTGTCGGATTGAAAGTATTTAAAAATCATCCGTTTGTGGGTTTCGGATATTTTCTGATTGAAATTTGGAAAAACTTTCTTCTACAAAGTTGTAGAGAAATAAATTTCCTATGAAAAGCACATGAGATTTGAATTTTTCTGATAAAGGGCTATTTATTATGAATTGTTGAAGTTTCGGAAAATAAAATAATTTTTATTAAAACATGGGTGGCCCCACTTTTGGTTGGTGAAAATGTGCTGAGATTTTTATTCAAATGTGGTAGGCTTGAATAGTAATGAGTAAAAGCCATCAGTAAGCGAGTTAGCTGCTATGGCGTTCTAAGTATTTTCCTATAAATAGGGCTTAGTTAGAATTGAAAATCACACCGTAATTCATAAGTTTTTTTCTTTCTCTCTCTATAATATTGGCGTATTTTGTGAGTATTTTAGTACTTTGAGTGTTTTATCTGGTTGCAAGTTCCTTCAAAGACTATATTGAGTATTCCGATCGGAAGTACTATATTTGCAAGGTAAGGGATGTTATTTTCTTCAGTAAATGATATTATTTCTTTTGATATCATTATGCCGAAATATTGGTCTAAACTTTTATCAAATTTGGAACTTTTGGTGTCGGTGTTACTATTCACGTATCTGACATTATTCACGAATCTGACCTTTATTCATAGAAAAATAAAATTTTCTTCTTTTATCCAAGATGTCTATTATGGTTACTATCTTTGATTGTATCCATGTTTTGATCTTTATTTTTGAATTCTGCTTCAAAATTGGTTAATATGGAATATTATTGATCTTGGATAAAGCGTGATACTGAATCCCTAATATTTGTCCTTACATCTCCATCGGATTCGTTTTCTTTAAAATATTTTTCATCATCCTCGATTCTAAATGATAATATTCTTGAATATCTTTGGCTTTTAGTGCAAAGATGAATGAATACCTAATGAATATCTTTGGCCCGTAGTGCAAAAAGATGAGCAGTGTTGAGATGAATATGACCAATTGGTGATACAAATGAATATCTTCTTTGGCAGAAGTGCAAAGATGAATATTTGATTAAAGATGTTCATTGATTGTTGATCTGAGGATAAAATATTGATGATGGACTTTTAAATCTTAGAAGATAGTAGAATTCTTTCTCTACTTGACTCTTCTAATGGATTCTTTATTTCATTGCAGTTGTTGATCTAAAACTTGTTGTCTATTATATTTTATCAGATTTTTCCCTATTGAAGACTAATGATAATTTTTTATATATTATCTTAGTCATAATATTCTTTACGGGGCTAGTTGAGCTCACCCTTTTTCTTTTGTTCCATTTTTCTTCTCAGGAGGTGAGAACATAACAGCTTCTAGTCGGGGTATGGAGTGATGGTTCTAGAAAGATGTTTTAGCAGTCCTCACTATTTCTGTAAAATAGTGTTTGAATAATTGTAATGAGGACTCCTTTTGAGTTTGTATACTCTCTATTAGACAGTATTTGTATTCAAACTCACAGTATATGTGTTGTCGTATTTTGCACGACAATTATATTACTGAGGTTGTATTTGTTTTTGTACCATGTATTTGGCGACTCAGAATGGGTGATGTATACCTATTTTGGGGGCGTCACAGTTGGTATCAAAGCTTAAGGATATGATCCCTGGCTGAGATATGAGACAAGAACTAGGAGGGGAGAGTCGGGGTATTCCTTCGCTAGTATGACCTGACTAAGTTTATTTGATATTTATTTGGTCGGTCAGAGTATAGGAATAATATTTGATATGTTAATTTGTTTAATTAACATTTGTTTTATAGCAGTTTTTAAGAATGGCAGCAGAGAACGTTAACAATGGAGTGTATGAGATTGTGGAAGCACCTATAGTCACTAATCAGGAGTATGTGCAATAGGCTGGCAATGTTCCTCCTGTAAACAACACCACTGATCAGACAATGAACGATGGAATATTTAGGATCTTTTTGCAGTTCATGCAAAATTAGACAAGGGAGACTCGTGCACAAAACACGGGTGGAAATGATAGCAATGCGCGGCTTGTCACAACCAAGCAGTTCAAGGAGTTAGAACCACCAGAATTTATTGGAAAGCCGGATCCGATCAAGGCGGAAACGTGGGTCAAGCAAATTACCAAGATATTCGATGTCTTAGGATGCACGGAGGAATAGAAGGTTCCATTTGCCACCTTTATGTTCCGCGGCGAGGCGGACTCTTGGTGTGGAGATGCGTGAAGCGTATCGACTGCGCGCTTTTCAAAGATGTCTTGGGAAACGTTTTAGAAACTATTTAATAACAAGTACTTTCCTGAAAGTATTCGTTATATGAAGGAGGTGGAGTTTATTAAACTGGAACAAAACAACATGACGGTGTCCCAGTACGAGGCAAAGTTTGCAGAGTTATCCAGGTTTGCACCTCATTTGGTCGAAAATGAGGAACGGATGACGAGGATGTTTTTGAGAGGTCTAAAGCCTGAGATTCGACAATATCTTATATCTCATAAATTTTCTTTATATTCAGATGTTGTAAACAGGGCTCAATTATTAGAGCGAGATAATGAGTATGTGCAACCGAGGGACCACAACCAGGGTCATACCGGTGGTGGCAGCCATCGGAGCAATGAAAACCAGCAGGGAGGAAAGCATTCAGACAAAAGCGGTAACCACTCTGGTGGTAATCGCGGCCGTGATAATAGAAGGAGCGAGTCGGGAGGAGATTTTAAGAAGAGAAGGTACAACAATGATAACGTCAAGACGTCATCACAAACATCAACTGTTTTTAGGGGAGGAGATCGAGCACTGGTCGTTTGTTACAAATGCAGGAAAGAGGGACATATCAGTCCAAACTGCCCACAACAATCCAAGGTATGTTATAACTGTGGAAAAAAGGGCCATATAGCTCGAGGCTGTTCTGTAGCAAAACCAAGTTCAGCAGGGATGGTAACTCCAAAGGTTGTCCCGGATAAGTCGAAATCAGCGGTTCCTAGAAGAGCATTTGTCGTGACTGGCCAAAACGCGAGAAACCCGATCGAGGTGATCACGGGTAAGCTAATCATAAACTCTTGCGAAGTTTATACCTTATTAGATATTGGTTCTACCCATTCTTTTATCTCTCCTGCTTGTGCTCAATGTTTAAACTTGACTCCGGAGAAATTAGACCTTGACTTATCTGTTGAGACCCCGTTAGGAGAAACTTTCATTGCATCTACTGTCTATAAATCTTGCTTAATTCAAGTTGGAACCATAACATTACCTGCCGATCTTATTTCGTTGAAAATTCTTGCATTTGATGTGATTTTAGGGATTGATTGGTTAACCACGCATCATGCTAAAATTGATTATTTTCGTAAGGTTGTTAGTTTTCATATTCCTAACCAACCTATTATGCGAATTCAAACAACCAAACCATTAAAGTCAATCAGTGTCATATCAAGCCATAAAGCTATTCGTTTATTGAAAAACGGATGTCAAGCTTTCTTAGCCCATGTCACGGACTTGGATAAAAACACGTCAAATTTGAATAATATTTCTATTATTAGTAAATTTCCTGACGTATTTCCTGAAGAACTTCTCGGTCTACCCGCAGAACGTGAAGTTGAATTCTTTATTGACCTTGAACCTGGTACAAAGCCCATTTCTAAAACCCCATATCGAATGGCTCCTATTGAACTTTAGGAGTTAAAGGTTCAACTACAGGAGTTATTGGACATCGGTTTCATTCATCCTAGTACATCTCCTTGGGGTGCTCCTGTGTTATTCGTAAAGAAGAAAGATGGGAGTATGCGATTTTGTATTGACTACCGAGAATTGAACCATGTCACCATCAAGAATAGGTATCCGCTACCTCGCATTGATGACTGTTTGACCCCGATTGCAAGGAGCACAATTATTTTCAAAGATCGATCTTCGTTCGGATATCATCATTTGATTATTAAAACCGAGGATATTCCAAAGGCGCCTTTAGTAACACTAATGCGGGCATTATGAATTCTTAGTCATGTCTTTTGGATTGACTAATGCTCCCCGCCGCTTTCATGGATATGATGAACCGTGTATTCAAAGAATATTTGGATCGATTCGTTGTTGTCTTTATTGATGACATCCTCATCTATTCCAAAAGTTTGTGAAGATCATGAGCACCATTTGAAAGTGATGGTATCGCAAAGGCTCGTGATAACAAGCTATATATAAAAAGTGAAGAAATGCGAGTTACGGCTTGAGAAAGTAGCATTCCTTGGGCACGTGGTGTCAAAACATGGAGTATCTGTCAAAGACGAAGATTGAAGCCATACAAAGTTGGGACAGAGAAGTCGGTGGCCAGGATCAAGACGTAGCTTTTGGGCTTAGCTAGTTATTATCGGAGATTCATGGAAGGATTTTCTCGAATCGTTACTCAGATTAACTCACGGTGACTCGTAAAGATATAAAATTCGGTTTGGAGCGAGGATTGTGAGAAGAGTTTTCAAGAACTCAAGAGGAGACTCATTTTTAAGACTGTTACGACAATACCATCTAGTTCGGATGGATTTGTTATCTACAAAGTGATGCTTCCAAGAAAGGGTTGGATGTGTTCTCATGCAACATGGGAAATTCATAGCCTATGCCTCGCGATAACTCAAAGAATATGAGAGGAATTATCCTACTCATGATTTGGAGTTAGCGTGATCGTTTTAGCGTTGAAGATCGGGAGAGGCTTACCGTATGGGGAGAAAGTGGAGATCTATAGAGATCATAAAAGCCTCAAATACTTTTTCACCCAAAAGGAACTCAACATGCGGCAACAACGTTGGCTTGAGCTGTTGAAAGATTACGATCATACCATCCAATATCATCCTGAAAAAGCAAACGTGGTAGCTGACACATTGAGTAGAAGATCATACGCGGGTACGAGTACAATGTTGTTAACGCAAAGGCCAATTTTGTATGACTTGCAAAAGATGGAGATAGAGGTAAGGACTCCAAGTACTCACGTGATGATATCAAACATACGAGTAGAACCGACTTTAATTGATAAAGTTAAAGCTGCTCAAGCTACGGACATGGAGTTGATGCGTATGAAGAAGAAAGTGCAAGAAGGTGAAATTCCAGAAGCAAGAATCGATGAAGAAGGAATACTTCGAGTCAACTCCAAACTTTGTGTTCCTAACGATTCTGACTTAAAATATAGAATCATCATGGAGGCACACAACACACCGTTTGCAATCCATCATGGGAGTACCAAAATGTATCATGATCTTCGACATACATTTTGGTGGAGCAATATGAAAAGAGAGATCGCGGAGTTTATCTTGAGGTGTTTAACTTGTCAACATGTAAAGGCGGAGCATCAAGTACCAAAGGGTCCATTGCAACCACTTGAGATTCCGACATGGAAGTGGGAACACATTACTATGGATTTTGTTACGGGTCTTCCCAAGGTTTCTCAAGGCATAGATGCAATTTGGGTTATTGTTGATAGATTAACCAAATCTGCCCATTTCTTGCCTATACGGGAGACTTATTCCCTTGAACGTCTTACTAGTATGTACGTGAATGAGATTGTGAGATTGTATGGCATGCCAGTATCCATAGTTTCGGATCGTGACCCAAGATTCACTTCACAATTTTGGGTTAGCTTGCAGAAAGTTATGGGAACAAATTTACGATTCAGTTCGGCATACCATCCTCAAATGGACGGATAATCAGAGAGAACTATTCAAACTCTTGAAGATCTATTAAGACTCTGTGTCCTAGATTTTAAAGGGAGTTGGGATAAGTACCTACCATTGGTGGAATTCTCCTACAACAACAGTTATCAGACAAGTATAGGTGTAGCTCCATTCGAAGCGTTGTATGGAAGAAAATGTCGTTCTCCAGTATGTTGGGACGAGGTGGGTGAAGCAACATTGTTGGGACCAGAGTTGTTATGAATGACTACAAAGAAGATCCAAACGATTCGACAACGTATACAAATGGCATAGGATCGACAAAAGAGTTATGCGGATCTTCATCGAAAGGACGTGGAATTTAATATTGGGGATCATGTATTGTTACGTGTTGCACCATGGAAGGGAGTTACAAGATTTGGGAAGAGAGGAAAGCTCAATCCACGATTTGTTGGTCCATTTGAGATTCTTGACCGAATAGGAAATGTGGCATGTAGACTCGCATTACCTCCAAGTATGTCTCGTGTTCATAATGTTTTTCATTATTGAGTTAGAACCAGATGAGATAGCCGAAGATTTAACGTATGAGGAGGTACATGTTAAGATCTTGGATAGAAAAGAGCATGTCCTACGCATGAAGGTTATACCACAAGTTAAGGTTTTGTGGAGAAACCATGCTATTGAAGAGATGACCTGGGAATTGAAATCAGAAATGAAAGCGAGGTATCCTCACCTTTTCAAAACATCAGGTACGTACGTCAATTTAGAGGAAGAAATTTCATAAGGAGGGAAGGTTGTAAGACCCCAACTTTTTAATGAATAAAATCAAATTTCCTCTATTTATTATTGTGAATAATAAGGTATTAATTTGATATAATACTTTGGTTATGGGTGAAATGTGAAAATTTTCAAAATAAGCAAGTGGTTATAAAATATTCATTTGTCGGGGAATATTCGTTTGGTCGTGGAATATTCTTTCTGTCGGAGAATATTCGTACTACGGCGCAACCATTTGTGGGCCCCATAACGGATAACGGTCGGATGAAGAAAACGACAAATTTGAGTTTTTACAAATAACGGCGTAGTTGTTACAATTAATAATCGTTAGAATACCGGTGGTAAAAATACGATGAATGGCGTGGTTGCAAAGAGCACACACGATATTACGCAAAGATATTGTTGAATTATTGATTCTTACGTGAAGAAGCCTTCGCTCAATAATTGTTACAATAATTATTGTTCAATATTTTATTTTATTGATTCAATAATTGTTGCGTTGATATTTTATATTATTGTTGCTCAATAATTGTCACTGCACATCATCTCCATTATCAGATCAATAATTGGCAATGTCTAGAAAGTTCTGTCAAGAAGAGGTTTGGTCACCTAATTGCGCGCCAGTAAGTAGAAATCCTTATCGGAAAGCCCCCTCTTTCCTGGGAACTACCTGGTTGTCATAATTGTGATTCTGTAATATTATTTATGAATAATTAATTATTGATTTATATGATAAGAAAATATTTATTTTATGCGAATATAAATGATGGATATATTTATTTTATGTGGATAAAAATGAAGGAATTAATGCTGAGGTGTTTTATCAGTATTTTGTAGGATTGAAAGTATTTAAAAATCATCCGTTTGTGGGTTTCGGATATTTTCTGATTGGAATTTGGAAAAACTTTCTTCTACAAAGTTGTAGAGAATTAAATTTCTTATACAAAACACATGAGATTTGAATTTTTCTGATAAAGGGCTATTTATTATAAATTGTTGAAGTTTCGGAAAATAAAATGATTTTTATTAAAACATGGGTGGGCCCCACTTTTGGTTGGTGAAAATGTGCTGAGATTTTTATTCAAATGTGGTAGGCTTGAATAGTAGCAGGTAAAGCCATCAGGTAGCAGGTTAGTTTGTTATGGCATTCTAAGAATTTTCCTATAAATAGGGTGCTTAGTTAGAATTGAAAATCACACCAGAATTCATAAGTTTTCTCTCTTTCTCTCTCTATAATATTGAGCGTATTTTGTGAGTATTTTAGTACTTTGAGTGTTGCTATCTGATCTGCAAATTCCTTCACTATATTATATTCAAGATTCGGTAAGTCTCTGTCTTTGCAAGGTAATGGATGTTATTTTCTTCGTAAATGATATTATTTATTTTGATATCATTATGCCGAAATATTGGTCTGAACTTTTTATCAAATTTGGAACTTTTGGTGTCAGGGTTACTATTCATGTATACGACCATTATTCACGATACTTGACACTAGTCACGAATACTAAGACTATTCACATAGAAAAATAAAATTTTCTTCTTTTTGTCCAAGATGTCTATTATGGTTACTATCTTTGATTGTATCCATGTTTTGATCTTTATTTTTGAATTCTGCTTCAAAATTGGTTAATATGGAATATTATTGATCTTGGATAAACTGTGATACGAATCCATAATATTTGTCCTTCTGTCTCACTGGATTCGTTTTCTTTAAAATATTTTTCATCATCCTCAATCCTAAATGATAATATTACTGAATATCTTTGGCCTGTAGTGCAAATATGAATGATTACCTAATGAATATATTTGGCCCGTAGTGCAAAGATGAACAGGTGTTGAGATAAGCATGACCAACTGGCGATACAAATGAATATCTTTGGCCTGTAGTGCAAATATGAATATTTGATTAAAGATGTATATTGATTGTTGATACAGGGATAAAATATTGATGATGGACTTTTAAATCTTAGAAGATAGTAGAATTCTTTCTCTACTTGACTCTTCTAATGGATTGTTGTTTCCGCTGCAGTTGTTGATCTAAAACTTGTTGTCTATTATATTTTATCAGATTTTTCCCTGTTGAAGACTAATGATAATTTGTTGTATATTATCTTAGTCATAATAATATTCTTTACTGGGCTAGTTGAGCTCACCCTTTTCCTTTTGTTCCATTTTTCTTCTCAGGAGGTGAGAACATAGCAGGATCTAGTCGGGGTATGGAGTGATGGTTCTAGAAGGATATTTTAGCAGTCCTCACTATTTCTGTAAAATAGTGTTTGAATAATTGTAATGAGGACTCCTTTTAAGTTTGTATACTCTCTATTAGACAGTATTTGTATTCAAACTCACAGCATATGTGTTGTCGTATTTTGCTCGACAATTATATTACTGAGGTTGTATTTGTTTCTGTACCATGTATTTAGCGACTCAGAATGGGTGATGTATACCTATTTTGGGGGCGTCACAAGACTATTAATCAGACTTTGAAGTTTTTAGTCAACTGATCATTAGTAGACTTGGCAAAATTGGCCCAAGCCAGCGGGCCAGGCTGGCCCGTAAAAATAGGGCTTTGGACTCAACTTTTTTAGCCCATAAAAACTTGGGCCATTTTGGCCTTACCGTTAATGGGGACCGCTTCATGGTGGCTTACCAGTGGGCTTTTTAAAATAAAATAGAGTAAAGTTCAGATAACCACCTGTGGTTTTGGCTCTTTCCCACTTAATCACCTGTAGTCAGTAAAGCTACCTTTAAACTCTCGACTTTTTGAGTTGAAGTGAATAAATGATTTCCGTCTTAACTCTGTTACTTTATTTGGCTAAAAACTTAATTACCCTTCATATATATATATATTTGAAAACGACAGATGCGATAAGGGTTTCCTTTCATTTCATTTCAGCTTGATATCTAGGGCTAGAGAACGAGCGATCGTGGTGATATCTAGGGCTAGAGAGGCGAGAGAAATAGGGTGAGGGTTTAGTGTGTTTGTGGTGGATCTTAGTGATTTACTGGGTTTCCACCTTCGCTTGGTCTGTGATACTTAATTTGGTGCCGATTTAGGTAATTTTCTCCTTGTCTGATAGATATGATATGTACTTTGTTTTTAATTTTGAGTTGTTTGTTGTATATGCATGCATGTTTTTTGGATGAATTAGTTAGTATATTTGGTCCTGAATAAATTATGCTCACTACTATGGTCCCCCTTTCTTTATTAATATTATTGTCCCCACTGTGTCTGCCACTGACATTGGTCCCCTTTTTGTGATACTTGTTATAAAGTTTTGTATATTATTCAAACATTTCTCCTTCATTTCTTTAATGCAGAATGTCTGTCAGAATTGTTTTTCATTATGGTGGGAAGTTTGTTCAAGATCCAGTACATAAATATGTTGGGGGTAGTGAAGAAATAGTAGAGAATGTTGGGTTGGATTACCTTTCTTTGCTTAGTATACAAGAATACTACACTACTTTATGTCCAGTTTCAAATTTGAATATTTATTATCTTGTACCGGGAAATGAAATTTGGGAGGGTGGGGCATTATTGATGCAAAATGACAAAGATGTCATTGACATGATTGATTTCTTAGTTAATGCAGAGAGTGAGGAGGTGCATATATATGGACAAGAAATGGGGGGGTCCCATACAAGTTGTTAGGCCAGACATAGGTGAAAATGATAACATTAACCAAACTGTTAAGCAAATTTGTGGTTTGACAACTGATAACATGAACCAAAGTGAAAATGAAAAAGACTTTATACTTCAAAGTGAAACAACTGATAACATTAACCAAAGTGGCACTACTAATAAAGGGAAGCAAAAAGAAATAGATAAAGGGCAGTAGAAAGAAACATACAAGGAAAAAGGGAAACAAACTGGAAAGCCTAAAAAGAATACAAAACATACAAAGGAAAAAAGTAAAAAACAAGCTGATAATGATAATGGGGAAGAAAAAGAGCATCCACCATGGATGGATGAGGATCTAGAGGGGTCTGGGGATGATGATATATTCGAAGAAGGCACAAAAAAAATAGATGAACCAAATGTGAACATGAATGATGTATTTGTAGAGGATTGGTGGAGTGATGATGATGATGGAGAAGGGAAAGTTGCATTAAGGAGGAAGTTTGTTCTGTCATATGATGAGGACAATTTAGAAGGGATGGATGTATGGAGTTTAATGAGGCAACTGATATGGGTAAGATAGAATTTGAGATTGGAATGGAATTTGCAAATCATGAAATTTTTAGACAAGCATTAGTTGAATTTTCTGTTAAAGGGGGGTTTGACATAAAGTATATTCAAAACGATAAAAAAAAGAATAACTGCTAAGTGTAAAGCTGAAAACTATAAATGGAGGATTCATGCATCAGTCAAACAGGGTGAACAAACTTTTAAGATAAAATCTTTGGGGGGGGGGACCATACATGTGTTGGACAGGATAAGAATCATCTTGTTGATAGTAAATACTTGGCCAAAAAATGCATGACTTGAGAGATAATCCTAAGTGGGATTTGCAGGCATGGAAGAAGAAGGCACAAAAAGAATGTAACTCTAGTTTAAGTAAATCATCCCTATATAGAGCTAAAAGAAAGGCTTTAAAACATATGCAAGGTGATGTAGGAGAGCAGTATAACAATCTGATGGATTATGTGGAGATAGTCAAACAGTTTAACCCTGGAACAGTCTTCAAATTTTATAGTGAGGGTCTAGATGAAAGGTGTAAGACCCCAACTTTTATAAATAAAGATTAAATTTTCTCAAAATATATTTTTGAATATTATGGTGTGGATATGATATAATGTTATAGTTGTGGGTATTATTTACAAATTTTATAAAGTAAGCAAGTGGTTATATAATATTCGATTGTTCGGGAAATATTCGTTTTAACAGGGAATATTCGTACGACGGCACAATCATTGGTGGACCCCACAACGGAAGTATTGTCGTAGTAAGAAAAAGACAGAATTATCTTTTTATAAAAATAACGGCGAAAGTGTTACCGTTAAAACCGTTGAACTACCCAAAGAGTAAAAAAAATACGATGTCTGGCGTGGTTGCATAAGTAGCACACGGTATTTGTTATTGATGCTTACGTGAGAAGTCACTCAGTTATACTCAATTATTGCTACAGTAATTGCTGCATCATATCTCTCATATTATTGATTCAATTATTGTCACAGTATCATCTATATAATATTTTATATTATTAAATCAATAATTGAGACGACAAAGTTATTCATATTATTATTTACAATATTGACAATGTCTAGAAGTTCTGTCAATGAGAGGTTTGGTCACCTAATTGTGCGCCAATAAGGAGAAATCCTTATCGGAAAGCCCCCTCTTTCCTGGGAACGACCTGGTTGTTAAATATTGTGAGTTATAATATTAATGATGAATAAGTTCGTGTTGATTAAAGATGAATTTGATAGTTCCATTGTGTTGGGATTATTAGTGTTAGTGGAAATTGACATCTATTCCGATGATAATTGATGTCTAGGGGTTATATTGATAAATCGGATAATTTATCGGATAAATGAGCAATTAATTGCTACTAATTCACATGCTTATATAACTATTTGTTCACATGTGTGTACTATTGAATCACATTCATGTACTATTAGGGGAGTTAGTGCAAGATTAATAATACTTGCATGACTAAGTTAAAAATGGAGGTATAGATGGAGGTACTATACTGTAATTCGTATTTTTCACATGATTATACTATTGAGTCACATGATTGAACTATTGATTCACATTATTTACTATTAGGGGAGTTGGTGCAAGTTTGATAATACTTGCAGGACTAAATTAAAAATGAAGAAAAAGAGGAAGGTATTATACTGTAATATTCTGAGCTCCAAAACGTGCAATTATCGAAACTATATTTTTCTATAAATAGAAGCTCATTTCTTCATTATTCTTCACCAATTCACTCAAGCTATAGAGCATTTATTATAGAGAGAAATTATAGAGAGAAAGAAGAAGAGAAGTCTGCTACCTCACTACTCCAGTATCCAGTTTCTTTCTAAGGTAAGGGATATTATTCTTATAGTAAGGGGTATTATTTCTTTCTTTCGTCTTCATGAAGAGAACTTCTGTTATTCCATTCTTTATTATTATATTAGAATAACCTATCTATGCGAAGTACCGCATACATGGTGAAATTCTTACATTATTCGGTCTTTATTATTCATTTGGAATATATCTTTGTGCATGCGTTCTACGCTTGGGACACGATTTTGTTTTTATTATTCTGTTGGAATATCCTGTCTGTGCATTTTACGTCGGACCTGGTTCCGTTATTTATTATTCTGTTGGAATAACCTGCCTGTGCGATCTATCGCATGCCTTGTGATTTCTTTTGTTATTCCATTCCTTATTATACTCAATTGGTTAAAGTTTTGACTTCTATACTCCATGAAATTAGTGGAATATCCGTGATATTTGCGCTTCATCCAGTATCTTTTCATGGAAATATTCTTCTGAGCATTCTTGAATTTTACTCTACAAAGAAGTATCATGTTGACAATTTGGACGTTGTTAGTTCCTGGATAAATTAATTCTTGAACTTGTTTTATTGAATTATTATATCATTGTCATCATCCTCATGTTTATATTTTGTTGAAAGTCATCTGTGGCCTGTAGTGCATAGATGGACTTGGTATAATTATGACCAGGGATTATTCGGTATAATCATGACCGTAATGTTACAAATGATGTGGTAAAAGTCCTCATTGGCCCGTAGTGCATTGATGGACAGTTGTTGGCATGATCATGACCATTGATGAATACACAAATATCCTTGGCCAGTAGTGCATGGATAATTTGTGGTCGTGATACTAAAGTACCCTTGGCCGTAGAGCAGGGATGATGTGGTTTATTTATTAAGCTGAGTCTCAGCGATAAAAGTGATGAAAACCTTTTAAATCATAGAAGATGGTAGATTTTATTCTCTACTTGACTCTTTTAATGGATTGCTTGTTCCGCTGCAGTTAAACTTGATGTTTGTTATATTTTTATCAGTTTAACACTGTTGAAGACTAACAATAAATTATTCTGCATTATCTTAGTCATAATATCTCTTACTGGGCTAGTTGAGCTCACCCTTTCTTTCACTGTTCTCTTCAGGAAATGAGAACGTAGCAGGGACGAGTCGGGAAACGGAGTGATGATCCAGATAGATGGCTATAGTAGTCCTCACTATTATGTAAAATAGTGTGATAATAAATGTTATGAGGACTCCATTGAGTGTGGATATTGTCTAGATGACAATATTTGTATTAAAACTCATAGTATATGTTTTGTCGTATTTTACACGACAGCTGTTTAAATAAGTTTTTATTTGTATTTTGTACCATGTATTTGGCTACTCAAGATGGGTGATGTATGCCTGTTTTGGGGGTGTCACAAAAGGCGTGGTTCACTACCTATTTTTCAGAGGCTTTATATGAGGCTTGCTGCTTCCAAACATGGTTTTCTAATTGGGTGTAGACCTATTATAGGATTAGATGGGTGTTTTTTAAAGGGGGGGTTTTGGCGGGCAGCTACTGAGTGCTATATGAAGAGATGCTAATGACAATATATTTCCCATTATAGTTGTTATTGTTGAAATTGAATGTAAAGATAATTGGCAGTGGTTTCTTACTCAGCTTCTAGATGACATAGGTGAAAATGAAACAAGAAGTTATGTTTTCATTTCTGATAGGCAGAAGGGGCTAGTAGAGGTGTTAAATACAATGTTACCCAACAATGAACATAGATTTTGTTTAAAGCATTTGTACAACAATTTTAAAATTAAGTTTAGGGGGAAGCTGCTTAGGGATTTGTTCTGGAATGTAGCTAGTTGTGGTGACATGTTCTCATTTGAAGCAACAATGAAGGAGGTGCACAAAGCTGATGCAGAAGCAGCTAAGAGGTCTTATTTTTCCCCCCACTGTAAGTGTGATATAGTAGTGAACAACTTGAATGAGTCATGGAACAATTACATCTTGGAGGCAAGGGATAAAGGTATAATAAACATGCTAGAGTGGATAAGAAAGAAATTAATGGTTAGGTTTCAAGTAAAAAGGGAAGGCATGGACAAGTATGTAGGGTCACTTAGGCCCAGAATTCAGAAAAAATTGGAGATGATTAAGAAAACTTGTAGGGGATGCACTACTTTGAAGTCTGGGTGTGGAGAATTTGAAGTAGAAGTTGATGACAGAACATGGGTTGTGAATTTGAATGATTGGACTTGTGGTTGTAAAATGTGGCAGCTTAGTGGGATTCCATGCAAACATATTGTGTCTGCAATATGGGCAAATAGGGAGCAGCCAGAGGCTTATTGCCATCAGTGCTATAACAAGGATGTATACTTGAACACATATAACTTTATCTATCATAAGCCCACTGGCAGACTAAAGAAACTCAGAAGAAAGGCTGCAGATGAACCAAAAAACCAACATAAAACAACAAGAAAAAGTGGCACTGTCAAATGTGCAAGGTGTTTAACACTCGGGCATAATAGCAGGGCATGTACATTGCCTTTTCATCCTAAATCAAGAATGAACAAGGTATGTACTTTAAGTTTTTCATACCCATTTCTGTGTATTTTTAACTCTTATTTATAACAGTTTAACATGTTTTGATTTTCAGCCAAATAACAAACAACATCAGTCAACTGCATAGTCAGACATTCCTGTTCAGGTACATTTTCAGTGTTCATATTCAGTCCAATGATATATTGATTTCTATAAAGCTTGTGCATTACCTTTGTTTGAAATTCTTGTTAGTTCCTAGTAGGCACAAGTTATCTAGAAGGGGGGGTTGAATAGATATTTGAAAATCTTTTCTCTTTTAAACTTGTTCTTAGATAATGATTAAAACTTAGCGGAATTAGTATTTGTTTTAATCTTCTTTACCAAGCAATGGAGTTATGAGCGAGTAAGGCAGTTATAGCAGATATAGCAGTTATAGCAGATATAGCATGAATGTAAATGACACAGTTATTTTTAAGTGGTTCAGAGAACTCAAAGCTCCTAGTCCACTCTTCTACTCAACGAGTAGGATATCCACTAATGATGTCTTTTACAATCTTCTGAATCACACAGATTCCTTCTTGACCAGCAGTCTAGAAACTTCTCTAGTTCACTCTTGAACTCTTCAAGTCCAGCAAACTTGGCTTTCTTACAGTTCACTACGAACTCTTCAAGTCCAGCAGACTTCGTACACTTCTTCAGTTGATTGGTTGTTGTTGAGTTCTTGATGGTTGCTACTCAGTTTCTATGTAAGCACTGGTTCGTTAAGGACTGAGTAGCTGAGTAAGCTTTGCAATATCTCAGATCGTAGAGTTGAGCTTGAGAGAGATGTTCACGTTGTTTGATTAATGCTTGCTTAAAATCTCTCTCATCTGTCTGATCTGTATATATGTGATGTTGAAAACTATCCGTTGGATCCATCCGTTGTGGCATTAAATGCATCTGAACTTTCTGTACTGTGATGGAGACATTTCTGCACATCTTCTGAATTTCGTATTTCGCCCATCGACCTTTGCGCAGTCGCTTTTCACCTATCATCTGAAAAGGTATTTTGTCCTTCTTACCCATGGTACTATCCTTAGCTTCTTCACTACGCTTCTTTATTGCATACTAAGGATATTTCATATATTCGGGGGCCGATGAGTCTTCGCAAAGATTCGGGATCCAATCCTTACTTGTTGAAAACACAGATCATGAGGCTCGACGTTTTCTGACATGAGACAGATGATGCTCTACGATTTGGATCGTGATGTTCTACGATTTAGATCGTAGTGTCTTTAACATCTTTGCATACTATGAAGCTATTAGTTCGAGAGCACTATGATTTCCCTTAATCCTTCGCACACTACGATCTTCTCTTGCTCGTGTTGTTGACTCTACGTTCCCGAGAGCACACTACAATCGTTGACTTGTAAAACTTCATGTTTCCTTCAGCATACTGTGATCGTAGAGTTGGCTCGGCAAACGTTGGGACCACTCTACGATTTTCGAAGAGTCCCCTTCAAGGCAGGTACACTACGATCTTCAGGCTCTATGTTTTCTGCCTTGACTTCTGCAATGTTGATCAGATTGATGCACTACGATTTCTTCAAGACTAATCTATTACATCTTAAGATCAACCTAATAGTTTTGATCTTTTTATCTATACATTCTTTATCAGAATAGTACACGTTGAAAGCTTAGATCAACCTAACAACTTTGATCTATCACTAAGTCCTTGTACATATATTCATTTAAGGACCTTACAAATAATCATGAACATATACATTAAAACATCAAATCATAATATGCATTCTCCCAACAATCTCCCCCTATTTGATGTTGACATAACCAAGGAGATTTATTGTCATGATTATTAGTGACTAGATGCATTTGCAGGAAATTTAAACATGACTTAGTATTTCAGTGAGCAGCTGAAATTTCTAGAGAATAAGTATGAATTTATTGATGATCAGAAGATATTACAATTCAACATTACATCAATAGGTAGTTTAAGTTTTAACTTATCTCTGTTTCCTTGACCTCTTATGTGGAGGTGGGTTGGCATAGTCCTCAGCCCTTCTTTTCCTTTGAGCTTCCTCATTTCTTGTTAACTCTTCCATTTCGCAGACTTAGAAAGTGGATTCTCCTCATGTCTACGCATGAATGCGGGATCTCCAGTTGGCATTCTTATGCTGCATGATGAGTCACGCTCTTGTGAGTGGGAGTTGGCTCTTGACGACTCAGAGGAATAGCTGTCACAATTGCCTGCTGACCAGATCATTGAGTCTGATGATGTCTTGCAGAAGGGCTTCGTGATGTCTGAGCATGAAATTGACTTCTCCCCCTTTCTTGAGTTCCATGGCCTCCTCTGCCTCTGCCTTGGCTTCCCTGACCTCCTTGATCTCCTTTCCCTTTATTATTCTCCCCCTTTATGTCAGCATCAAGGGTTCGAATATTTGCTGACAGCCGATTAACTCCTTGAACAAGCTCATTCAGTTGGCTTTGGGTTTGAGCAATGTCCTCTCTATTTTTCTTGATCTATTTTTCAACTCTAGCTTCTTTATTTTGGAGGACTGTCAGAATCATATCATTATGCTTCTCCTGATTGGCATAAGATTTCTGGAAGTTATAGACAGAAGCTTTCAAGTTGAGAATATTGTCCAGCATAATTTGATGTTAACGATCTTGGTGTTTCTGTATTTCAAGTACAGCCTCTCTTTGCTTGGCAGCAACCTCGAAGTGGATCTCATCTCTGTCTGACATACTCTTCAGAATCTCTTTTATAATTTCCCTTAGCCTCTTTGTAAGTTCAGTGTTCATAGTGCTGTGGAAATTGTTTGGTATTATTATCATTTGATTCAAAGGATGTTAAGGAGATCGAGTGAGATTCCAAACTTGCTTCAATAGACTTGATCATCGCTTTCAGAAGTTTCTTTCAAGCCATCCTTGGTGGGATGTGCTTGGTAAGGTATCATTTGTTTGAGGATTGTCCATTGGAGGGTTCTTGGTTGGGATTGATCTTGCAAATTGTACAGAGCAAGATCAAGACTGAAGTAGTCATGTGATGAGGAGGATGGTATATTAATTTGGAGGGCTTGGGTTTGGATTTCTGGGATAGGTGACTCTACGATTTTAATGTTGGACTCTACGATGTGGCTTGAGTCTGGAGTCGTAGAGTTGGTGATTTGAGGGAGCAGGGTAAGGTTGATTTCTTCTGGTTCTTCAGTTACAAAATTTTGGGATTCTGCAACTGGAAACTGATTTACTGGATTGAGAATCACTTCCAGCAATTTAGGAAATTCATAGAAATAGCTAAATGAAGATGATGGTAAGTGATTAGCTCTGAATTTAATAGGAATAGACAATACCTCAGAGTTGCCTTTTGATGAAGAATGGTTGGTTAACAGTTTCTTGGAAAAGATGACTTTCCCTGGAAATCCATTAGCCAGAACTGAGATTGCTGGATATTCCTTGAGGCTCCAGAACATGTTATCCCATGAATTCAGGATTTGAGCTTGATGATATGCCATCATGGGTAGGTAGGAAAACAGTTGAGTGTACAGATAGCTCCTATATCCATCTTTCCCTACTCTAGTGATTTCAAGCTCATTATCATCATCATCATCATCCTCTTCCTCTTCGTTGTTTTCTTCTGAAGATTCCATTATCTCAATGGTCTCTGGAAGGTTTGGCATTGGTTCCACTTTATTTTGGGCAGGGACCTCTTCTTCAGCCATTGGGATATCATGAGGCTCCCCTCAACATGAACATCTTTTTGGAGGTTTAGAAACTCCCCCTCAGCTGGTACAACTTCTTCTTGAGCTGTAGACTTTTTCGCCTCATCTGGTGTATACTCAATCATGAGAATTTCAGGGATCTCCCCCTCAGCTGGAGCACTGTCCTCTTCGTTTGTTTGGGGTAGTTCTACTTTTGCAGCCATACTCTTAGCTTCCTTCTTCAGCACTTTTTCATTTTCAAGAATATACTTCTTGACCAGCTTCCTCTTTGATTTACTGGGTTTAGCCACCATTTTTGGATTCTCTTGAGTCTTTGCTTTGCCATGTTGAACAGCCACTCTTCTTGAAGCAGCTTCTTCCATTTCGCCACACTTGGCACGGTCTCGAGAACAAGCAGAGAGACTCTATGATCAAGAAACCTGTTGGTCTTTTGGACTTATAGATGAGTTTTGTTCTTCTTTAGGATCCGTGATATGGTGGCTTGATCCTCTTCACCTTCTTCTTGTTGTTGCATCTTCCTTAGCCTCCTTAGAGTCTCTATGTCGAGGACTACGGGGAATGTCGATTTGTAGATCCTTGAGGCTCTTCAATTTGTCTTGCCTTAGCTTTTTCTTGCCCCTTGCTTTTTACGGAAAGAGTAGAGAGGTTCTCTCCTTTCGCTTCTCCTTCTTCTTCAACTTCTCGACAATGATATGCCTCCCGGAAAACTGTCTCCTTTAGTTCTCAATTCTCCCAATTGGACTCTGTCATCATTCGAACATACTCGGCGTAGGTTTCTTTTTCGGTTCTTAAACAACTTCTTTGGGTCATTCTTCGATTAGGGTTGATGGCTTCTCCTTCATCATCCCCAATTTTGTCACCCAGTCAGATTGCGAGAATGATGCTTTATGAATCTCCCATACAAAGATCTTCTTGGTGTTCTTTGATTTCTTGAGTTGACTATCCACTTGCCGATCCACTCGAGCAACACAAATTTATAGTTGAGTTGTGTACCATGAACCATGGCCGTCATGAGCTTAAAGTCGAGTCTCATTTACCGAGTCATGACTGAGCTTTTCTGAGCAGATGCATTTCCCAATAATGTCACCCAAAAAATTGTACCTCTGAGGGAACTCCTTCTTTTTGTAGCCTTACAGAGAGGGTTCTTTTTGTGATTCATTTTCTTGATCCCTCTTGGAAGCCTATGTTTGTCTAGAAATGGGTGCCCCACATTCTTGAAACCTAGGGCCAGGTTGAAGTCTTCTTCCCTGAGTCTCATTTCTACTCCCTTTACTCGAGTAGTGATGGTGTTGTGTTCGTACACCCCATTCTTGTAGAACTCTTTCACTAACTTTGGATAGATGAGTGTATCGATTGCTTTCAACGCCTTCTTGAGACCCGCCTTCTTCAAGAAGGCCGCCGTCCTTGTGAAATTT
The DNA here is from genome assembly GCA_020205605.1 of Panax ginseng. Taxonomy (NCBI): domain Eukaryota; kingdom Viridiplantae; phylum Streptophyta; class Magnoliopsida; order Apiales; family Araliaceae; genus Panax; species Panax ginseng. The sequence goes on along the minus strand of CM035147.1, from coordinate 81,114,439 downwards.
TGGTGGAGCATCCTTGAACTCGTCAAAGCAGTCTCAGAGCTGAAATTACATTTGAAGCAGCCATTGATTCTGTAGTTGAGAAGTGAGATACGACTGAGCTTTCTTTTGATTTAGGGTTTTGCTTTGAGAGAGGGAGAGGGAGAAAGAGAGAGAGAGAGAGAGAGAGAGATAATCTTTTGAACTTCAGATTTCAAAAACACGGTTTCAATTTGTACTTGTAACTTCCCTCTCTCTTTTTGACTTAGTGGGACAGGTGTCGCCTTTTGCTTGGCTCTACGATTTTGACTGTGCAGGAATGTAATGATTTGCCCTTTGAGTCTTCAGAGGTCCTTAGGATGACTATGATCGTAGAGTTAGTCTTTTGTTCGTTAAGTCTGTCTTGCGATCGTCGAGTCTGTCCGGTAGTCGTTGAGTCTATCCTGCGATCGTCGAGTCTGTCTGGCAGTCGTTGAGTCTGATCAGCATTCGTAGAGTCTGTCCTACGATCGTCGAGTCTATCTGGATCCTTGTGAAGAGTTTTTGACTAAGCATTCTTTTTAAGGTAACTCAGGAAGGGCCAACCTCTTGGTGTGATTCAAGGGTTAGGTTTGTCCCTGAGGCACCTCTTGTAGAGATTGCTTTGTTATGAAGCTTGTCATCTGAGGTTCACTTTGCTTGTTGAAAGGGTTTTGGTCATCGCCGAGTGTCTGCACTATGATAGTTGAGTCTTTGCTACGATCGTTGAGATAGTTGTCATTCAAATTTCACGATCGTGAACTTTCCTTGATCATGTCTACGATTTTGAGTACAATGACCTTTATATTTGTCATGGTTAAGACAATCTAGAGCATACATTTTCATGGTTGAAGATTTAACATGCCTAGTTCACTAATTAACTTGTTAAATCTGGATTCATCTAGTTGTTTTGTAAAAACATCAGCAAGTTGATTTTCAGTAGGGATATATTGTAAAGATATAGTTCCATTTTGCACATGATCCCTAATGAAGTGATACCTTATTTCTATATGTTTGGTCCTAGAATGCATAACAGGATTATGAGTTATTGTTATGGCACTTGTGTTATCAGAGTGTATGGGAATAGATTTAAAATCGAACCCATAATCAGCTAGCTGATTTCTCATCCATAGGATCTGAGCACAAGAAATGCCAAAGACAATATATTAAACACACGTAGTTGAAGTAGACACTGAGTTTTGCTTTTTGCTAAACCAGGACACAAGTCTGTTCCCAAAAAGTTGACAGACGCTACTGGTACTTTTTCTATCTATTTTGTATCTTGCAAAATCAGCATCTGTGTATCCTATTAGTTCAAATGAGGATTCCTTGGGATACCACGTTTCAAAGTAGGGTGTACCCTTGAGATACACGAAGATCCTCTTCTGACGAGATAAATGTGACTCTTTAGGGTTAGCCTGAAATCTAGCACATATGCATGTTGCAAACATTATATCTGGTCTACTGGCAGTTAGGTATAAAAGAGACCCTATCTGTAAGACCCCAACTTTTTGAATAAAGATTAAATTTTCTCGAAATATATTTTTGAATATTATGGTGTGGATTTGATATAATGTTATAGTTGTGGGTAATATTTACAAATTTTGCAAAGTATGCAAGTTGTTATATAATATTCGATTGGGTGGAAATATTCATTTTAACGAGGGAATATTCGTGACAACCAAGCAAAATCATTGGTGGACCCCCCCACCACGGAATTATTGTCGGATTGAGAAAATGACAAAAATACTTTATGAAAATAACGGCGGAAGTTTTACAGTTAAGCGTTGAACTACCCGACAAGTAAAGTGCTGATGTCTGGCGTGGTTGCATGGTAGCACACGGTATTGATTATTGATGCTTACGTGAGAAGTCACTTCGATTATACTCAATTATTTCTACTGATAATTCTTTGCATCATATCTCTCATATTATTGATTCGATTATTGTCGTAGTATCATCTGCATAATATGTTATTTTATTAAATCAATAATTAAGACGACAAAGTTATTCATATTATTAAATTGTAATATTTACAATGTCTAGAAGTTCTGTCAAGGAGAGGTTTGGTCACCTAATTGCGGCTGATAGGGAGAAATCCTTATTGGAAAGCCCCCTCTTTCCAGGAGCGATTGGTTGATAAATATTGTGAGTTATAATATTAATGATGAATGTTATTAAAATTGAAGTTGTGTTCGGAGTTGAATTTGGAGAGCCTTGAACGTGATATTTGAGTCGGAATGATGAAATTAGTAAAAATAGTCTATAAACACAAAATTTTCCGAATTCACTATTTGGTCGAAAAAAGTCAACAGATTGACTTTTTCGGGAAAAATCAAACTTGAAATTTCAAAATTTATATTTTGATAAAAATGGTTTCATTGTGTTGGAATTATTTGTGTTAGTGAAAATCGACAATTATTTCGATAATAATTAATGTCTGGAGGTTATATTGACCAATCGGGTATTTAACCGGATAAATGAGCAATTGATTGCTATTATTTCACATGATTATAACTATTTGTTCACATGTGTATACTATTGTTTCACATTCTTGTTACTATTAGGGAGTTGGTGCAAGATTGATAATACTTGCATAACTAAGTTAAAAATAGAGGTATAGATGGAGTCTTATATTGTAATTAGTATTTTCACATGTGTCTAGAACTATTGATTCACATAATTTACTATTGAATCACATTATTTACTATTAGGGGAGGTGGTGCAAGTTTGATAATACTTCCATGACTAAATTAAAAATAAAGGAAAAGTTGGAGGTATTGTACTGAAATTTTTCGAGCCCCAAAACGTGCAATTATCGAAACTATATTTTTCTATAAATAGAAGCTCATTCTTCCTTCATTTCTCACCAATTCACAAAATCTTTAGAGCGATTATTATAGAAAGAAATTATAGAAAGAAGAAGAGAAGTCTGCTACCTCACTATTCCAGTATCCAGTTTTTCTAAAGGTAGGGAGTATTATTTCTTTCTTATCCATGAAGAGAACTTTTGTTATTCCATTCTTTATTATTCTGTTGGAATAACCTGTATACGCGGGCTACCCTATACTTGGTGAAATTCTTCTGTTGTTCCATTCTTTATCATTCTGTTGGAACATCCACATGCATGCGTTTCTACGCTTGGGACTGGTTAAAATCTTTATTATTATGTTGGAATATCCTCACATGCATGCGTTTTACATGGGACTGGTTTAAATCTTTATTATTCATTGGAATATCTTGTTCATGCGTTTCTGCCGGGACCGATTAAAATCTTTATTATTACGTTGGAATATCATATCATGCGTTCTACGTGGGACTGATTCCGTCTTTATTATTCTGTTGGAATATCCCATGCGTGCGTTTTTTCGCTGGACTGATTCCGTTATTTATTATTCGTTGGAATAACTCACCTGTAAGGATCTATCGCATGCCTGGTGATTTCTTTTGTTATTCCATTCCTTATTATACTCAGTTGGTTAAAGTTTTGACTTCTCCTCCATGAAATTAGTGGAATATCCTTGATATTTGCGCTTCATCCAGTATCTTTTCATGGAAATATTCTTCTGAGCATTCTTGAATTTTACTCTACAGAGCAGTATCATGTTGACAATTTGGACGTTATTAGTTCCTTGATAAAATAATTCTTGAACTTGTTTTATTGAATTCTTATATCATTGTCATCATCCTCATGTTTATATTTTGATGAAAGTCATATGTGGCCTATAGTGCATAGATGGACTTGGTATGATTATGATTTAGGGATTATTGATTGTAATCATGACCGTAATGTTACAAATGATGTGGTAAAAGTCCTCATTGGCCCGTAGTGCATTGATGGATGTTGTTGGCATGATCATGACCATTATTGAATACACAAATATTCTTGCCCGTAGTGCATGGATAATTGTGGTCGTGATACTAAAGAATATCCTCGGCAGTAAAGTAGTGCGGGGTGATTCGATGATGTGGATTATTTATTATCTTCGAGTCCCAAATGATAAAAGTGATGAAAATCCTTCTAAATCATAAAGATAGTAGATTTTATTCTCTACTTGACTCTTTTAATGGATTGCTTGTTCGCTGCAGATTAAACTTGATGGTTGTTATATTGTATCGGTTTAACAACGTTGAAGGCTAACGATAATATAATACGCATTATCTTAGTCATAATATTTCCTACTGGGCTAGTTGAGCTCACCCTTTTACTTTCATTGTTCTATTCAGGAAATGAGAACGTAGCAGGGACTAGTCGGGGAACGGAGTGACTGGCCAGATGATAGCATTAGTAGTCCTCACTATTCTGTGAAATAGTGTGATAATAATTGTAATAAGGACTCCTTTTGAGTTTGTATAATTTCTAGTAGACAATATTTGTATTCAAACTCACAGCTTATGTTTTGTGGTATTGTACACGACGGTTGTATTATTAAGTTGTATTTGAATTTTGTACCATGTATCTGGCGACTCAAGATGGGTGATGTATACCTATTTTGGGGGCGTCACAGTTGGTATCAAAGCTTAGGGATATGATCCATGGCTAAGATGTGAGACTAGAACTAGGAGGGGAGAGACGGGGAATTCCTTCGCTACTATGACCTACCTAAGTTTATTTGGTATTTAACTGGTCAGTCAGAGTGTAGGGATAATATGTTTCATGTCAATTAACCCTTATTTTGTGGCAGTATTTGAAAATGGCATCCGAGAATATTGAGAACATCAATGGAGCACAGGAGACCGTTGAGTCTCCACAGATCAATAACCAGGACAATGTGCATCAAGAAGGCGACAATCCTCATGCAAACAACAACACTGACCAAATGATGAACGATGGAATGTTCCAAGGCTTCATGCAATTCATGCAACATCAGGCGAGAGTGGCTCCTGTCCAAAATGCAGGTGGAAACACTGGCAACTCTTGGACGGTCACCGCCAAACAGTTCAAGGAGCTAGAACCACCGAAGTTTATTGGAGAGCCAAAACCACTTAAGGTGGAAGCATGGATAAAGCAGATAACCAAGATATTTGATGTCTTGGGATGTTCTGAGGAACAAAAGGTTCCCTTCGCCACCTTTATGTTGCGTGAAGAGGAAGATTACTGGTGGGAATCATAAAAACGTACTCGACTGGCCCGACTCAAGATATCTTGGGAGAAGTTCCAAGAGCTATTCAACGACAAGTACTTTCCCGAAAGTATTCATCACATGAAGGAGTTGGAGTTTATCAAGTTGGAACAAAACAATATGACCAGGTCGTAAATGTCTGAGGCTAAATTTGCGGAGTTATCCGGTTTGTATCCCATTTGGTTGATAATGAGGAAGCGAATGACCGAATGTTTTTAAGAGGTTTGAAAGCAGGAGATACGACAATATCTTATTTCTCATAAACCGTGTTTGTATTCAGATGTTGTAAATAGGGCTCGATTGTTGGAGAGCGCGATAACGAGTCAACGCGTCAAGAGAAAGCAACGGCGCAGAATGAAAATACCGGTGGTAATGATCATCGAAGCGGTGACAACAAACGTGGAGGAATCAACATGCCAGAAATGGTAACCACTTCGGTGATAATCATAGCCAAGACAATAAAAATAGACATTTCAAGAAAAGGAGATTCAACAATGATGGAAAGACGTCAGCACCAGCACCCGTTGTTAAGGAAGGAGAACGACCACCTATCATATGCTTCAAATGCGAAGGGGAGGGACACATCACCAAACTGGCATGATGCCATCCAAAACATGTTATAATTGTGGAAGAGAAGGTCACTTAGCTCGATTTTGTCCTTTCACCAAGACAAATTCAGCTAAAATGGAGGGCACCAAAGGTAGTCCCGAGAAAAGTCAAAGCCAGTAGTCTGAGGGAGGCGTTTGTTGTGACCTCCAGGAAAGCAAGGAACCCGAACGAGGTTATCACGGGTATGCTTATCATAAACTCTAGTGAAGTCTATACCTTATTTGATACTGGTTCTACCCATTCTTTTATTTCTCCTACTTGCGCTCAACGTTTAAATTTGACTCCGGAGAAATTAGACTTTGACTTATCTGTTGAAACTCCATTAGGAGAAACCTTCATTACATCCACTGTTTATAAGTCTTGTTTGATTCAAATCGGTAACCGCACGTTACCTGCCGATCTTATCTCCTTAAAAATACTTGCATTTGACTATGGATTGATTGGTTAACTACTCATCATGCTAAAATTGATTGTTTTCGTAAGGTTGTTAGCTTTTATATTCCTAATAAACCTATTATGCGAATTCAAGCGACCAAACCAATAAAATCAATCACGGTCATCTCAAGCCATAAAGCTATTCGTTTATTGAAAAATGGATGTCAAGCTTTCTTAGCTCATGTCACGGATTTAAACAAAATAAATCGATTTGAAGGATATTTCTATTGTTAATAAATTTCCTGACGTATTCCCTAAAGAACTTCTTGGCCTACCCCCAGAGCGTGAAGTTGAATTTTGTATCGACCTTGAACCCGGTACAAAACCCATTTCCAAAGCCCCATATCGAATGGCTCCTATTGAACTTCAGGAGTTAAAGACCCAATTGCAGGAATTGTTAGACATTGGTTTCATTCATCCTAGTACGTCTCCTTGGGGTGCTCATGTTCTATTCGTGAAGAAGAAAGATGGGAGTATTCGACTTTGTATTGATTATCGGGAGTTGAATCATGTCACCATCAAAAATAGGTACCCATTGCCACGTATTGATGACTGTTTGATCGGTTACAAAGGAGCACAATTTTTTCAAAGATCGATCTTCGATTCCGGATATCATCATTTGAAGAATAAAGCGAGGATATTCAAAGCGCGCCTTCGAACTCCCAGACGGGCATTATGAATTCTTAGTCATGTCTTTTGGATTGACTAATGCTCATGCTGCCTTCATGGATATGATGAATCGAGTATTCCAGGAATATTTGGATCACTTTGTGGTCGTCTTTATTGATGACATCCTTATTTATTCCAAAAGCAGTGAAGATCATGAGCAACACTTGAGGCTGATACTCCAAAAGCTTCGTGAATATAAACCTTATTCCAAATTAAAGAAATGGGAGTTCTGGCTTGAGGAAGTAGCATTCCTTGGGCACGTAGTATCAAGTCATGGAATATCCATTGACCCGGCAAAGATTGAAGCTATTCAAAGCTGGGAGCAACCCAAATCAGTGACCGAAGTACGTAGCTTTCTCGATTTAGCTAGTTATTATCGAAGATTCGTGGAAGGATTTTCTCGAATTGCTACTCCATTAACTCAACTGACTCGAAAAGATACAAAGCTCGGTTGGAGCGAGGAATGTGAGAAGAGTTTTCAAGAACTCAAAAGGAGACTCATTTTAGCACTTATTCTGACAATACCATCTGGCTCGGAGGGATTTGTCATCTACAGTGATGCTTTGGGCAAAGGGTTAGGATGTGTTCTCATGTAACATGGGAAAGTCATAGCCTATGCCTCACGATAACTCAAAGAATATGAGAGGAATTACCCTACTCATGATCTAGAGTTGGCAGCTGTCGTTTTTGCGCTTAAGATTTGGAGGCATTACCTGTATGGAGAGAAGGTGGAGATCTACACGGATTATAAAAGCCTCAAATATTTCTTCACCCAAAAGGAACTCAACATGCGACAATGACATTGGCTTGAACTATTGAAAGATTATGATTATACCATCCAATACCATCCTGGAAAAGTAACGCGTGGTGGTGGCCATTGAGTAGAAGATCATATGCGAATGCGAGTGCAATATTGTCAACGAAAGGCCCATTTTGTATGACTTGCAAAGGATGGAATTAGAGATAAAGACTCTGAGGACCCACATGATGATGGAAAACATACGAGTAGAAACCGACTTTAATCGATAAAGTTAAAGTCGCTCGAGCTACGGACTGGAGCTAATGCGTATGAAGAAGAAAGTGCAAGAAGGTGATATCAGGAAGCAAGAATCGATGAGGAAGGAATACTTGAGTCAACTCGGACTTTGTGTTCTAACAACCACGATTTAAAGTATAAAATCATGATGGGCGCACAACACACAGTTTTGCAATCCATCTCGAGAGTACCAAAATGTATCGTGATCTTCGACATACATTTTGGTGGAGCAATATGAAGAGAGAGATAGCAGAGTTTATCTCAAGGTGTTTAATTTGTCAATGAGTTAAGGCAGAGCATCAAGTACCAAAAGGTCCATTGCAACCACTTGAAATTCTAGAATGGAAGTGGGAACACATTACTATGGATTTCATTCTTTGGTCTTCCCAAGGGTTTCAAGGCATAGATGCAATTTGGGTCATTGTTGATAGATTGACCAAGTCCGCTCATTTCCTACCTATAATGAGAAACTTATACACTTGAACGTCTTGCTTTCGTATGTACATAAACGAGATTGTAAGACTTCATGGTATGCCAGTATCCATAGTTTTACGATCGAGACCCAAGATTCACTTCAAGATTTTGGGTTAGTTTGCAAAAAGCTATGGGGATGAATTTTACGATTTAGCTTGGTATATATCATCCTCGAGACGGATGGGCGATCGGAGAGGACCATTCAAACTCTTGAAGATCTATTAAGACTACGTGTCCTTGACTTCAAGGGAAGTTGGGATAAGTTCTACCATTGGTGGAGTTTTCCTCTGATAAGCATTATCAAACAAGTATTGGCATGGCTCCATTTGAGGCGTTATATGAAAGAAAGTGTAGATTCTCGATGTATCTTTGGGATGAGGTGGGTGAAGCAACGTTGTTGGGACCGGAGTTGGTACGTATGACTACGGAAAAGATTCAAACGATCCGACGGCGTATATAAAAACCTCACAAGATCGACAAAAGAGTTATCTTGATCTTCATCGAAAAGGGCGTGGAATTCGATATAGGAGATCATGTGTTGTTACGTGTTGCTCCATGGAAAGAAGTTACAAGATTTGGAAAGAGAGGAAAGCTCAACCCTCGATTCATTGGCCCATTTTTAATCCTCGATCGAGTAGGAACTGTGGCATATAGACTCTCTTTACCGCCAAGTATGTCTCGTGTTCATAACGTTTTTCACATATCTATGTTACGTAAATATGTGAAAGACCCGAACCATATTATTGAATTAGAACCAGAAGAGATAGAGGAAGATTTAACGTATGAAGAGTTACCTGTTAAAATCTTGGATAAAAAGGATCATATTCTACGCTCCAAGGTTATACCTCAAGTCAAAGTTTTGTGGAGAAACAACGATGTGGAAGAAATGACCTGGGAGTTAGAATCTGAGATAAAATCAAGATAATCTTACCTCTTCGACATATCAGGTACGCACCCTAATTTCGAGGACGAAATTTCATAAGAAGGGGAGGTTGTAAGACCCCAACTTTTTGAATAAAGATTAAATTTTCTCAAAATATATTTTTAAATATTATGGTGTGGATTTGATATAATGTTATAGTTGTGGGTAATATTTACAAATTTTGCAAAGTACGCAAGTTGTTATATAATATTCGATTGGTCGAGGAATATTCGTTTTAACAGGGAATATTCGTACAACAGCAAAATCATTGGTGGACCCCCCACAACGGAATTATTGTCGGATTGAGAAAATGACAAAAAATACTTTATGAAAATAACAGCGGAAGTTTTATCGTTAACTGTTGAACTACCCGATAGTAAAAGTATAGTAATACGCGTGGTTGCATAGTAGCACACAGTATTGATTATTGATGCTTACGTGTGAAGTCACTCAGTTATACTCAATTATTGCTACAGTAATTGCTGCATCATATCTCTCATATTATTGATTCGATTATTGTCGTAGTATCATCTGCATAATATGTTATTTTATTAAATCAATAATTGAGACGACAAAGTTATTCATATTATTAAATTGTAATATTTACAATGTCTAGAAGTTCTGTCAAGGAGAGGTTTGGTCACCTAATTGCTGTGATAGGGAGAAATCCTTATTGGAAAGCCCTCTTTCTGAGGAGCGACTGGTTGATAAATATTATGAGTTATAATATTAATGATGAATGTTATTAAAATTGAAGTTGTGTTAGGAGTTAAATTTGGAGACTTGGGACGTGATATTTGAGTCCGAACGATGAAATTAGTAAAAATAGTCTATAAACACAAAATTTTCCGAATTCACTATTTGGTCAAAAAGTCAGCAGTTGACTTTTTGGGGAAAAATCAAACTTTGAAATTTCAAATTTTATATTTTTGATAAAAATGGTTTCATTGTGTTGGAATTATTTGTGTTAGTGAAAATCGAAAATTATTTCGATAATAATTAATGTCACGGAGGTTATATTGACCCAATCGAATTATTTAACCAGGATAAATGAGCAATTGATTGCTATTATTTCACATGATTATAACTATTTGTTCACATGTGTATACTATTGTTTCACATTCTTGTTACTATTATTAGGGAGTTGGTGCAAGATTGATAATACTTGCATAACTAAGTTAAAAATAGAGGTATAGATGGAGGTTATCTTTGTAATTCGTATTTTCACATGTCAGAACTATTGATTCACATAATTTACTATTGAATCACATTATTTACTATTAGGAGAGGTGGTGCAAGTTTGATAATACTTCCATGACTAAATTAAAAATAAAGGAAAAGTTGGAGGTATTGTCTTTGAAATTTTTCGAGCCCCAAAAGCGTGTAATTATCGAAACTATATTTTTCTATAAATAGAAGCTCATTCTTCCTTCATTTCTCACCAATTCACAAAAGCTTTAGAGCGATTATTATAGAAAGAAATTATAGAGAAGAAGAAAGAAGTCTGCTACCTCACTTTATTCAGTATCCAGTTTTTTCTAAAGGTAGGGAGTATTATTTCTTTCTTATCCATGAAGAGAACTTTTGTTATTCCATTCTTTATTATTACATTGGAATAACTTTTGTATCTGTGCCAAGCTACCCTATACTTGGTGAAATTCTTACATTGTTCCATTCTTTATCATTACATTTGGAACATCACATGCATGCGTTACATCTGGGACTGGTTAAAATCTTTATTATTATGTTGGAATATCACATGCATGCGTTTTACGCCGGACTGATTAAATCTTTATTATTACATTGGAATATCTTGTTCATGCGTTTTTACGTGGGACTGATTCCGTCTTTATTATTACATTTTGGAATATCATCGTATGCATGCGTTTCTACGTCGGACTGATTAAAATCTTTATTATTCTGTTGGAATATCCTATCTATGCGTTTTTCGCCAGACCTGATTCCGTTATTTATTATTCTGTTGGAATAAACACTTTTGTCATGCGGTCTATCGCATGCCTGGTGATTTCTTTTGTTATTCCATTCCTTATTATACTCAGTTGGTTAAAGTTTTGACTTCTCCTCCATGAAATTAGTGGAATATCCTTGATATTTGCGCTTCATCCAGTATCTTTTCATGGAAATATTCTTCTGAGCATTCTTGAATTTTACTCTCTGAGAAGCGTATCATGTTGACAATTTGGGCGTTATTAGTTCCTTGATAAAATAATTCTTGAACTTGTTTTATTGAATTCTTATATCATTGTCATCATCCTCATGTTTATATTTTGATGAAAGTCATATGTGGCCTATAGTGCATAGATGGACTTGGTATGATTATGACTAGGGATTATTCGGTGTAATCATGACCGTAATGTTACAAATGATGTGGTAAAAGTCCTCATTGGCCCGTAGTGCATTGATGGACAGTTGTTGGCATGATCATGACCATTATTGAATACACAAATATTCTTGGCCCGTAGTGCATGGATAATTGTGGTCGTGATACTAAAGAATATCCTTGGCCGTAGTGCAGGGGTGATTCGATGATGTGGATTATTTATTATGCTGAGTCCCAGCGATAAAAGTGATGAAAATCCTTCTAAATCATAAAGATAGTAGATTTTATTCTCTACTTGACTCTTTTAATGGATTTCTTGTTCCGCTGCAGTTAAACTTGATGGTTGTTATATTGTATCAGTTTAACACTGTTGAAGGCTAACGATAATATATTCTGCATTATCTTAGTCATAATATTTCTCTTGGGCTAGTTGAGCTCACCCTTTTACTTTCATTGTTCTCTTGAAATGAGAGCGTGGCGAGAGGACTAGTCGGGGAGCGGTGTGACGGGCGGATGATAGCATTAGTAGTCTTCATTATTACGTGAAATAGTGTGATAATAATTGTAATAAGGACTCCTTTTGAGTTTGTATAATCTCTAGTAGACAATATTTGTATTCAAACTCACAACTTATGTTTTGTGGTATTGTACACGACGGTTGTATTATTAAGTTGTATTTGAATTCTGTACCATGTATCTGGCGACTCAAGATGGGTGATGTATACCTATTTTAGGGGCGTCACACTATCATACCTCTGTATTGAGTGATATCAATACTTTTACCTTTCTCATCCTTGTCAAGCTTAGTTGCAGGAGCAATTGGTGTTTTCATGGGAGAGGCTGATTCCATGCCGTACTTCTTTAGTAAGTCTTTGATGTATTTGGCTTGGTTGATGAATATTCCTACATCAGTCTGCTTTACTTGCAGTCCAAGGAAGAAATTCAGCTCACCCATCATGCTCATTTCAAACTTGCTCTGCATTAGCTTAGAGAATCTCTTACATAACTCTTCGTCAGTAGAACCAAAAATGATATCATCAACATAGATTTGAACTAGTAAGACTTTGTCTTTATGCTTTCTTAAAAATAGTGTGGTATCCACTCTACCTCTAGTGAATCCATTTTCTATTAAGAAGTTAGTCAGTGTTTCATACCATGCTCTAGGTGCTTGTTTAAGACCATATAAAGCTTTATCTAATCTATAGACATAATTGGAATGAGATGGATTGATGAAACCTGGAGGTTGTTCTACATAGACTTCTTCTTGAAGCTCTCCTAGAAATGCACTCTTGACATCCATCTGGAAGACTTTGAACTTCATGTGGGCAGTAAAGGCAAGAAAGATTCTGATGGCTTCTAGTCTAGCAACGGGTGCAAATGTCTCATCATAGTTAATTCCTTCTTCTTGAGAGTAACCCTTTGCCACTAATCTTGCCTTGTTTCTGGTAATGACCCTATCTTCATCCATTTTGTTCCTGAAGACCCACTTGGTTCCTATGACAGGATGACTCTTTGGTCTGGGCACCAATCTCAAAACTTTGCTTCGTTCAAATTGGTTGAGTTCTTCCTGCATGGCTTCTATCCAACTGGAGTCCTCCATAGCATCCTCTATCTTCTTTGGCTCTATCTGTGACAGGAAGCTTAGATAAAAGCATTCATTCTGAGTAGTAGCTCTTGTTTTGACTCTTGCACTTGGATCTCCAATGATTAGATCCTGAGTGTGATCTTTTGCCCATCTGTTCCTGGTTGGGACATCTGTCCTGATGCCTTCCTGTCTTAGGTCTTCAAGGTCTATCTCTTCTTCTTGGAGTGGAGGCTCGCTGTCCTGGATGGACCTCTCTACGATTTCATATCATGCTCTACGACTTCACTAACTGGCACTACGATCGTAGTGTTAAGCTCGACGATTGCATTCGTAGTGTCTGTACTATCGATCGTAGTGTCTTGAGGCACTGCTTTGTCTAAGTCAGTTTCATCAAAGATGATGTGTATTGAGACTTCGACATTCAGTGTCTTCTTGTTGAACACTCTGTAAGCTTTGCTGTCTGTGGCATATCCAAGAAAGATTCCTTCGTCGACTTGAAATTTGGAATTTTGTCGATCATCGCTTTTCATTGTTGAGAATATAGCATGCACAGCCAAAGACATAGAAATAGCTGACACTTGGCTTCCTTCCTTTCCACAGTTCGTAGGGTGTCTTCTTGATCGTAGAGTGAATTAATGATCATTACGTGTGTAGCATGCGGTGTTGATGACTTACGCTTAAAAGTATTGAGCGCAGCGTATTCGCTTCGCTAGTAGAGAGTCCTTTCGACCTCTATCGGGGTTCATTCTTTTCTTTCAAAGAACTCCATTTTGTTGAGGAGTTCGTGGGTCGAGAAGTTATGATCGATTCCATTGTCTCGAAAGTTAGAACTTGTCTATCTCTGAGAAATCGAATTCTCTTCCATGATCACTCCTTATTGCCTTGATTTTCTCTCCTTTCTCATTCATCACCAGTCTGAACATCTTGATTAATTCGGAGCTAGTTTCATCCTTTGAAGTTAGGAAGAATACCCGTGTGAATCTGGTGTAGTCGTCGAACTACAACCAACAGTATCTTTTCCTCCAACACTGGTTTTTGGGATTGGCCCAAAGAGATCCATGTGGAGCAACTGCAGGGGCTTGTCAATGGAGTTGGCAGTCTTGCTCTTGAATGAGCTTCTGGTTTGCTTTCCAAGCTAGCAGGCATTGCATGGTCTTTCCTTCATAAAGTTGAACTTGGGTAGACCCACACTGAGATCTTTGATGCCAATTTGGACATGCTTTTGAAGTTTAAGTGAGATGACCCTTCATGCCATAGCCAAACTCATTTCCTCGGATGCTTTTTGCGGAAAACATATTGTTTCATCGAGCTTAGTTGACCAAGATCTACTATGTAGACATTTTCTTCTCTTGTTAAATTGACTTTATGGCAGATGTCTTCAAATCTCTTACTTGACATTGATTATTGAGAAATGTTACTTGGTAACCCTTATCGCAGAGTTGGCTGATGCTTAGAAGGTTGTGTTGAAGTCCTTCCACATAAGCTACTTTGCTGAAAGATACTGCACCATTTCCAGCAGAGCCATATCCTCTTGTCTTGCCCGAGCCGTTATCTCCAAAGATGACTGAGGGAACCTCCTTTTCTACATAGTCGGATAGTAGAGCTTTGTTCCCTGTCATATGCCTCGAGCAACCACTGTCTAGATACCATGTTGAGGTCGTGGAGCTCTTTTCCTGTCAAAACATTTGAACCTTCATTTTGGTACCCATATATGCATGGGTCCTTCTTTGTTAGTGCCTTTGGGGACCCAAATTTGTCTAATCTTGGGTCTCACATGCATGGAATTATAATAACACTTTGTAGCCCTATGACCATATTTATTGCATATGAAACATCTATTATAATGCATGCCTGTGTGTGTGTGGTGATTCATCTTCCACTTGGACATGTGTGGTTCCTTAGTTAACCTTCTGTTAAATTGATTCTCTTTCTTCCACGTGTCCTTAGGTTTCATAAATAGTGATGAGTGTGCCTTACCTCTACTGTTCCTTCCCAGTTGATTCGTAGAGTTGGTTTTGCTTGACTCTACGATTCTTCGAGGTTGGTAAGTGGAGGTTGGGTTACTCTTCTCCTTTGTGAAACCTGCACCGGTGATGTGAGATCCTTTTACTTCTCCGAGTATAACTAGAAAAAAGTAGAACAAGGTTGAACTGGCTCTTCCAACCTGTGAGGATTTCACAAAGGCAATGCCTCTACCAAAACTTGAGACATTACTAGTGCTAGTTTCCATTGTCTTTTCCACACTTAGCTCGAGATGGATTCCCCAAAGCCTGCTTCCATTACGTCGAATGTGCTCTCTAACTAGAGACCAGGCAGTCCATGGATGATGAGAATTTGTTCCATGCAGAGATAGTCTTCTCTAGATCCTCAATTTTAGAGATTAGCTTAGACTCTCTTTGTGCATGATGTGTGTTTGTCTGTTTTAAAGTTTCATTCTCAGTTTCAAGCTTGAAGAGAAGATTAGTACTTAGAAGGGATGTTTCAAGCTCTTCTTGAACTTTCTTCTTCTCCTCTTGAAGAAGTGAATGATCCTTAGACAATACTCTGAACCACTTCATGTATTGATGTAGATCAGTGGTTATGCCATGCAAAGTAGTTCTTAAGTCAATTATATCTACATCAGGAGAATTAAAATCAAATACCTCATCGATACTTACGTCATGTATGTTTAGGCTTTGTTTGTCCTTTGCATGTTTGGCCATTAAGCATAGATTGACCATATGTGGTTCTTCCTCATCTCCGGAGTTTGCATTTGAGTCATTATCTGAATCACTTCACGATCCTCCAAAGAACTGCAGCCTTTGTCTCTTTCTCCGAGGCCTCTTGGTTCCTTTGTATTCTTTCTTTGCATGAGATTTCTTCTTTAGTTCTTCTTTGATAGGCTTGTTGCGGTTGGCAATGAAATGACCGGAGTTTTTGCGGTTGTAGCATAAATCATTCATTTGTTCTGGTCGGCGTAGTTATTGACTTTCTTTGGCTTACCGATTCTGCCTTGTCGCATGAACCTTCTTAGTCTCTTTACCAAAGATAGCAGAAAGTCATCGTCATCGTCTTCATCATCATCGAGTCAATTTTAGTTATGACTTTTGATACACCTTCATTTGCCTTGAGAAGCAACACCCTTATCCTTTCTTCTTCCTTCCGATAAAGGTTTGCTAGCGTTGGGTCAACTCCGGTTCAGACTTCAGAGATTTCCATACGAGTTGTTGAACCGTCATCTCATTAAGATTCTTTGATTCTCTTATTCTTTGTGGTCTTTGCATCCCACACGCTTTCGGTAGGGCTCTCATGAACTTTATGGTTAGATCCTTGTTAGGATAGATCTTCCCATACGCTCGTAGAGAGTTGAGCAGAACGTTGAATCGTTCATAGGTTGCAGTCACGTTTTCTCCCTGCACATGAGCGAACATTTCATACTGCTGTGTCAGGAGAAACTGCTTGTTCTCTCTGACTTCTTCAGTTCCTTCGTGCATAATCAGCAGTGCTTCCCAAACTTCCTTAGCTGTTTTGCTGTTTACAACATTTTCAAACAGATCGTCCTTTAAGGATTGGAACAGGATGTTCTTCGCCTTTTTATCAAGTTGGATAGCTCTCTTCTCTGTTTCTGTCCATTCTTCTTTAACTTTGATTTGTACTCTATTTGGATAGTCAATGGTTGGTGCAAGCTTTGTTGGTATATAGGGCCCATTAAGAACAGTCTCAAATAGATCTTCATCTATTGAGTCCATGTAGGCTTGCATCCCGACTTTCCAGGTTAGCAAATTTATCCTTGTTGCACATGGTGGTCACGCTTCCCCTGGGTCTGGATTCGCTTGTATGAAAGTGCCATTTGGATCTACTAAAGCGTGTGTTCGTAAAATAGAACCCTTTGATACCAATTGTTAGTTCTAGTAGGCACAAGTTATCTAGAAGGGGGGTTGAATAGATATTTGAAAATCTTTTCTCTTTTAAACTTGTTCTTATATAATGATTAAAACTTAGCGGAATTAGTATTTGTTTTAATCTTCTTTACCAAGCAATGGAGTTATGGAAAGTAGTAAAGCGGTTATAGCGAGATATATAGCAGTTATAGTAGATATAGCATGAATGTAAGCGATACGATTGTTTTTAAGTGGTTCGAGCACTCAAAGCTCCTAGTCCACTCTTCTACTCAACGAGTAGGATATCCACTAAGGATGTCTTTTACAATCTTCCGAATCACATGATTCCTTCTAGACCATCAAATCTAGGAACTCTCTAGTTCACTCTTGAACTCTTCAAGTCCAAAGCAGACTTGGCTTTCTTCTGATTCACTACTGAACTCTTCAAGTCCAAACAAACTTGGTACACTTCTTGATTGATTGGTCGTTGTTGAGTTCTTGATGGTTGCTACTCTTTCGGTTGCTATGTAAGCACCGGTTCGTTAAGGATCGAAATGAAAGCAAGCTTTTGCAATATCTCGGATCGTAGAGTTGAGCTTGAGAGAGATGTTCACGTTGTTTGATTAATGCTTGCTTAAAATCTCTCTCATCTGTCTGATCTGTATATATGTGATGTTGAAAACTATCCGTTGGATCCATCCGTTGTGGCATTAAATGCATCTAAACTTTTCAGATCTTTGTGATGGAGATATTTCTGCACATCTTCTGAATTCTACATTCGCCCAATCGACATCGCAGTCGCTTTCTCACCTACCACCTGAAAAGGTGTTTTGTCCCTCTTACCCATGCTAATATTCTTAGCTTCTTCACTACGCTTCTTTGTTGCATACTAAGGATATTTCATATATTCTCGGGACCGATGAGTATCAGAAAGATCCGGGATCCATTCTTACTTGTTGAAAACACGATCATGAGGCTCGACGTTTTCGACATGAGATGATGATGTTTCTACGATTTGGATCGTGATGTTCTACGATTTAGATCGTAGTGTCTTTGACATCTTTGCATACTACACGGTTATTAGTTCGAGAGCAGACTACGATTTCCCTTAATCCTTCGCACACTACGATCTCTCTTTGCTCGTGTTGTTGACTCTACGTTCGAGAGCACACTACGATCATTGACTTGTAAAACTTCATGTTTCCTTCAGCATTCTGTGATCGTAGAGTTGGCTCGGCAAACATTGGGACCACTCTACGATTTTCGAAGAGTCCCCTTCAAGGCAGGCACACTACGATCTTCAGGCTCTATGTTTTCGCGCCGACTTGCGAAGAATGTTGATCGATTGATGCACCACGATTTCTTCAAGACTAATCTATTACATCTTAAGATCAACCTAACAGTTTTGATCTTTCTAGCTATACATTCTTTATCAGAATGGTACACGTTGAAAGCTTAGATCAACCTAACAACTTTGATCTATCACTAAGTCCTTGTACATATATTAATTTAAGGACCTTACAAATAATCATGAACATATACATTAAATCATCAAATCATAATATGCATTCTCCCAACAATTCTCATTTGGGATAACAAACATGCTTGTGCCTTACTTTTCAGCAAAATCCCAGGCCACAAAAACTGCAGACTAAAGGATAGTCAAGTAAAGGGACTGCTACTGCTACAACAACTTCAAAAATACCTAATCAACCCAAATCAAGCTCTTAACCTAATCCCACACCAACTTTGTCTACTATGTGGAGTAATCAGCCTGCTTCAAGCTCACAGCCTACGAGGAAGAACATAAAGATGGGAGCCATAAAGAGCAAGATAGGCAGATCACCAAAAAAGGGAGGACTAGGGGGATTAAGGCTTTAATGTAGGCATGGGTAATTTTTGGTTCATTTATGAAATGTAACTGCTTTTAAATATGTTGATTGTGTATACTTTGTCCACTCTAGTTGGCATGTATGGACAGTGTTTTGATTTCAATCGGCATATATTGTCATGTACAGTCATATACTTTGGGAGTCTAGTTGGCATCAATGGGCAGTCTTTTTGACAATGTTGATTGTCTATTTTGGAATTATTTTTGCAATATTTCTTTACAGTGTTGATTGTCTACTAGTTGGCATCAATGTTGATTGTCATGTACAGTGTTTTGATAGTTTATACATTCCATAAAACATGACAAAGATACATTACCATTAAACAGTTTATACATTCCATGAAACATTACCATTCAACAACTACCATCCATGAAACATTACCTCTTTTTTTAGTTTATACTTGCCATCTTCACATTACACATCAGCTACTATTAACATAAATCCTATAAGTTATGTCCAAAGAACATAAAGACATAAAGTCTAACGAAGAAAAAGGCATGCTACCATTGGTCTCCTAAACTACATTCATTTAGTTTATACATTCATTTGTTACTAATAAAATACATCACGACTGACATAAAATACAACACAAGTCCAACAACAATTATCATCTTCACATTACTTTCAACAACTATCATCCTACTTGGTATGTTATTCAGCTCACACGAACACTTACATTTTGTTCCACTCACCAATGTCCCCATTCTGTCATTGTCTTCATTGGGGCCATTGACTATTCCACTTGAGTTTGTTGTAGAATGCAAGCACCATGCCCAAAACTCACACTCATCGCATACAAAATACAACCTCCCCTTCAATGGTTTGTTCGAGTCAACAATTCTTACATTTGCTTTTTTTCCACATTTACATCGCCTCGGTATGTAGCGCAAGTCCCCATTCATCCTTCCTACATCATTGCTTGACGAAGACATGAAATTTCATATCTTCCAAAATCAAATAAAACAATACCCATTTATTCATCAATTATTCATATCTTTTTACAAATTTTATTCATAATTAATATTATAGACTCACAATATTGACAACCAGATCGTTCCCAGGAAAAAGTGGGCTTTTCGATAAGAATTTCTCCTTACCGGTGCGCAATTATATAACCTAACCTCTTTCCTTGACAGAAATTTCTAGACATTATCAATAATGCTATCTAATAATATCATTTCAATAATATGAGTTACTGTGTCGTAATAATTATTGAATCAATAATATAAAATATTATTTAGTTACTGCAACAATTATTGAGTCAATACTATGCAATTATCATTGTAGCAATTATTGAACCACTAATATAAAAAGTTATGCAGTAACTACTGTGACAATTATTAAATGAAATGTTTAGTGACTTCTTACGTAAGAATCACTAATCAGAAATATTATGCAATATTGTGTACTACTATGGAACAAAGCGTATTACTGTACTTTTATCACCGGGTATTTCAACAGTTAACGATAAAAAGTTTTGCCGTTATTTTATAAAAAGGTTATTTCTGTCGCTTTCTATATCCGACAGTTATTCCGTTATGTAGTCCACCAATAATTGTGTCATCATACGAATATTCTCCGACAAAAAGAATATTCTCAATCAAACGAATATTTTTCGACAACTATTTACTTTTTATCATTTGAACATATCACCCACAACTATAACATTTATTAAATCAATACCTTACTATTTAGAATAATATATATAAAAAATCAAATCTTATTCATAAAAAGTTGGGGTCTTACAACCTCCCCTCCTTATGAAATTTCGTCCTCGAAATTGATGTATGTACCTGGTATTTCGAAGTGGTGAGGATACCTTGCTCTCATTTCGGATTCTAACTCTCATATTATTCCCTAAATATCATGGTTTCTCCATAAAACTTTGACTTGAGGTATAACCTTTGAGCGTAGAACATGTTCCATCTTATCCAAGATCTTGACAAGTATCTCTTCATACGTTAAATCTTCCGTTATCTCATCTAGTTCTAATTCAATAATGTGGTTCGGGTCTTTCACATATTTACATAGCATGGATATGTGAAAAACGTTATGAACATGAGACATATTTGGCAGTAAGACGAGTCTATAGGCCACAATTCCTACTCGATCGAGGATTTCAAATGGACCAATAAATCGAGAGTTGAGATTTCCTCTCTTTTCGAATCTCGTAACTCCTTTCCATGGAGCAACACATAACAATACATGGTCTTCGATATTGAATTCCACGTCCCTTCGATGAAGATCAACATAACTCTTTCGTCGATACAACGCCTCGAATGGAGTCATGCCTATACTCGTTTGATAAATATTGTTGTAGGAGAATTCCACCAATGGTAAGTATTTGTCCCAACTTCCTCTAAAGTCTAAGACGCAGAGTCTCAATAGATCTTCAAGAGTTTGAATAGTCCTTTTCGATTGCCCGTCCGTTTGAGGATGATATGCAGAACTGAATCGTAACTCAGTGCCCATAGCTTTCTGCAAGTTAACCCAAAATCGTGAAGTGAATTTAGGGTCTCGATCAGAAACTATAGATACTGGCATACCATGCAATCTTACAATCTCACCTATGTACATACGAGCAAGACGTTCGAGTGAATTAGTTTCTCGTATAGACAAGAAATGAGCAGACTCGGTTAATCTATCGACAATGACCCAAATTGCATCTATGCCTTGAGAAATCTTGGGAAGGCCTGTAACGAAATCCATATTGATGTGTTCCCACTTCTATTCTGGAATTTTAAGTGGTTGCAATGGATCTTTTGCCACTTGACGCTCTGCCTTGATACGTTGATAAGTTAAACACCTTAAGATAAACTCCGCGATCTCTCTCTTCATACTGCTCCACCAAAATGTATGTCGAAGATCACGATACATTTTGGTACTTCCAGAATAGATTGTAAATGGTGTGTTGTGTGCTTCCATCATGATTTTATACTCCAAATCAGAGCCGTTAGGAACACAAAGTCTGGAGTTGACTCGAAGTATTCCTTCTTCGTCGATTCTTTCTTCTAAAATAGCACATTCTTGCACCTTCTTCTTTATATTCATCAGTTCTGGGTCTGTAGCTTGAGTAATTTTAACTTTATCAATTAAAGTCAGTTCTACTCATATATTTAGCATCATCACGTGGGTTCTTAGAGTCTTTAACTCTATCTTCATCCTTTGTAAGTCATACAAAATGGGCCTTTGTGTTGACAATATCGTACTCGTACCCGCATATGACCTTCTACTCAACGCATCAACTACCACGTTCGCTTTTTCATTATGGTATTGGATGGTATGGTTGTAATCTTTCAACAATTCAATCCAACATCGTTGTCGTATGTTGAGTTCCTTTTAAGTGAATAAATATTTAAGACTCTTATGATCTTATATATCTCCACTTTCTCCTCATACAGGTAATGTCTCCAAATCTTTAGCGCAAAAACGACTGCTGTCAACTCTAGATCATGCGCGAAAACGACTGATGCTATGACTTTCTCATGTTGCAAGAGACATAGGCTATGAATTTCTCATGTTCAGGACCGGCCCTGGGCTAAAGCCCAGGGTGCCTGGGCTTTAGGCCCAAAATTTTTTAAGGCCCCCTTAAATTGCATATTGGTCCAATAGTTATAGTATTAGTCTACTGACTCTCGTCACTCTCCTTCGCAGAATCACGGCTTCACAATTGCTTGCGTTAGTTTGTCTGATTGTCTCCTACTCTCCTTCATCTCATAGATTCAGTTCACATAAATTACAAATAGTTCACACAAATCAATCAATCTGAAAAGGCAGAAAAGCAAATCCTTCAGTCCTTCTCCTTCATCACTGATTAGTGATTAATTTCAGGTATTAATTCTATTTTTTAGTGTTTTAAAATTAATTGTTTTTTTTAGGGTTTATGCTACTGTCGACTGATTAAGTTAAATGTTATAGAGATGGCGGAATAATATTAGAAAAGTTCCAATTGGGTTGTGCTATAGAGATGAAAATTATTTTTTTCAAAATATTATTTTCAAAATATGATGGGAAGTGGATATTGGGCACAATTGATACCACTGCACTGTACTGACTAAAATTCTTAAATTCATATCAATTTCACTTTAATAGAACTCTTTTTGTGAATAGTGAGGTTGTATAACCGTGTGTAATCTTTTGTTGTTTTGTTATGATTAATTTTCGTTTTTCTTCTATATGGCTTTATAATTAGGTGCAGGTTCCCCTAGTTAGAGCGTTAGAAAAGCACGTGGTTCATTGAGAATTTAATATTAATTTCGTCAATAATTTATCTAACACTACAAAAATCAGTTAGGAATTTTAGCCAAGTTCTATCAAAGGGTTTGTTGCTTCCATGTTGTTACTAGCAGCATTGTGGTGTTGGTAGCTATATAAGAATGAGACTGAGATTATATTGAAATTTTACAGATACTTGAAATATTTAGGCCTTAAATTTTAATTCACCATGGCTCCTAAAAAGTATATGTCTAGATCTGAAAAAAGAAAAAGAAAGAAAAAAGCGGATGAATTAGTTCAATCTCAGGCGGGTTCACTTGATAAATTTTTTGGTAGTAAGAAACAAAAGGAGAGTTCTAGTGTGGTTGAACAGTCAGAGAATGAAGAACAAATAGTAGATACGGGGAATGAAGAACAAGAAAATTTAGCGGAAGATACGGAAGTCCTTGCAAACGAACCAAATGAATGCATGAATGAGAGAGACCATGAAGATATGAATGATGAGGGTCACAATGAAGGCTTGGATTGTGAATATGGACCTACAAACATTGATGATCCAAGTAACTGGGACACAATTGATCAAAATTTTATTGACTTTGTAGTTGAAAGAGGGCCTTGAAGAAGAGATGATCAATTTCCTAAGGATACAGAGGGTAGGCATTTCATTTGCTTTCATTACATCCGTCGTTTGTCAAACGGAGAGAAGAAAGATAGGAGGTGGCTTGTATATTCAAGTGCTTCCGACAAAGTATTTTGCTTTTGTTGTAAATTGTTTGCGCAAGGTGAAAACAATACTTTGTTGGCTACTAATGGCTTAAGAAATTGGAGAAATATTGGGCAAAGGCTCAAAAGTCATGAAGGTAGCAACGAGCATATTGCTTGCATGAGCAAATGGATTGAATTAGAGAGGAGATTGAAAAAGAATGAAACAATTGACAAAAGTGTGCAAGATCAAATCAACAAAGAGAAAGAGCATTGGAAAGGGGTGTTAGTAAGGATAATTGCTGCTGTGAAAGCACTTGCTAAAGTGAATTTAGCATTTCGTGGAGATAATGAGAAGATTTATCAAGAGAAGAATGGGATTTTTCTAACCATAATCGAAATGGTTGTTGTATATGATCCAATAATGCAAGAGCACTTTCGCCGAATTTTGAAAGGTGAGATTCATTACCATTATCTTAGCCATAAAATTCAGAATGAATTGATACAAATGCTTGCTGATGATGTCAAAAGTGCAATGATTTGTAAGATAAAAAATGCAAAATATTTTGCCATGATTCTTGATTGTACTCCAGATATAAGTCATGAAGAACAAATGTCACTTGTAATACGATGTGTGGATGTTTCAATGAGTACACCAAAAGTGGAGGAATTCTTCTTACAATTTTTGAAAGTGGAAGATACAACGGGATCCGGACTTTTTGGTGAACTAGAAGAAGTCTTGTCCACTCTTCAACTCGACATTAGTGATATAAGAGGGCAAGGATATGATAACGGCTCCAATATAAAAGGGAAACACAAAGGTGTTCAGAAAAGGCTTCTCGATAGAAATCCTAGAGCATTTTACACACCATGTGGTTGCCATAGTCTTAATCTCATGCTTTACGATATGGCCAACTGTTGTAACAAAGCTACATCTTTTTTTGGAGTTGTACAACGATTCATCATTTGTTTTGCGGCTTCTACCAAGCGATGGCAAGTTTTGATAAAACATGTTGCAAATCTCACTGTTAAGTCATTATCACAAACGCGTTGGGAAAGTCGTGTTGAAAGTGTTAGAGCAATAAGATACCAAGCTCCAGAAATCAGAGAGGCTTTACTTGAATTGGCTGATTCTCGTGAAGATGCTGGTGCAAAGAGTGAAGCTGATGCCTTAGTAAGATATGCAATTGAGGATTTTGGATTCTTAGTTAGCATGGTTGTTTGGCATACTATTTTATTTGCAGTTAACGTTGTCAGCAAGACCTTGCAAAAAGAAGATATGCATATTGATGTTGCCATTGATCAGTTATATGGGCTTGTTTACTTTCTTCAGAAATATAGAGAAAGTGGTTTGACGGAGGCTATTGAAGAAGCTAAGGCAATTGCGTCCAAAATGGGAGTTGAAACTCAGATTTTACGAGAGCGTGTCATTCATCGAAAGAAACATTTTGATGAGAATGGGAGTGAAGAGGTGACCCTTTCGGCTGAAGAATCATTTAGAGTTAACTACTTCTTATCTATAGTAGATCAAGCTCTTTCATCACTTTAGAGCCGGTTTGAACAGTTTGAGAAATATGAGGAAATTTAGGGTTTTTTGTTTGATGTGAACAAGTTAAAGTCTACAACCGATGAACATTTAATGATGTATTGTTCCAAGTTAGAAGATGCTTTGAAACATGAAGGAACTTCCGATATCAACGGAAATGAGTTGTTTTCGGAATTGAAAGTCTTCAGAGAAGGTTTACCAAAAGAGATGACAAAACCAATTGAAGTGCTCAATCAATTGAAATTGATGGAGGATTGTTATCCAAATGTGTGGATTGCATATCGGATATTATTGACTATTCCTGTTACGGTTGCTTCCGGAGAAAGAAGTTTTTCGAAGTTGAAACTAATTAAGAACTACCTCCGCTCAACTATGTCACAAGAAAGGTTGAATGGATTATCCATCCTATCCATTGAACATGAGATGGCGGATAAGATTGATTGTGCGGATATTATTAATACTTTTGCTGCTAAAACTGCAAGAAGGATGATATTTAAGTGATGTCTTTGAACTGATTACTTTTTTGACTTAATGATAATGTGATTTCTAAATGATACTTTACCACTTTGAAAATATTAAAATAGTCGGTTATTATATTTGCTATTCTTTTGTATTGATGCTCTTTTGTTCAGTAAAAGTTTTTATTTTTTTATGCCTATCTTAATAACAATTCGTAAAATGACCATTTTATTGTTGTCCGCTTTAGGCCCTTCAAAACTCAGGGTCGGCCCTGCTCATGTTGCATGAGAACACCTCATAAACTTCTGTTTGAAGTATCGTTGTAGATGACAAATCCCTCTGATCTTGATGGTGTTGTTAGAACAGGTGCTGAAATGAGTCTTCTCTTGAGTTCTTGAAAACTCTTCTCACATTCCTTACTCCATTCGAATTTTGTATCTTTTCAAGTCAACTGAATTAATGTAGTAGCGATTTAAAAAATTTTTTTTACGAATTCTATTTAATGGATTGACTTCGCTCGCGTATCCTTCAAGTCAGATTTTACATCGTTTATCATTTGAGTATAGAGAAATCACTTTCCTCCTCACTCCACGTAATACAAATCTAATTGTGCGTTAGTATGATCTAGCGAGCCTTCTTCACGTAAGCATATTCTAGTATTTAACAATTGTACTAATAGTTTAAGAGTAGGTCAAACGGATCAAGATTCTCATGTAACTATAAATGTCTTAAATATAATTAGCCAAATATGCACAAAAAGACTTTAATAATCTAATTACATCTTTCTTCTAACGGGGAGAGACTTAAAATAGAGCAGAGTACAAATAAGTTCTGATTTTGCTTATAGTGGACCCTACGTATAGATAATAGTACACTAACGATTAGATAATCTTTTTCTTTCTTCAAACTAATAGACCCAAGTACGTTGATGACGAAATAGTTTTTGTATAATATTTTAATTTACTGAAGCTATCTTTTATTTTATAGGATAATTATTTTTTGTACCCAAGTCATTTTTTATGACGATGCAGAGTAATTTTATTTATTTTAAAAAAGGCTTTAACAACTATAGATTGGTCCATTAAACTTTAATGTTACGTTTAAATTAGAGTAATGAAGGTGGGAATGAAATGAGTCATTTTTATGGAATAAAAGAAATTGTGTTTGGTTACGATTAGAATGAAAAAAAAATTGTGTTTGGTTCCTTTGGAGAGGAATAATATATAGAATAACTCATTCCAATTAAAATAGAATAAATTATTTCACTTTTTATTCGGCTTTTAAATGAGGCCGGGCAAGCTTTTTTGAGTTTGATATAGAGCTCTTCTCATATTTGATCGGGTTTGGCGTAGGTCCAAATGACAAGGGCAATTTTTTTTTTTTTTTTTTTTTTAAATGTCTCCCAAATAATTTATAAGATTTATTGGAACTGTAATTTTTACATAATAAAGTCTGTACAGGCATATTTTTTACATGTATCCAAATGACATCCAAAACACTTTATTCTGTAAAAATTCCAGTTCCAATAAATCTTATAAATTATTTGGGAGACATTAAAAAAAAAAAAAAATATTGGACCGGTCGCCAAGACCGGTCACCAAGCAATGTCCGCCTAGAATTTTCGTTTTTTATATCCTAGGTAGGACTCAGTGCTGTTTGGTACCTCATTTTCTTTCAAATTAGTCGGAAATTTACTCGATATTAATTGGGCTTGGTAGAAACTTATAAACCCCGTCGGGGATATGAGCATGACCCACAAGCTGGACGCTTTGAGAATTGGATCATTGGGGTTTTGTGAACTTGGCTTAGGCAAGGGAGTAACATAATGCGAATACTTTTGGTAGCATTTGATACGTTTAGACCTCCAGCAACACACTATTTTTAGTGTGTTGTGTTTGAGCTTCAAGCGCGGTATTTATGAGTTAAATAAATTGCGTATGAAATAAATTATTTCTAGACGAACAAGATTTTTAAGTGCGTTTGCACTTTCAAATGCTCCAAACGCGTTAAAAGCTCCAAAAAGTCCAAAAATAGTGTAAACAAACTTGCACTATGTTTTGCATTTGCAAAAAAGTTTCAAAAGCTAATGTGCACTTGGTTGTGAAGTGATTATTAATTGAATCTTTTTTGAACTTTTATATATTTTGAGCCTCCTAGCTCAATGTGCATATAATTTTTTTGGAAAGATCTCTTATTTTTTGTGTTTTTTAACATTTTGAAATTAATGATTTTCATGTACCAATTGAGACCAGATCTTATTTAAAGTTATAAATATATTAAAAGGCTGAAGATCAGTTGAAATTTTATGTAAAACAATAACCAATTTGTTGCCACTGTTAACCAATGAACCTTTCTGTTCCAATTTATATCTTCATTTGAATGAACAATTCATTCTAGGAAGTGATATTTCCACAAGTAAAATTTGATATTTTCACCAAGTTTCTCTCACGTGATTGTGGGACCCACCTATTATTCATGCGAGAGGAGACTCATGGAAATATCAATTTCCTTCATTCTCAATTCTAATAACATGTAGATACTAATAATATTCTGATGCCTACACTACATGCATGCAGGAGGTATCAGCTGAAAACTTCAAGTGGTGGTGGATACAACCTTAGAAATAAATTCGTCTATATTCTTATCAGAGCTTCCACCTTCACTCATTGCCCCAACCGCCAGTTCCTTCCATTTGATGGCATTCGCTCTAAGCTCTTCCCCTTTTGCTCCATCCATTACATCCTTTATACGATTAGTAATGTCCTCCCTCGTAAAAATCTCTTTGTCACGAGCCTTAACCCAGACCCCAGTTTGCCATACGTCCACAACATATTTTAGCGTTCGTAGTTTGATCCGCCCGCTGAGGCATAACCAGCATTGGCATTCCCAAGCTCAATGCTTCAAGCATTGAGTTCCATCCACAATGCGTCATGAAACTCCCCACAGCCTTATGGGCCAAAACTTCGAGCTGAGGGCACCAACTCACAACCAGACCTTTCTCTGACGCATCGGCATTGAAATTACCCGGAAGTTTATTCTGTTCAGTTTCTCTGACTACCCACAAAAAGTTGATGTTAGTGTTCAACAAGCCCCACGCTAATTCATCCATATGATCTTGCGCTAGGTTGGCAACGCTCCCAAAGGATATGTAGACTACTGAGCCAGTAGCTTTTGCATTGAGCCACTTGATGCAAGCTTCAGCATCTGGTTTGAAGAGGTTGAGGCCGTAGTCTCTGTCATCTGGTAATCGCTTGTCTAAGAACATTGACGGAATTGATGGTCCAATGGTCTTCATTGGCCATTGGCTTGACAACCATTTCGCTATCTAACAGAACATAACAACATGATTAATAACAGTTGCTCCCACAAAATGTATTAAGATAAGGAACCAAAGCAGACTACATCATAAAACATGAGAAATTTAATGAAGCTGGAGACATTGCATAAAGAATAAAACTTGATTAATCTAAGATCATCTAATATCAGAATATGGCAAATTAGGAACCAAAAATAACCGTCACTTTGAGGGAAATCCATGCCTCTACTTGTACTTTTTTTAGCCTACAGACTCTGCCTATGTATCATTTTCAAAGATATTTAGCAGGAAATAGAGATTAACTGCAGAGTTTAAACATAAACAATAGAGAAGGCTAACTATATAGCAATACTATAATCAGAACAGATATATCATTCCTGCCAAATTATCAATCGTCATCTCCACCAAAGTATTTGATATAGAAACAAAACATAATTAAGGCATGAATATGTAAAGTTAATATTCAAGCCCCTCAATCTGGATCAATATGAATTAAAATTAAACATAACCCACCTCATCTTCAAGCTTATCAAAAGTGTTAAAAACAAACAATCAGCCTCCTGGAAGTTAGAAAACCGATCATCCATTTACACATGGATGAAGAAATAATAGTCACATTCATTGTAGACAAATTGCCACCCACTGGGAAAAATTTAACTCAAAAAAGAGAGCATTACTCTTGAAGAGTTAAGAAATCATCTACATATTGAGGACTTGTGAAAGAAAGCAAGGAAGAAATGTTCAAAATTAATGTTGTGGAGGAAAATATGGCCAACATGTCTTTGGATTCTCGCAAGAAAAAGAGGTCTTCGACCTAGCATGACAAGGAAGTTAAGCACAACAATAAGAACTAGAAAAAAAAAGATAGGTCTCTATTTCAATTGTGACAAATTGGGACATCTAAAGAGAGATTGTCGTTTCCTTAAGAAAAAGGACATACAACTAGAAAATTTGGTTATTCTTATCTCAGAGGCAAATGTGCTTGAAGATAGTGATGCCTGGTGGATAGATTCTGCTGCTACAAAACATGTATGCAAAGCCAAAATGTTTTTCAAAACCTATGAACTATAATCAAATGGTGTTGTCCTATACATGGGAAATTCATCTACTGTCCTAGTCCAAGGAAAAGGCAATGTTCAAATAGAGTTCATATCTGCAAAAGTCCTTACTCTATCTAATGTATATCATGTTCCTGAAATTCGGAAGAACTTGGTTTCTGGCAGCCTTCTAAACAAAAATGGGTTAAAAGTTGTATTTGAGGCTGATAAATTTGTATTGTCAAATGGAGGCGCATTCGTTGGAAAGGGTCAGTTGTATAAAGAGGTGTTCAAACTTAATATTACTAATAAAATAAGTAATTCTGCTTATATTGTTGAGTCTTCTTCTTCACTTTGGCATAATCGTTTAGGACATTTAATTCTAGAACAATGCATGAAATGGTAAATTTACTTCCTAAAATTGATAATTATATGAATAAATGTAGAACTTGCATGTTAACTAAGATTACTAGAAAACCTTTTGCTAGTGTTGAAAGAAATTTGAATAAATTATAGTTGATACATAGTGATTTATATGATTTTCACGCTACACCATCTTTAGGAGGAAAGAAATATTTTTTGACTTTTATTGACGATTATAGTAGATATTGCTATGTTTATCTTCTAAATTCTAAAGATGAAGTAATGCATTATTTCTCTATATATAAAAATGAAGTGGAATTTCAATGCAATTCCAAAATTAAATGTCTAAGAACTGATAGGGTTTGGGAGTATTATGATCCATCATTTTTCGAATCCAATTCTGGTCTTGGAGAAGGATTTTGGGGTGAAGCACTACTAACAGCAAGCTACATATTAAACCAAATTCCTACAAAAGGAAATAAGGTTATACCTTATGAATTGTGGAAGAAAAGAAAATCAAATTTGAGTTATCTCAAAGTTTGGGGATGTAGAGCTATTGTAAGAGTTCGGAACATAAAAGGAAGAGCTAAGGTGAAAGATGAATAGAGTGTATATTCCTTGGTTATGCGCATCAAAGTAAAACATATATATTTTTGGTGGTTGAACCAAATAGTTATTATTCTATAAATACCATTGTTGAATCTCGAGATGTTTTATTTGATGAAATCAGGTTTAATTCAATACCTAAAACCATTGCAATTGAAAATGAACAACCAAAAAATTAAACTCAACCACAGAAGTGGAGGTAAATAAACCAAACTGAAGAAGGAGCAAATGAGGTAGGATTGCAAAAACATATGCACCGGATTTTCATATGTACCTAGTATGTAGAAGGAACTAGAGAAAGTTTAAGTAATTCAATTCCAATGGCCTTTAATATAGAATATGACCCTCGTATTTTTGAAGAAGCAATGAAATATAGAGATGCTTCTTTTTGGAAAGAAGTAATCAATGAAGAGATGGACTCTATTATGGGAAATAAAACTTAGAAATTGCTAGATTTACCTCCAGGTAACAAACCTATTGATTACAAATAGATCTTCAAAAAAAAGTTGAGAGTTGATGGAACAACTAATAACTTTAGGCAAGATTGGTGGCTAAAGGATTTTCCCAAAAGGAAGGTGTTGATTACTTTGACACATATACACTGGTTGCAAGAATAGCCACAATAGATTACTTACAGTTTTAGCTTCAATACACAAGCTTGTAATCCATCAAATGGATGTAAAAACAACCTTCTTAAATGGAGATCAATTAGATGAAGAGGTTTACATGAAGCAGCCTGAAGGCTTCATAGTCAAAGGACAAGAGAATAAAGTTTGCAAATTGGTCAAATCATTGTATGGGATTAAACAAGCTCCAAAGCAATGGTATGAAAAGTTTGATGGAACTATTTTTTCAAATAGATTTAAAATTAATGAATTAGATAAGTTCGTGTACACACGATTCGTTAATGGAAAGTGTGTCATCATATGCTTTTATGTGGATGACATGTGATATTTGACATTGAGCTAGAACAAGTGCAGAATACTAAAACATTTCTTTCTGCAAATTTCGACATGAAAGATATGAGTGTTGCTTATGTAATTTTAGGAATTAAATTATAAGAGACGATGAGAATCTAACCTTAACACAATCTCACTACATTGAGAAAGTGTTAAAAAAGGTTGAACATTTAGAAAGCACACTATTTGATAATAGTATCAAGTTATCTAAAAATGATGGTAGGTCTATTGCTCAATTAGAATATGTTATAGCAATTGGATGTATAATGTATGTCATAGCTTGTACTAGACCCGATATTGCATTTGTTGTTGGTAAGCTTAGTAGATTTACTCGTTGTCCTAGTAATGAGCATTGGAATGTTGTACACCGAGTTTTTAGATATTTGAAAAAGACTATAAACTATGACATATGTTATAAAGGGTATCCAACAGTTTTGGAAGGATACACAAATGCAAGTTGGATAACAAATCAAGATGAAGGCTATTCGTCTACTAGTGGTTGGATATTTACTCTTGGTGGGGGTGCTATTTCATGAGGGTGCTATTTCTTGGGGATCTAAGAAACAAACATGTATTGCGAATGCAACTGTGACATCTGAGTTTGTAGCATTATCTTTCAGGGTTCAAGAAGCGAAAAGGAATCTATTATTAGAAATACCTTTATGGCCTAAGCCTATGGCCCCTATATCAATTAGGCATGATAGTGAGGCGACACTCGCTAAAGACTATAGCAAAGTCTACAACGGAAATCGAGACATATTGGATTAAGGCATAGCTATGTAAAGAAGTTAATTGGTGATGGTATAATCATAATAGAATTTGTTAGATCTGCCAGAAACTTAGCAGATCCTTTAACCAAAGGGCAGGCTCGAGAGCTAGTGGTTAAAACGTCGCAAAGAATGGGTCTCAAGCCTATTACAAAAAAAATCACCCATGATGGAACCTCGACTCAACTCTTAATAACCCTAAGTCTTGAGTTCAATGAGTTAAAGTACATCATTAGTTTGTGATTTTTTTTTTACCATAAAAATAAAAATAGTCATTCCAAGATGGATGGTACTTGGTAGCCGTAATGATATGGAGAGGACAAGCACCAAATGCTTTTAACAGACTTATAAAAGATATATATTTGGTATGTTAATTACGGGACATACTTGATAAGTCTAGCTAGTGAGTGTGAAGTGAGGCCACTTCTGTCAAGTTCAAAGGATTAATTCTAGAGCACTCATGATATAAGATACGACAATTGGACAGTTTTATGAAGAATGTATGATACAAGCCCAATTAACCATATAGGATTTGTGGTTTAAAGTTTATACTACCACATTTTCTGTTTAAGTTTGACTTGTTTTAACTAATTCAAGATTCAAGTCTAAATGACATCTTCATCTATGCATCGACTTCACTGAACAAGTTAGGATCTAGATTAATTTATTTCTTAGAGTCAAAATGTTTTGAAAATGGTGGGGGATTGTTAATGATTTTTAAAATTTCTAACTAAATTTTGGGTGAGTTTATTTTATATATGAAGTTGAAAAGAGAAAAGAACATGCATATTAAGTGACAAAGAAATGGTCTATGTATTGTTGTAATAAACCAGTGAAATTGGTGTTATAATAATAGATACAACAACAATAAAAGTTATTTTCTGGAACAACGGTTGGTGTTGGTTACAGGCCAGAAGTTGCAACTGTTTGTAACCGCTAACCAGCGTTTAGCGGAAGTTTTTTCCTGATTTTAAAAAGTTGTAATTTACCAAATGACACATATTCAAACACTATAAATAAGGGGCACATGTAGCATTCCAGAAAACATATTTTGTAAACATTCAGTTCCTTATTCTTTGTTCTTCTTCTGTAGATCTTCTAACTTATTGTATTACTGCAGAATACAATATTTATAATCAACAATCCAAAAATTCATAGATTTGTCCATATATATTCTTCAATAGTGCAACTTGAAGAATATCACGAACTTATTCACTGGAACCATTTTGCATCAATTAGTGGAGAAAATTAAGTCTTAAGGACAACGACCTAGTCATGCCTTGAAGTCATTTTATCCAATTCTATCACTTATAAATATATTTTATCCAATACCAATTTCCTTAGTTATATCTAAAATCCATGGCATACTTGCATCATAAACAATGGCATTCAAAGGGTACCCAGAATTCTCCAATTTCTCAATTATCTTTGGCAAACTTTTCGACGGCCTTCAATCCTTGAACAAAAAGCTCGATGCTATCGGGTTTTTGGCCTTCATTGAACCCATCAGAGATGTGCTCAAAATTGATGGGGCTGGTGGGTTGGTTTTGTATGAGTTGTGAGCTGTGGTGGTGACTAGTGCGACTAAGGCCTTTTGAAGCTAAGCGCTTGGAGAATTGTAGCATTGGATTTATGTGACCCTGTTGTGGATAGGGGATTATCAGAACGTGAGATTTTTTGGCCATTTTTGATTTTGTGCTCTAATGGTTCTTGGATCAGTATTTATCAGAAGACAGAAATTAAAGAGGATTATTACACATACAATAGTAATTAGACAATGGAAAACTAATTGCTTTGGATATAGCTAAGGAATTCAAAGTATTTCTATATAATCCAATTCTTTACCATATATTAAAACTTTAAAGAAGGGAATTGTTATATCTACAAGAAAATATAATCCAACGAATTCAAATTATTTCTATATAATCCAACTCTTTTCCATATTAAAACTTTAAAGAAGGGAATTGTTATTTTCACAACTTCTTACTCACATAAATATGAGTCTCTTATTTACTATTGTTTTGTGAAATTATCAAATTTATTTTTGGAAGTAATTTTATTGCTTACACTAAGCGCACTTACGGACTATATCATTAGAGTTTAAAATAAGTTAATAACTTTAACATAAATCAACTATAAATGAACACACTTATTAACTTAACATGGGTCAATTTTAAATATGTTACGTATACCTTTTGGATTTTTGGATTTTTATATTACTAAATAATTTTAAGATATATATTTTTTTTATTCATAAGTATTACTATCTCAATTTCAAAATTAGAGATAATTTTTTATCTTTTAAAATCAAAACGCGAAATTCTAAATTTCAAAATTGATAGGAAGTTTATTAGTTTTAATACGACAATTGTAAACTAATTATAAAGTACAACTTGTTTTCAAAACTTGAACAAAATTTTCACAAATTAACTTTAAAAAGTTCAAATATATCTCGAACTTCAGAACGGATGAAATATTATTTTCTAAATACATAACCTCAGCCCAATTGAAATCCAATATATATACACACTAGTTCTCCAAGCACACACACAGTTAAACTATAGTGAAGAAAAATTAGGAGTTGATAAGAAAATATGGAGAGAAAATAATATTTTTTTTAGATATATATATAGAGTGAGAGAGAGAAAAAGGATCAACAGCATTCCATTTATCTAAGATTCCTCCTTAAATAGGACTCTTTTATTAAAACTATGTCTGTTTTTCAATGCCCCTGATTACCCGATATCCCACTTGACCCTAAACTATTTTTTTTTTCAAAAGTACCCCTAACGATTATAAATTTAAGATCAATTAAGTCCATTTGATAACTGCACTTCCCAGACGTAATTTATTTAACTTTCTAATAACAACAAAAGTTATATTGGTTTTACTAAACGTAATTGAAAAACAAACCTCTTCTTCCAGCTTGTCAAAAACATTGAAGAAAATCCAATCAGCCTTTTCAAGATCAACGAATTGCTTCTTAATAACTTCAAGCAAACCGGGATACAATCTGTCATGAGGCTGAACCAGAGAAGGCAGATCTTCCATCTCCAACACCGGTATTGAGGGCAAAGAAACCGTATGCCCTTCCAGAGGCAGCGCCAAGCTCCCTCGTTGAACGTGATAATAAACAGAACAAACCGCACACGTTTGCGTAAACAATGAAGCTCCGCGTAGCCCCAACTTGTGAGCCAACTCCAGAGCCCCATGAATAAGTGAATCGTACACTATAACTTTAATGGGGGACCCACTAGCCTTGTGCTTTTCTATGATGCCGGGCACCCTTTTTAGGACTTTGTGATTAATATAGCCTAAGCCGGCTGCAACACTCTTTGGTATTTCATCTCCTTGTTCAATTTCATAGGAAATATACTCTATGTTTATTGAGCTTGTGTGGGCTAGCTTGGAGGTCTTAACGTCATCGGTGGCGAGGATGGTGATTTGCACGCCTTTCGAGGCTAAACGCTTGGAGAATTGGAGCATTGGGTTCATGTGGCCTTGATATGGGTAAGGGATTGTCATAATGTGAGGTTTGTTTGCCAATGTTTGCTTCTCCATTGTTTTTCTTATGGTTCTACTTCTCGATGAAGAGTTTTAGTAGCAAGAAAGGAAGTATTTATAAGAGAGGGGAATAATAAGGCAATTAGGCAAAGGATAGTGACCGAGTGGTGATCAGAGCATTAGAGTAGTATTTATGTATCGGTGGAATGAAACTTTTGTCCCTCCAGGTTTTCATCCATTTTTAAAGTTTTCCTTGAAGGACTTTCTCCCATCTCTGAATCGGTTACCCCCAGACGAGCCCACTTGATTGAAAAATGAGCTAAACCCTGACGCCTCTGGCCCGCGTCGGAAAGTGATAATTTTTTGCGTTCTCGTTCTTTTTATGCGATTTGAACCTAATCCGACCTATTTTGACTAAATTTTTATCCAACCCGATTCCAATTTCATCAATTATTTTTTTTAAAACAAATTTCAAAAAATATAGATTCAAAAATATAAATAAGAAAATAAAACTTTATTTTCAAAAATAAAAGAAGATTTTTTTCATTTTTTATGTAAAGCTTTATTTTCAAAAGAAAAAAAATTTATGTCTTCACTATTATTATATATATTCTTAATATTAGAATTTTTCAAAACAAAAATTAAAATTAAAATTAAAATACGAAAAACAGTAAAAGATAAATAAAAAAAACTGATTCAATTTTTTTAAAAAAGGAAAGTAAAAAGTTTTAAAATAATTATTATTTTTAGGAAAAATTACAAAATTTTTATTTTTAAAAAAAATTAGGAAAGTTTTATAAAATATTGATTCAAAAAACAAAACTTTATTTTCATAAAAAATAGAAACTTTTATTTTGTTAAAAAAATTGTAAATTTTCATAAAATATAGATTCAAAAAAGTAAATAAAAAAACTTTGTTTTCATAAAACAAAATTAACTTTTTTTTTTATTTTTAAAAATGTGTACATTTTCATAAAAATAATTAAGAATTAAATTTTTTAAATCTATATTTTATGAAACTTTACTCATTTTTGAAAAAATAAAAGTTTCTAAAATTTTCTCATGAAAATAATAATTATTTTTAAAAGTTTTTAAAAATAATATTGTGACACCCCCAAAATAGGTATACATCACCCATTCTGAGTTGTCAATATACGGTACAGAAACAACTACAACTTTATTATTACAACAGTAAAACTGTGAGTTTAAATGCAGATATTGTCATCTAAACAATATCCACATACAAATAAATCCTAATCATAATTATTGATACATTATTTTATAAAAATGATGAGGACTACTAAACAACTCTCTAAAACCATCATTCCATACCAGAGCTCGTACTCATTACATTCTTGCCTCACGAGAAGAAAAATGAAACAAAAAGGAAAAGGGTGAGCTTTTAGCCCGATCAATAAAGAATATTATGACTAAGATAATATCTGACAAATTATCGTTATTCTTGACGAGGAAAAATTTAATAGAATCTGATAGGCAACAAGTTTTAAATCAATACTACATGACGGAAAATATTAATTCATAGAAGAGTTACGTAGAGGATGAAATCTACTAATATCTATGAATTTAACAGTCCATCATCAATATTTTTATCCACCGTAACATCAATCGATATATATCCGAAATCATATATTCATCCTTGCCACTCTGAGGCCGAGGACATTTACCGATTAGTCGTATTCATCTAAACACATGTTCATCTTTGCACTACGGGCCAAAGATATTCATCGAAAATCATTCATCTCTTTGCGGCTACTGGGCCAAAGATATTCCATAATATCATCATTTAAGGTGAAGATGATGAAAATATTTTTTAAAAAGCGAATCCGGTGAATCAAAATAGCGAGGATTAAGGATTACGGATTCGTACTTTTGTTTTATCCATCGAAAAATACCTCAAAAATAATCATAGTGGTGTAAAATTGAGAATGATCAAAACATGGATCAATCAAAACTAGTATCCCTGATAGATATTTTAGACGAAAAGGAAAATTTTTATTTTTAGATGAATAGTCTTAGTGATTAAGTGAATAATCTTAGTATCGTGAATAGTCTTGAGTATCGTGAATAGTAACTCAGACACCAAAAGTTCCAAATTTGATAAAAACTTTATATCAATATTTGACATAATAATATTGAAGAAATAATATCATTCTGAAAAAAATAATATCCCTTACCTCGGAAAAGCGATCTTTAGCTGGAATCTTTGGATATAGGTTATAACTTGAACTTTCATAGTATAGCAATACTCAAAGTATACTCAAAATACTCACAAGAATTTCGATAATATAGAGAGAAAACTTTAGTTTACGGTGTGATTTTCAATTCTAACCTAAACACTATTTATAAGAAAATGCTTAGAACACAAAAGCGAGAAAATTTAATAAATTAATAATATTAATTTCCACATCTTCCTACGCATACTAGAAATCTGAATTAAAGACCATCCTAACACATGTTAAATGAGTCCCAACAATGAAAAAACGTTTTTGTAATTAAAATTATTTTAAACTTCCAAAAATTAATTATTTGAGACTTTGAAACTTCAATAATTCATAATAAATAGCCCTTTTATCAGAAAATTCGAATCTCGCTAGTTTTTATAGAAAATTCAATTATCTACAACTTTACAGAAGAAAATTTTTCCAAATTCCAAACAAAAATTGACCAAAATCTACAAATGGGCGATTTTAGAGGCTATAATCAAATTTCAGTCAATAAATGGGGTCCACCGACATGTTTAACATATTTTAAACATTTATTACAACAAAAATACTCTTCCTCCTCGTATACTCATATATCCCACATTCATTATAAAAATATCACCATCATTATATTATTAAAATATAATATATATATATATATATTTAAATGAATTATTTTATCAGAAAAAGATAAAATTTTAATTTTCAACAATTGTCACATTAAAAATTTTCTCCATCTATATCCACATAAAATCAATATTTTCCTCATCATATGAATCAATAATTAATTATTCACAAATAATATTACGAGAATCCTGATATTGATGACGAGGCAGGTTCAGGGAAAGAGGGCTTTCAATAAGAATTTCTCCTTCTTGGTAGCTTGATTAGGTGACCAAACCTCTCCTTAGATAGAACTTTCTAGACATTGCCAATAATGTTATCTAATAATATTATTAGGATAATATGAATTATTGCTTCGATAATGAAAAATCTTGTGTAATGGCGATTATTGAAACAATAGCAATATAAAATATCAACACAACAATTATTGAACCGATAAAATCTTGAGCGATAATTCATGTAACCATTATTGAGTAGTGCCTTCTTACGTAAGAGTCGATAATTGGTGTAATCTGAGTATCTTCTTGTCAACAACAATGGCGTATTCTTATGTTTTAACCATAGGGTATTCAGCGATGTATGCTAGTGGTAACAATTACGTAGTTATTTTTTAAACAACTTATATTTATCGTTTTCTTCCTCCAATCGCTTTCAGTTATGGGGCCCACACATGCATTTTGCGCCCATTATACGAATATTCCCCGACAATCTGAATATTCCACGACCAAACGAATATTCTAAACAACAATGAATATTTTATAACCACTTGCTTATTTTGAAATATTTACGTATTTTACCCATAACTATCCACATTAATCAAATCAACCCTTACTATTTCAAAATAATAATTAGAGGAAATAAAATTTCATTTATTAATTATTTGGGGTCTTACATATATGATACTGAATCAATGTATTTTTTTAGAAAACTGATAAATCAACAATAGAGACATTTTTCATGTGGAAATATCAAAAAATATTATGGAAATATCAATTTTTATTTTTTGGAACCAAAGATGTGACGCCCCCAAATCCGGATCACTTTTACCTCGAGTTTGGTTCTCACTATTGTAAGACCCCAACTTATTATAAATAAAATTGAATTTTTCTTTATTCATTATTCTAAATTAATAAGGGTTAATTTGATATAATTCTTTGGTTATGGGTGAAATGTGCAAAGTTTACAAAATAAGCAAGTGGTTATAAAATATTCATTATTGTCGGGAAATATTCATTTGGTCGTGGAATATTCTTTTTGTCGGGAATCTCCGTACGACGGCGCAGTCATTGGTGGGCCCCATAACGGAAAACGGTTGGATGAAGGAAAACGACAAAGATTGAGTTTTATAAATAACGGCGTAAATTGTTACCGTTATTAACTTTGTTGGGTTACCCGGTGGTTAAAAAATACCGTGTCTGGCGTGGTTGCATAAAGATACGCGGTATTATACCAGTATTATTGAATTATTGATCCTTACGTAAAGAAGGCTTTACTCAATAATTATTCACGTGAATT
Source organism: Panax ginseng (assembly GCA_020205605.1). NCBI lineage: Eukaryota > Viridiplantae > Streptophyta > Magnoliopsida > Apiales > Araliaceae > Panax > Panax ginseng. Next base: position 81,073,664 of record CM035147.1, on the reverse strand, counting down.
CTTTATTCAATATTATATTTTATTGATTCAATAATTGCTGCGTTGATATTTTGTATTCTTTGTTGTTTCAATAATTGTCATTACACAAGATTTTCATTATCAAATCAATAATTCATATTATTTGAATAATATTATCGAGATAACTTTATTGGCAATGTCTAGAAAGTTACATCTCAGGAGAGGTTTGGTCACCTAATCAATTGCTTGTAGTAAGGAGAAGTCCTTATTGGAAAGCCCCCTTCTCTGAGGAGCTACACGGTTGTCAATCTTGTGATTCGTAATATTATTTTTATTATGATAAAGAAAATATTTATTTTATGTGGATATAGATGGAGAAAATCTTTAATGTGACAATTGTTGGAAATTAATATTTTATCTTTTTCGATAAAATATTCATTTAAATATATTATTTTTAATAATATATTAACTTGATGATATTTTTATAATGAATGTGGGATATATGAGTATATGAGGAGGTAGAGTATTTTGTGGCATTAAATGTTTAACATATATGTTTTGTGTGTCGGTGGACACAATTCTCGATAGAAAATTTATTATAGGTATAAAATTGCCCGTTTGTAGATTTCGGATAATTTCTATTTGGAATTTGGAAAAATTTTCTTCTGCAAAGTTGTAGAGAATGGAATTTCCCATAGAAAGTCGTGAGTTTCGAATTTTTCTGATAAACGAGCTATTTTCTACGAATTATTGAAGTTTCGAAAGATAAAATAATTTTTATTAAATAATGGGTGGGACCCACTCTTGTTTGAACATGTGAAATCACTTTGGAAATTGGGTCAAGGATGGCTGGTGGCTGAATTAGTCTTTAGGCATGCGTAGAAATAAGTTTTGTAATAATAATAATTTATTAATTTAGTCTCCTTTGGCGTTCTAACATTTTCCTATAAATAGAGGGCTAAGTTAGAATTGAAAATCACACCAGAAACTAAGTTTTCTCTCTTTCTCTCTCTAAATTATCGAGCGTATTCTTGTGAGTATAATTTGAGTGTTCTTATACTGGTCTTGAGGGTTTACATATGGTTTTATCTAAAAATTCGATCGGAATTCACAAGTGTTATTTTGAGGTAAAGGGTATTATTTTCTTTTTAAATGATATTCTTTCTTCAATATCATTATGCCAAGTATTGGTGAACTTTTTATCAAATTTGGAACTTGTTGTGTCTGGGGTTACTATTCACGATACTATGACTTATTCACGATATCTGACCTTTATTCACGAATCAAGCCTTTATTATTCAAGAAAAATAAAAATTTTCTTTTTGTCCAAAATATCTATTCGGATACTAGCTTTGATTGTATCCATGTTTTGATCATTCTTGAATTTTACACCAATATGATTATTTTCAAAGTATTTTTGGACACGGGTAAAACAAAGTACCTAATCCTTAATCCTTAATCCTTGTCATTTTGTTTCTTTGGATTCGTTTCTTTAAAAATGTTTTTCATCATCCTCGGTCTAAATGGTGATATAAATGAATATCTTTGGCACGTAGTGCAAAGATGAACGATTAATCGATGAATATCTTTGGCTTCTGTAGTGCAAAGATGAGCAGTGTTGAGATGAACATGACCAACCTGGTGATATAAATGAATATCTTTGGCTGTAGTGCAAAGATGATTAAAGATGTATATTGATTGTTATTACGAGGATAAACTATTGATGATGGACTTTTTAAACCTTAGAAGAGGCGGTAGAATTCTTTTCTACGTGACTCTTACAATGGATTGTTGTTTTTATTTGCATTTGTTGATCTAAAACTTGTTGTCTATTGTATTCTATTAGATTTTTCCTGTTGAAGACTAACGATAATTTGTTGTATTTTATCTTAGTCATAATATTCTTTCTTGGGCTAGTTGAGCTCACCCTTTTCCTTTTTGTTCCATTTTCTTCTCGGGAGGTGAGAACATAGCGAGGATCGAGTCGGGGTATGGAGTGATGGTTCTAGGAAGATGTTTTTTAGTCGTCTCTCACTATTTTCGTAAAATAGTGTATGAATAATTAATGAGGACTTATTTGGGTGTGTGTATTGTCTGAAGACAATAATTGTATTCAAACTCACGGTTGTATTATCGTATTTTACACGACATCTGTATTGTCAAAGTTGTAGTTTGCTTTCTATACCATGTATTTTGGCGACTCAGAATGGGTGTTGTATACCTATTTTGGGGGCGTCACAACTATACTAACATACATACCCGTTCATTCATATAATAACTTAAAATATCTTAAATTGCATAGTCCTTATACAAAAACTAGTTCTAATCACAGGTTCATAGACCTTTATATCATTCATACAGTTACTACATAAATAAAATTTATAAAGTCTCTGTTACATCACTTGAGAAATCACTTGAGAAATCACATAAGCACAAGAGCTTATTAATGCTAATATGTGGTCTTATCTTTTCCTTTATCTTTATCGGAATTCCTTGTCTTCTCAGGTTTAGCTGAAAAAATTATATTTAATGTAAGGGTGAGCAAATGATTGCTCAAAAAGTAAAAAAAAAAAAGTTTAACATAACCTAATTTAATTAGTTTTCAACAATTGAGTAACAATTGAGCATTTGGTTTAACAACCATACGTTTTAGCATGTTGGATGGTCAAATGACCTATGAATTCTTTATTACATGTATATAATGTTGGCTCACTTAGTTACTTTATAACATAACATTATTTGTATTACATTTTTATGCAAGGTTACATGCCAACTCAACACATTAGCATGCTAACTAATAATTATTGTTACGCTTAACATGTACCACATAAGTTAAGTTATTTCCATTAGGGACATCAACGAATACTTACCACATATTTTCATTTACTAATCTTATGCAATAGTTTTAATGTGCATTTACACATACTCATATATGACTACACATAGCATAGTTTATATACATTCTCAAACATGCTCATTTTGGTCTAAACATAACATTATATGATTTTTCGGTCATTTTACACTTCAAATAACATCCTAAGTCAAGCAATGTCATTTCGTGATAGACTCCATGATACGCTTGCGTGAGGTGGTCGTCGCCCGAATTGTTTCTAGCAAGCTATGAAGGTGAATCGCTCGCAACACCTTAAACTCTCGCTTATATGTAAGCGGTAATCTTGGTACAATTGTTCACGCTAGGAAATCTACGTTGAATTGGACACCAACGATACCTTGACCCATTGCTTATATTGAAGCGGTAATATTGGTACACTCGACAATTGATACGGTAGAAGACGCTACACACAACTATGAATTATTGTATGATAAGTCAAAGTTAAATCTCAAAGAAAACTAAGAATTAACTCAAGAATTCATCAAATAACCAAAGAAGAGAGTAACCTCGCAATATATTGGATAATGAATAATGTGTTTTAATTACAATAGAAGTAACCCTATTTATACTAGTTACAAAATTCTAATCCTAGTAGGAATTACAAACCACAACCCTAATTTCAATAAGGAAATAAAAATCAATTTGGAAAAGAAATTCTTATTTCCATAAAATAATAGAAATCTTATTTAGAAAGAAAATCTTAGCTGAAAAGAAATCTTAATTATAATAGAATTTAATAAATATCTAAAAAATCCTTAAAAATCACGTTAGTTACCTAAAACAAAAGGAAGCAAAATACAATATAGTATACCTAATATTTTAGGAAATAAAGTCTTTTTTCTAATTTCTGAATTGGCTTGCAAATTGTCTTTCCACGTAATATGTAATCCATAGGCTGCTAGGAATTATGTTGAATTAATTGGCTACTAGGAATGAGCAAAACTAAATTAGCCAATTAGATCAACCCAATAACACTTAAATTGCGCTCCCTTGGTCCAATAATGCTTGGGTCAAACTCATTAATTGAGGCATAAATCTTTTATTGAATTTTCTTGAATAACTTTTAGCTCAATTGCTTGAAATCGTCTGATGAACCCATAGAACATGAATTGATTCGCTAATGTTTGATGCAAGCCTTATCAGGATTGTATCATTTTCCTCCTCTTAAAAAGAATTTGTCCTCAAATCTGGCCTCCTCTCCTCTTGAAAAGAATTTATCCACAAATCTGATCCTACATCAAAACAAACTAAGTTAGAATCACCAAACAAAACAAAATCACTAGTCTCACCTGAAAAAATTAGCATATAAGCAATATCAACAACTCAAGTAAAGTTATGAAAAGAATCATCAAATTTTTAACTCCCGCAAAGATCATAGAAACATCTGACATTTTCCTCGTAATGACATAAACAGTTCGTAAATGTTTCCCTCCAAGTGAAGCTCAATGTGGCATAGCACTCTGCAAAACTTTTCGTACCACAACCTGGAAACTTATACTTTCGATCTTCTTTAATCAAGAACATGTCCACACTATCACGACGCTCTTCCACTCGTAGACCAAATACTTTCAAAACACTAATATGAAATGTAAGACCCTAACTTTCTATGAATAAAGATTTAATTTTCTCTAAATATTATTTTGAATAATATATAAAGTGTGATTTGATATATATATATATATATATATATATATATATATATATATAATGCTATAGTTATGGATGAAATGTGCAAATTTTGCAAGTAAGCAAGTTGTCATAAAATATTCGTTCGGTCAGGGAATATTCTTTTTGTTGAGGAATATCTGTACGACGATACAATCATTGGTGGACCCCACAACAAAATAACTTTCGGATATAGAAAGTGACAGAAATAACCTTCTTATAAAAATAATGGCAAAACTTTTACCGTTAAACTGTTGAAATATTCGGGGATAAAAATACGATGAATGGCGTTGTTGTTGCACATTAACGCGGTATTAAAGTATCTACGATTATTGATGCTTACGTAAGAAGTCACTCAGTTTTATTCAATTATTGCAATAGTAATTGTTGCATAGTATCTCATTATTGATTCAATTATTATCACAGTATCATCTGTCTAATATTTTATATTATTAAATCAATAATTAAGACGACACATTTATTCATATTATTATTTGCATTATTGATAATGTCTAGAAAGTTTTATCGAGGAAATGGGTTTGGTTATTTAATTGGGCGCCAGTAAGGAGAAATCCTTATCAGAAAGCCCCATATTTTCTGGGAATGATCTGGTTGTCAATATTGTGAGTTATAATATTAATGATGAATAATTGTTAAAAGATTAAAAATATGTTTATTGAAGATAAGTGATTTGTGTTAAATATTTATTCAATTTTTGATATAAATAGAGGGGTTTGTCATGAGGCGTTTGTTTGTAAGTTTGACTTATTATTCCATAGGGAGATGTACTAATTTTTCGGACCGTCGGTTGTGATTTTAATTGTAAATCAATATAGACCATCGATTGTGGTTTTAATAGTAAATCAATATGGATCGTCGATGTTGTGGTTTTAATAGTAAATCAATATGGACTGTCCGTTTTAATAGTAAATCAATATGGATAGTCCGTAAATCAGTTACTATTTAGTCTATTATCCTATAAATAGAAGTTTATTTCTTCTTTCATTCTCACCAATTCAGTAAGACTCACAAGAGAAATTATAGAAAGAGAAACTATAGAGAGAAAGAAGAAGAGTATTTTTCTACTTCACTATTACAGTATCCAATCTCCTACTAAAGTAAGTGATATTATTTTTCGTATTCATTTTTTAATCTGTGGGAATAACCTGTCTACGCGGATTACTGCATGCACGGTGAATAACTATTCGTACTCATTCTTTATTTGTGGAAAAGATATGTCTACGCGTATTACCGCATGACTGGTGAAAATCCATTTGCAGATTCGTTTATTATTTCTTTTCATATTTTTAAATCTAAACTTATTATGGTAAGTATTGCTTCTATAATTCCTAAAATTAGTAGAATATCTTTGAGTTTTGTGTTTCATCTAGTATCGTTTTATTGGAATATTGGTCTGAACTTTCTTATTAAATTTTAATATTTTCATTGGGAGTAATATTTATTTGGGGTACTATTTATTCGGGGTACTTTGCATGACGTGATACTATTCACTTGGGGTACTTATCTTGTGATGAAAGTCATCTTTGCCCGTAGTGCATAGATGGACTGTTGATTGGTTTGATTATGACCAAAAATTGTCTATTCGTATAATCATGACTTATAATATTACAGACAAATGATGTGGTGAAAGTCCTCTTTGGCCCGTAATGCATAGATGGACAGTTGTTTGGCATGATCATGACCTCTGGTGATACAAACAAATATCTTTGTCCCGTAGTGCATGGATAATTTGTTGGTGATACATACGAATATCCTTGGCCCGTAGTGCATGGGTAATTCGTTGATGTGAAATGTTTATTGATTGATATTACAGGGATAAAATATTGATGATAGATTTTAAATCATAGAAGATAGTAGACATCATTCTCTACTTGACTCTTTTAATGGATTGTTGTTTCCGCTACAGTTGTTGATCTAAAACTTTTTGTCTATTGTATTCTATCAAATTTTTTCCTGTTAAGGACTAAGGATAATTTGTTTTACATTATCTTAGTCATAATATTCTTTACTGGGCTAGTTGAGCTCACCCTTTTCCTTTTGGTTCATTGATCTTCTCAGGAGGCTAGAATGTAGCTGGGTAATCGGGGAGTGAAGTAATGGTCCAAGATAGTTCTTATAGTACTCCTCATTATTTTAAAAAATAGTGTGACAATAATTGTAATGAGGATTTTATTTGAGTTTGTATATTGTCTACGAGACAATATTTGTATTAAAACTTACAGCGTATGTGTTATCGTATTTTGCACGAAAGTTGTATAAATGAAATTTGTATTTAAATTTTGTACCGTATATCTGGAGACTCGAAATGGGTTGTACGAACCTATTCTGGAGGCGTTACATGAAAAGTTTCATCTCCTCCTAGATCAAATATCAGCATGTCTTTTCATGATGCATAATCTCTCATTCACGAATTCTCGGATCAGAAGTCAATTTGATGATCTCGTATATTCGCAAATATATCCACTTCCATGATCCTGGGTCAAATATCAATTTTTGAAACTTCTTGCGTCTCATATGCAAACACTCTTGAATTCCTGGATTAAACAAAAAACACAATCAATCAATATGTATCTTTTGTGTAATCACTGAGAAATCAGAAAATTCAAAATCACATGCATAGTCTACTAGCACAAAAATTAAAACACTTCTCTGTAAACTCTCAATGTATTGTTCAAATTGATTTGCAAATCGATCCATGAAAAACTTTTAAAAATGAATTTATTTAGGTATTTTGGACAATTTTCTCGCCCGTAAAATAAAATCACGGTATCTCTCATATTAAACTGCGGACGAAAAATCAATTTTAATGTTCGATGAATAAATGATCGATCGGTTAAGATCTGTTATAAAAATAACTTTATAATTACAATATTGACTATAGATCAACCCTCATATATATATATATATATATATATATATATATATATATATATATATAATTCATTTTATTGTTATCAGTGTCTTTCAATTTCTATATCTTATTTGGTATTTTTCTCTTCATTTATTATCCTATAATAAATATATACGTAAGAGTGTGCCAAGTAAATACTCGAGTTTACTATCAAAATTGTCTTGTTACTCTAAGGGGGGTGTATTCAATTAAGATTTTTAAAGAATTTTTTTAAGTGACAAACTTTTGTAGAGTTTGTGAATTTTAATGACTTTTAAAGAATTTAAAGACTTTTTTAAAATGATTTTTATAGAATCCATGAAATAAGTGACAGACTTTAATAGACTTTTTATCAAGATTTTAATAGACTTTTGTATACTTCTAATATATCTTGCAACTTATATTAATTGTTAATTAGCCCATGTGTAAAGCATCTCCCTCTTTTTTCATGAACTAGAGGAAATCTCATTATTTTATTAAATTATTGTGGCATGAGATTTTATATATGTTGAAAGCATTCATATTATTCTACTCATTTAAAAATAAATTTGGATACTCGGATACGAATAAAACTTTAGATGCTACAGACTCAACACAAAAATTATAAGTTCACTTTTCATTGAACTATATATACTATATATGCGTACGTTTTTTTTAGTAGGAGTACCAAACTCTATTTTTTATAAAATAATGTGATAATAAAAATCTATATGATCAAAAGTCACAAAATTTCATACATGTGAGTAAATTGTCACCAAGTTATAGAAAATTTACTAGAGTGATTTTTAATTGTCAGTAAGCCACATACAAAATTATCAGATAGATTTTTTTTAAAATTATTAATAGTTATTAATGAACCAAAATTGACCATTAAAAAAATAATTATGCAACTTTTTAATTTATTTATGATGTTAGAAATTAATTAATTAAAATGTTACATAATTGATTTTTTAACAATCGACCATTGTCATTTTTTAACTAATTTTTTTAATTTTGACGAGTTTTAAAATTTATCAAGATTCATATATATCATATATTATATCTATATAATATAAAATATATATAATATAATATTAAAAATCAAAATTTATTATTTGATTTTTAAAGTCATAACGAGATATTCATATAATAAAAGTTTGTATAATTTATCTAATTTTTAATAAATTTAGTAAAAAAAAAATATAAGCGGTTTATAATTTTAATAATTATATTTTCTAAAATTAGATTAATTTATATTTATGTTAAGTTAAAAATTTACCATAGAGCCAAAAAATCTCTCTGGCAATTTCTTTTCTGGCGATTTGAATTTTTACATTTGTGTTTAATATTTGGAAGTCTTTAGAAGTTTTTAAAGATGAGGTCAGACTTTGAATGTGTTGTGATAGTTATAACTTTTCTTCTAAAATCGGTCAAACTCTACCATATGATAGAAATCTTAAAATATTATGATTTTTTGAATATCAAAATACTTTTATAGACTTTAAAAAAATCTCAATTTAATACCACATAACTTTTAAAGACATTACAAAAGTTGTAATTGAATAGCAGTAAATTTTTATAAACTCTTTAAATGTCTTGATTGAATACAACTAAACTTTAAAAATCTTTAAAAGTCTTCATTAAATACACCCTCCTAAAATTTAAGATTATCATTAATTTAGTTATTGTAATGATAAATTTTTCTTTTTTTATTATGTAATGTCATATATTTGAGTTTTTTGTCAGTAAAAAGTCAGAAATTCATCGAGGAGTTCAGATTGAAAAGTATATTTCCTTTAGGTTTCTCCTACTAGCATCTCCTAGGTCTTAAAATTGAAATGTATCCCTAAATTTATTACATTATATTAGTGTAGGTTAAAAAAAAAATTAGGTTAATTTACATAAAAAATTTAATAGGTTTCAAATAAAATTTTAATTTTTAATATTAATTTTATATTTCAGACAAAAAATATTTTTTTTTTAAAAAAAGTGTCGAGTAATAATTACCTTTTCTAGTAGATTCCGGAAATGGGCCAGCAATGTCTATGTCCGCCTACCACCTTATCCCATCTTAACCTTTTCTCATCATTTTTTCCTTCTAAATTTAGACTACCTCTTTTCACTTGTCTTCAAGTAGCCACCTCACTCTACTTTTTTCCAATACGTGTATTCTTTTTATTGGTTATATGTTTTGTTCCACCGACCAAGCCATCCTATGTCCCTATTTTTTCTGTCCCATTGTGTTTTCCCACTTAAATTTTGACATTTACCCTTTTACTTAACAGCAATTAACTCTAAAATTAAATATTACCTCCGTTCTTAAAAAATTATCGTTTAAGGTTTTTACACATGGATTAAAAAAGTATCATTTATCAAGTAAAATTTATTTGAAATTCTATCACTACCCCTTTATAAAAAGTTGAAAACTATTAATACAAGGGAAAAATTTTTTTGAGACAATGAGAGAAGGTAGGGGTAATATAGGAAAGTAAATAATTTATTCTACTCGAAAATTGTAAACGACAAATATTTTGGAACAACTTTTTTCTTCTAAAACGATAATCTTTTACGAACGGAAGAAGTAAGAGGCTAGGTGTTAAAATTTAAGTTGGGGACACAAGGGGATAAAAAAATTGGGGACAGAGGTCTGCTCGTATGGCGATAAAAATAATGATATTATCACATAAAAAAGGATCACATAATGCTCACATACATATATACTGCGGGGGCCCAAAGTATGCATATGTATGTATATGAGCATTACGTGACTCTTTTTTATGTGATAATAGCATTGTTGTGACGGTAATGGGTGGCACGTAAACTTAAAATCTTTTACATTTGTGTTTATGAGTTTTAGAAAGGGTGAAAAAGATTAAGGAAATTGATATTTTCATATAATTTTTTATATTTTCATATGAAAAATGTCGTTATAGATGTATAGCGACGGTTTTTTACTGTCGCTATACATTTATAGAGACATTTTTTATGTAGAAATATAAAAAAATCATGTGAAAATATCAGTTTTTAAAAATTAACTAGAATGATTATACTAGTTTTTGTTAAATGTTATATTTGTAAAAAAAATTAAAGTGAAAAAATGAGGAAAATATATGAAAAATAATCTCAACTCTTTATTCAAATTTTTCAAGAAAACTTCGGTGGAAAACTATTTCACCTTTTACAAAACTTTTTATTATTTTGTTTTATTTTTAACATAACAAAATGTTAAAATTTTAGTTCTTTTTATATTCTCTTTCAACTCATAAACGTAAAGAAGAAAAGTTAAAGCAAAGATTATAACTTAGTGATAACCCTCTTTTTCAATTGTATGGATCACGTGTCATAATTTATTTCTCAACAAAGTCATAATTAACCAGTTTGAAAAGAATTCTATGCCAAGATGATAATTAGATATGAAAATTGGGTATAAGTATTTTATAATTTTATTTATTTATATTTTTATTCTTTTATAAATAAAATAGGTAAAATTGTAAAGCACGCATGTTTAATTTTCATTTTCAATTATCATCTTCAAGAATAATGTTAGAGACACAAACTATTCTATAAATATTTTACAAACTGCTGATGTGGCATACTTCACCTCAGCATATTGTGTAGGGTATTAAAATAATTTGTTGATCAATATGCTGAGATGGAGTATGTCACATTAGCCATTTGTAAAATATTTATAAAATAGTTTGTGTCTGTAGCATTACTCAATGTTCAATTAGAAGAGCTCAACCAGTCTTCCCTGCATATTAAATAAGGTGGTGTTTGTTTGTGTCTGAATCTCTCTTAATTTACATACATCGGTCAAATGCAAATCTTGTTTGGTAAAAAAATAAAATTGCCTCTTAATACCTATTAATCATTAAGACAAAAACTCAAATATTAACTATTAAGAATTGCCTCTTAATAATTTATTTAAAATTTATGGACAAAAATAGCCTCAAATTTTAAAATCATTCAAATAAAATTTTTAAACAACTCAGAAGGTTAAAATGGTAAAATAATGTCATTCAAATATTTTATATTTTTAATTATCAAATAATTTTTTAGATTTGATGTTATTTCATTCGAACTATCTAATTTATTAAGATATATTAACCATTCAAATTTTAATTACTCAGTTTTATCAAACACCACCTAAATCCTCCTAATCCTCCCTCCCTCTAATTAACTTTCTCTCTTTTTTTAATACAAGTTCACAAATAATGCTAAACGAGCCACGCTACAAATTGGATATAATAATAAACATCATATTACTCTCCTAAAAAAAATTATCAATAAATTTTACTTACATACCTAACAAAATATATATATATATATATATATATATATTGTGACGTTCCCAAAATAGATATACATCATCCATCTTGAGTCGCTAGATATCACACTATAAAAATCAAATACAAACTTCATTTATACAAGCTGTTGAGCGTCATGCGATGCGACGACAAGATAAAGTGTGTGTTTTAATACAAATATATGTAACTCTCATGGTGTCTCGACCACAACCTTATAATGGTATTTTACATAAAAGTATAGTCAAAAACTGTTTTAGAAATTAAAATCTTTGGGAAGTACTCAAGGAAACCTTCGTACATGGGAGGCCGTAAATACAGGTTATGATAGATATCATATGTCCATAGAATTATACTTGGTTGACCCAAAAGTCCCCAAAGAAAAACAAGAAGATTACTATCATCTTCTTTCCAATGGTGAGTATTCTCCTGACATATAACTATCTCCGTTGTCTCCAAGTGAAAATTATATTTTAAATAAACTCCAAGATCATACAGGTAGTGCTCGTAGATATACTCAGTAAGTGGATGTGCACAACCATGTCTTATGATAACACGAGATTGTATGTCATTAGACATCTTGTATAATAGTGACAACACACCCTTCCAAAGTTGGGTTCACCTCACTCTATTCGTTTACCAAAATTAAATATCAAATGACGTATACAATACGACAAACTTATCTAAAATTCTTAACAAAATTATTTCCATACTATTTAGGGAGAACCTCAACAGCTATAGACCACCGTTCTAATCCTCTTAATACCCCGCTCGACCCAGCTACACTTTTATTACCTGAAAGGAATTGTGAAGCAAAAGGGTGAGCACAACTAGCCCAGTAAAGAATATCATGACTAAAGATAATTAAATTATCAATAGCTTTCATCAATAATAAATCAGAGATTTAGAACATATGGTAGATGATAAAACTTTTCAACCATAGTTGCAGTGGAACGAGCAATCCATTAGAAGAGTCAAATAGACCATTAGGTCTATTATCTTCTCCATGTTAAAAGTCCACCAATAATGTTGTATTCCTGTAACATCAATCAACAATTCATGTCCACAATCATATGAAAAACTCATAATCATAATTGTGCTTCTAAATTCCTCTTCGCACCCAGGACGAAGATAATTTTCATCACTTATCTTCACCTGAAACATCAAAAATCATGGTTATACTAAATCACAATTCTTGTTCATAATCATACTAATAAATTCATCTTTGCACTACGGTCAAAGATATTTATTAACAATTCATCTTTGCACTACAGGGCGAGACATACAATTGTATTTTAGAAGAAAGTCAGTAGAGCATGATATCTCTATCTTTTACGAATTAAGTGTATAATCAATATTTTATATTTGAGACTCAAACAATAAATAATCCACATCATCGAATCATCCTCGCATTTATGGCCGAGGATATTCATGTAATCATCGATGGTCATGATTATACCGAATAATCACGGTTATAATCATACCAATAAGCATCCATCAATGCACTACAGCCGATGAGGACTTTTACCCACATCATTCGTCACATTACGGTCATAATTATAAGAATAATTCACGGTCGTAATCATACCAAGTCCATCCATGCACGTAAGCCACGGATGACTTTCATCTGATATAAGCATGAGGATGATGACAATAATATAAGCATGACTCAAACGAAAACAAGGATAAATATTAGAGACTTTAATTTATCCAAATATTATCAATCACTTAATAAACTCATAATCTAATATTGTTAATATTATAACAATATTTTAATCACTTCTTAAACTTATAAACAATTTATTTTAATTGTTTACATATTACCAAATAATGCATTTAATCATTCATAAATGTCATACTCATAAGATTTCATCACTAATGATCAAATCCCTTATCAAAAATCTGCAAATACCCTATATAGGATTCTCAAGCCATAAAATCCTATTTTTCAATTTTGTTACTTCACATAACATATTTAACTCATTTACTCATAACTAGATTATTTTCATAAAAAATACTAAATCAGTCCCAAAAATATATTTTTTTCTGAGATTTAGCAGAATATAGTCCCATATTGAACATATATTTTTCTCAAAATTTTGAAAATTCATTTACTATTTTTCAAAAATCAATTTCTAATTAATTCCTTAAGAAATTAGCTACCTCAAGTTTAACTCTAGAAATTCCCAAATCTTGGCAGGATCTTACACATATTAACGTGAGCTTCCAGCTTAAATTTCATGGTCATCGGAGTTATAGAACTCCGGTTATAGCGTTTTTCGTCGAAAAAACCTAAATATTGAAATAGTCATAACTTGCTCATTTTAAGTCGGAATGAGCTCATTTTTGAACAGGAGGTACTTTATACCATATATTTTTATGTCCCAAAAGGCCGAAATTTATTTCACAAGCTAAGTGGCCGAAAATTCCCTTTTAAACTTCAAGGCAGTAGTCTTTTGGTAATTTACAGTTTTTGACTCCTTTACTAAAATTATTCCACACGAAAATTTACAACACCTTTTCCAATGATTCCACTTGGATAAGTTAGAAAACTCATAGATATAACTCTAGAAGTTGACCATACTCAAAAATTGAAAATATAATAGGAAATATAGATAATTGAATTTCATGTTCTATTTTCACCAAAATCTGATTTTCAACCCTTTGTGATTTCTAAGAAACTTTCATGTTTTCACATAATAATCAACATAATTCATCATAACAGTTACTAATACTACATATACCCATGATTTTCATCAGTCCAATGCTTTTATTATGACTTTCATCATAATCCACGTAAACAGATCATTTCCACAATTTAATAAGGAATGAATCTGAAGGATCATTCACCGTGCATGTGGTAATCCACGTAGACGAGTTATTCCAAATAGAATAATAAAAAATGGAATAATGGAAGGATTCACCCATGCGTGCGATAGATCCATGCATGAAAAGTTATTCCCAATGAATAATAAATAATGGAACCAGTGTCCGGCGTAAATGCACGACATGGATATTCGGCGTAATAATAAATAATGGAACCGTTCCAGAACGTAAGCGCATACGGACATATATTATTAGACGAGAATAATAAAGAACGGAATATAAGAAGAATTTCACCATGTATGCGGTACTTACATATAAGCAAAGTTATTCAACAAGAATAATAAGAATGGAATAACAATGAATTCACCGGACATGCGATGACCATACACAGACGAGAGTTATTCCAACAGAATAATAAAGAATGAAATAATGAAGTTCTCTTCATGAATACGAAAGAAATAATACCCCTTACGAAGTACAACAAATAATATCCCTACCTTAGAAGAAAGCTGGATATAGTGAAGTAGCGAGAATACTTTTCTTTCTTTTCTCTATAGTTTCTCTCTCTAGAGTTTCAAATGAATTAAGTAAGAAATAATGAAGGAATGAGCTTTATTTATAGGAGAATGGGTGAATAGTAACTAATTCATGAGCGGTCCAGATTGATTTACTTTTAAGCGGACGGTCCATATTGTTTTCTATTAAAACTTAAAGCAACGGTCCATACTAATTTACTATTAAAACTTTAAACCAAAGTGATCCATATTGATTTCTTATTATAACTTTCGCCAAGTGATCCATATTGATTCTTATTATATCTTCAACCAATGATTCGAAAAATTAGCACATCTCCTCATGGAATAATATTGTACCCAAAAATGATTTGGACAAAAAAGAAATATATTTTATGGGTGAATAGTAACTCATGAATAGTAACTCGTGAATAGTACTCCGACACGAAAAGTACCCCGAATACCCGATTTAACCATATAACCTCTAGACATCAATTATTATCGAAATAAATGTCGATTTCCACTAACACAAATAATTTCAACACAATAGAACTATAAAATTTATCTTTAATCAACACGAACTTATTCATCATTAATATTATAATTCACAATATTTAACAACCAGGTCGTTCCCAGGAAAGAAGGGGCTTTCCGATAAGAATTTTTCTTTATTGGCACGCAATTAGGTGACCAAACCTCTCATTGACAGAATTTCTAGACATTGTCAATATTACAAATAATAATATGAATAACTTTGTCGTCTCAATTATTGATTTAATAATATATCATATTATGCAGATGATACTGTAACAATAATTGAATCAATAATATGAGAGATATGATGCAACAATTACTACAACAATAATTGAGTATAATTGAGTGACTTCTCACGTAAGCATCAATAATTAATACCGTGTGCTACTTATGCAACCACAGCGTATTCTTCGTATTTTTTACTACTGGGTAGTACAACAGTTTTAACGGTAACACCTCCGCCGTTATTTTTATAGAAAGATAATTTTGTCGTTTTCTAACTACGACAATACTTCCGTTGTGGGGTACATCAATGATTGTGTCGTCGTACGAATATTCCTTGTTAAAACGAATATTTCCCAACCAATCGAATATTATATAACTATTTGCTTACTTTGCAAAATTTATAAATATCACTCTTAACTTTAATCCTTTTATCAATTTAACCATTTACTAAATAACATAATAATTATAAGAAATTTAAATACTTTCATTTCATAAAATTTGGGGTCTTACACACACACACACACACACACACACACACACACACATATATATATATATATATACACTGAGAGAATTAAGTGGATACCCTTTTATTTAACATACTTTGTTCACTACCTTTAGCGACGGATCGAGCGATGGTTCGGTCCATCACGTATATCAAAGAACTGTCGTCTTAATTTTTAGCGACCCATCGAATCGTCGTCATAACATATAAACCGTTTATCTGTTCTATAGCGATGGATCAAACTGTCGTCCGATCCGTCGTTAAAGATGATGAGTAAGGTATGTAAAATAAAGGGCTACGCACCATAAACGTATTGTGTGTATATATATATATATATAATATGTTTCATTTCTCTTGCAATATATTGGCCATTTTTTTTAATATTATAAATCTTAATTACTTTTCTTAATTTATATATATACTAATATATATATATATATATATATATATATATATATATATATATATATATACTAGCTGTGTCGCGTGTTTCTAGCACTACATGGACGGTGAGATTTATCTCAAACTTTGGACGACCCAAATAATTTATTAGGGTGAGCGAAAAATTTAAAATCAATTGTATTTTGTTATATATCTATCTAATAAAATACAAATAATTTTGAATTTTTCGCTCACTCAATAAATCATCTGGGTCGTTCAAAGTTTGGGATAAATTTCACCATCCATCTATTTAATAAAATACAAATAATTTTGAATTTTCCGTTCACTCAATAAATCATCTAACCCGTTCAAAGTTTGAAATAAATTCCACAAAATCATATAAAGACATCAAAAGACATGGGAACCCAAAATTTAGTATATATATATATATATTATGATAATTAGATTTATATTTATTAAGATAAGTTTTATAGTTAACTAAATAATCAAAATAAAAATTATAAACAAGGATAAGTAGGAAGTACGAACCAATTAATATGTGGCTCAGAAAAACCAGTACCTCCGACAAACAAATTCATAGAAAATCGTGAAGAAGATAACTAGGTATGACATATTCAGGATAATTATTTAAATGAAAATTGAAAATATAAAAGATAAAAAAATATATAATTTTTCATATTTTATTTATAAAAAAAAAAAGAAGAAGAGAGAGTATAGTCTCCATGCGTACTTTCGTACAAATTAATTCTCCACTCCACCACCTCCCACCTCTTCCTTTCCGTCCACTATTAAAAAGCAGATTCATTCTCTCTCCACATTCTTCTTCCTCATCTCCCTCTCTCTCTCTCTCTCTCTCTCTCTCTACAGTTAAACCAGTATATAAATTTTGATGTATCTATATATACAAATTGAATTGATGTCAATTAGGTGGGTTTCTAACTTTCTGTATCGATCATCGTCATCTCTCATTTCTTCGAATTTCTACTCTGCCCTTGTAATTTTTCTTAATTTTATAGTCATTTTAAGAAGTAAATAGAGTAAAGTATGTTTAATGGATGTGTTTGATGTAGTTTTGGATTGATTTGGCAAGAGTTTATGTAATTATATTTATTTGGTGTATTTGCTTCTATGTATGTATTTTACTTTTAATTAAATTTCTGCATGTTATTTATTGGAGTTTTAGAGCCTCATTTGTTGGGCCCTTTTTTACTTTCTGTTGAAATTAAGGATTGAGCTTGTGTGCGCCTCTTATGATTTGTTTTTTACAGGATATTTGCTCCCTACTGAAGGAGAATATCAAGGCTAGCCTACAAGTCTTTGGCAGATTCTGCAAGTCTCAAATTTTATCGTAGATTTGCAGATTTAGTAAACCCCAAGGTAATTAGTTCTCTTGATTTTATAAAGATGGCAAATTTGTATTATTTTATATAGGGAAATGATCCGGGCTAACGTTAGCCAGGAGAATTTAAGCAAGTTTATCTTCTTGATTATATGTGAGGATTATTAGTATGCCCAACTATTTGCACCGTCTGCCAAACACTTGGCCAGAAGGTTAAGTGGCTTGCTTAATCTTCACCGTTGGATCCCCACGTGTACGCTATGAGATGGGTTGGCCAGCTAAATGCTTTTGGCTAATGTTAGGCGCTGATCACTCCCCTTGTATATATCTATGTAGTATGTAAACTCAGATGATGTTGTAAAGGTTTATGATCCCCTTGTAGATATCTTAGCTAGTATGGAAATCCAGATGATGTAGTCTAGGTTCATGTTAGCAAGCTAGATTGACATAACTAGTAAACTCTGAAATTTTAGTAGGAGAATATTATTCTAATCAGATTATATCAGTCAGATCACTGACAAGTATATTATCTAGGATATCAAGGATTTTTAAAGAATTTGCATGAAGGGATTCTTGGAAGTTTACCAACTAGTGGATTCTGTCGATTCTAAGCTATAATTTGATTTTAATTTTTATTTAAGTTGCAAAGACTACAGTGCTAGCTTATTTTAAACTAAAAGTTATAATTTGGTATGTTTAAGCTGCTTAGGATGCTAGAGTCGTATGGGTACTGTCTTATTTACATATTTAAAGCTCTAGTCAGCTGAGAGCTGACTATGATTAGCACTTCAGAAGTTTTTTGCTAGATCCTAAAATTTAAACAATTTCTTTGGTGATATTTCCCTACTTGATGCGTTAAGGTTTCAGTTTGATTAAGTTTTGTTGGTTAAATTCTATAAAGAGAAATTCAGTCTTTTTCTAATGCTCTGTGGCAATCTACTAGTTTGAACCACCATTTGAAATATTCATGTTTGCATTATTCTAGTGGGTGTTTAATTTTCTGTATCTTATTTATGATCTTATTCTACTGTTTTTGCAGGGTATCCCACGAACTTTATTGTTGATCATATACATTGTAGTTGATGGCTTCACCGGATCTTTATTCTCCATGGCCATCCACAACCAATCAATCTTTTAGTGGATCTTTTAATTTACAATTAGAGGAAGAGCTTTTGGAAGATAGTTTAGCTTTGCAAGAAGTTACTGCCAATCCTGTATGTCAGAATCATGTTATCCCAAAACCGCCTCCATTCCCTGGTAAAATGCAAATTAAAAACAATTATCCTCGAAGACTTTCAGGGAGGTGTGGTCTGACTTCTGTCCCAAAGGAAACAAAGGACACATGGGACAAGCTCTTCAAAGAAGCATATGCAGCAGATGTCCGTATTATCACTGAGGATGAGGCTATCATTCCGGCTCATTTCATTGTTCTGGTGAGGCATCAAATTATCATATACTCCCTTAATATTTACAGTCAATTCCAGTCTCATTCTTGAAAATTGCTTGTCTAACGTATAAAATTTAACTTTAAACCAATTTATATATACTAGTTTACATGGCACACACTACGTGTGTGTTAAAAGAAAGGAAATGAAATGAAATACTAAAAAATAGGAAATGAGAGATAACGGGAGAGAGAAAAGGAAAAAAGTGAATAAAAAAAGTTTAAAGGGTAAAATAGAAAAATCAAAAAAGCTGGACTTTTTTGTTTACACCAAAAAACTTGTCATTACTTCCTCCGGCTTTATAATATATGTATATATATATATATATAGATATAGATATATATATATCTTTCAAAATTTGATGTTTTACAGTTTTAGGAAGGTAAAGATTGGACATATATGGATTTCCAAGCTTTGATGTTTCATTTAAATTGTTGCTAATTAAAAGAAATGGCTTACTATAAATATTTATCATGGCTTCATGAGGTTTATCACGTAATAGTAGAGAATCTGTTCCTAAATTGTTCTCTCATTTATTAACTCAATAAGAATCTTTGCCTTGTTTTCATAGAATGCTGCATCATCAGTATTGGGGAATTTTCTGAATCAATCAAAAGTCATAAATGGTTTCAGATACATGAAGATTCCTGGAGTTCCTTATGATGCTGTTTGCGCATTCATACGCTTTCTTTACTCATCCTGGTACGTAAGGAGTCTCTAGTTCTATATTTATCCATCTTAAATTTGTAGTTAATTGGCATTCAGCCTTGGTTCCATGTTGCAACTTTTATTTGATATCGTTGTTTCTGGCCTTGTTAATCTATCATAAGAAAGTGGTTGGAATGTCTGTTGTTTCATTAATTATATGAACTTAAGAAAATCACCCTTTTTCTTGATTGATTGAGTACTACAATCACAGTTTGGGTTCTGCCTGTTCAATAGTCATGTAGGCTAGTAATTTGTATTCTGTACATATGTTACCAGTTAAATATGTTGTATCCTAGCTATTACATGTGCAGTTACATACATATCTTCCCTTTGATGTCCTAATGCAGCTATGAAGAGAATGAGATGAAGAAATATGTTTTCCATTTATTGGTTTTATCGCATTCCTATTCAGTGCCATCACTTAAAAGAGTTTGTGAGCACCTATTAGAGCAGGATATGCTAAACGCAGAAAACATAATAGATGTTCTTCAGCTAACAAGGGCTTGTGATGCTCCACGGCTCTCCTTTATATGTATTCGTATGGTTCTTAGAGACTTTAAAACTGTATCTTCCACTGAAGGATGGAAAGTCATGACGCATGCCAATCCTGCACTTGAACACGAGCTCTTAGAATTGATTGTTGAAGCAGATTCTGTAAGTCTTCCACTGTTTCAATCTCTGTTTCATGATTTTTATCATTTTTTTAGCAAGGTGCAATTCTGGGGTCTTAACGTATTTTGTTTGTATTAGAGTAAACAAGAGAGGTTGAAGAAAATTGAAGAGAAACAGGTGTACCTGCAACTGTACGAAGCAATGGAAGCCCTAGTGCACATTTTCCGTGATGGGTGTAGGACAATTGGGCCCCATGACAAAGTGCTGAAAGGAAGTCAGGTTCCTTGTAGTTTCCCAGCCTGTAAGGGGCTTGAGACTCTAGTCCGTCATTTCTCTGGCTGTAAGACTCGAGTCCCTCGTGGATGCGTGCGCTGCAAACGCATGTGGCAAATCCTTGAACTCCATTCCCGCATGTGCAACGACACTGATTTTTGCAAGGTTCCTCTTTGTAGGTAAGCAAATAGCTTGTAGTTACTGGTCAGTGAGTGTGGTTCCAAATCTGGATGCATATTGGCTAGTTATGCCTGCTGTTTGTGACATGTGTATCACACCATACCAGGCCTTAAAAAATATATACTCCTTGTATTAACTCCAAGTCTAGCAAGGTAAAAATTATTGATTCATACAAAAAATATCTTACAAACATACAGTATCAGGATTCAGGTGTTATATAACCAATACCACGATTCATCATGGCTAAAGAGGTGAAGTGCATTTTTATATAAATATAATAAGGGAAGAAGAAGCTAAAATAAATTCCATGTCAAAAGAATTTCTGTTTCAGTTGGCTGGCATAAACCCAAATCCAACAAAATAAACTTAACAAATTGCAAGTTTTATTGTATGATTCTAATTATTAATCTTCAAGTCTTCAACTAAGTTCCCTAAATTGTAAGAGTATATTCTGTTGATTCTAGGCAAATCCCTTGCCGAAACTATGTTGCCGTATTTGTTTCAGTTTAGGTCTAGTCTTGCAAAATTATCCACACTACCCTCTTCATTTACACGATGTTCAATTCTTCCTTCCTAGTCTAGCTTACTTTTCTTTTTACCCTCTTCCTTCCAGAGCTATATCCAAATGCAATCATGCACATACAACCCTTGCATATAGTATCATTTTAGTTTCATTGTACTCGTTAAATTTGATATCTGAACTTATCTTTGCTGTGCTCCAGCTATTTGGTATATGCAACGCTAATGAAGTACAGCTTTTCTTTTACAGAATTCTCTTTAAATACCATTCTCTGGTCTCTCTTGTCAGTTGTCTCGTGCACTATCCTTTTCACAATCTAAACCATCCAAGCTGGTTACTAAGTAATCAAACTTTAATTGTTGCCATGCTAACTAAGACCTTGTAGTTGTAGACAAGTCATCAACTTCATGAGAGGAATTTGGGAAATGTTACCCGATCTACATAAATCCAGAATAAGCAATGTAGGGACTAGGGATAGTTGATTTTACTAAAGCCAGAGAAATGTGTTATTGATGGGAGCACCTGATGATGGCTTTTACACGTTTTCTATTTGTGCGTGATATATTTATTCAATTTCTGTTTAGACGCATAATGAAGTACTTATATATTGTTTTAGAATCGAACTTATAGAACAACCTAGTGTATGCTTTTAATACTAACTTAATAAGGTGGTATAATATTGAGACTACCTTATTTTATTTGCTTTCTGGGAATTCATAAACTGTGATTGGAATATGGTGATTTTGATGGTGGTGGTCTCACTCTCTCAGGCATTTCAAGGAGAAAATGCAACGGCAGAGCAAAAAACATGAAACAAAGTGGAAACTTCTAGTAAGCAAAGTGGTAGCAGCGAAGATTGCATTGGGGCCTTTCTCATCTCGTCGGTCAGCTTTTTTATGACCTCTGTATACATCTGTCCTTGTTAAATTATCTATAAGCAGCCAATATTTTGCTGGCTTTAATCACAAATAATGTAAGTTGTAACGTATGTTTCAGAGATGAAAAGAAAACTGTTATATCAAGGTAGAGACTTGGGGTAATTTTTCTTTCATGTTGTCATTTTAGTAATTAATGAGTTCAGTTATTTTATGTCAATCTGGACTTCGGACTGAATTTTCACATTGAAGTGGGTATGTTGATGTGTCAAAGGAAAATGTTGTTGATGCTGGAATTTATACATGCTTCCGAATTTCGTCCTCCCCCTTCTCGTGGCTGGTGTCAAACGACTTGTAACTTTTGTCAATGTTATATGTTACTTTCACCTCAGTTTATATATTTCTAGAGATGTCCACATAAAGAGTGTGACCACATTGTTTGGATTCATTCTCATTAAAGAATGGCACAAGATTAGTTATGAATATTGCGGCTGCATCAGCAATGGATATGCTTGACCATTCTCTTTTCTTTTGTTATTTGTTGCATTTTTCTCTACCAAACATGCAGTGGGTGAGTTTTGCCAAGAAAACCAACGAATTGACCACGTAGCTTCATTCACTAGTAATAAAAGAACTGCAAATTCAATAAAATCCCCATATTCATCTCTGTTGGTGGTGCAAAAAAAAACACCAGAAAATTAACCACCTCCACCTTCATTAAAACTGCTTATAGTATCAAGTGCTAATTGACCCTCCAAGTAGCCTTAATAAACTTGCATGAAGCTACAGATATCATCATCTCATCTAAGAACCATGAACTTGCCAACATGATGCTTAATTGAAAGTTTGAAAATCGTACAAATATAGGGGAATAATGTTGGTGATCTCAAAACTTAAATGCAATACGTATTGATGATTTACTCACTGAATCATTGTTCAAAATCCGGTTGTTGCGGATTCGAGACCCTAAATTTCACCTAATCTGGATAAACTTTCATACATTTACCAGGGGCAGATATAGCCATAATAGTGGGTCATGAAATGTTAATAAGCATGTATACTACCAAGCATTAGGTAGAGAAATTGACCAATACTGTAATGCAAGGGATATGAAGTGCAGCGGCTTTCTATATAAGCTTGATATCAATAAGACAAGTACCAATAATTCGCCTGATGTTAAAAGAGGCAACGATGAAAGCATATTACATGATACTGATGCTGCACATACAACAAAAGTGTAGCTACCTTCCAGTTGCCAAGTACTAGTGTATCATCAACATTAGAATGCACAATTTACTAAAACTCCTAAACCATAAAGAACATGATGCAAGATGAACTGATGTCTCCTGCAAACACCGGATGTGCTAAGCCCCTTCTCCAAGTGTTCTCTTTGATGTACTGATGTAGAGCACTGCATCAAGAGGAACACCCAGTTACTGCCATATCAATTTGATAATAATAGCACTATAGTAACTAACATAAATAGAATCTTTTTAAGGATTATTTACCATTGTTTCCTCGAATAAATGCATCGCCATATTTATTTTTCAGTTGGCCATTGACGTATTCCTCTGTTTGCTCCATAGCTATATTCATATATCCGTCAAGACATGCTAGAATACCTGCAAAGAGAAAGAAATTTGCAGGTACTGTTTACTTTGCATTCCTACCCTGTCAAGCATAGGGAATTTAGGAATACTTATTCAGAAGATACAAATACCAATTCCAAATGCAACGTAAGCCAGCTTTGAAAAAAATAAGTTTTTCATACAAGTACTAACTAGATGAGCCTTACAACTTACAACCCACGGCTACTATAATAAACCATGTATGATAAAAGAATTACAACAATATGTACTAGTTATTGGAGACCAATATTACACCAAAGCTACCTGGCAATCCTTCTGGTGACCAATGTTCTAAAAGGCCGCCCGCCTAGGCGCTAGGCCCCCTAGAAAATTAGGCAGAGCCTAGGCGGGCAGGCTAGACGGAGTTTTTTTTAAAAATTTTAATAACTACCTAAATCAAATCTTGATATATTTATTTTTCTAATGATTTACCATATTCATAATGTAGATTGTAGCATATCAAATCACAACAAGAAGTGAACAAGATCAAGTCAAAATGGATAATTTTATTATAGTTGTAATTTTTGAACTTGTACCAACTTCAAATTATATAAATGATGATACATTTGTAATATTTAGTTTAATTCAATATAATTCTTAAATTTATGTTTATTTTCATAAATTTTTATATTGAATGGAATTCTTGAAATTTTATATTTTATTATTTAATAGCAATCTTGTTTATGAATAAAACTAATACGTTAAAGATGTGTTTGAACTTTTAGCAAAGACCTTTATTATCTTTATTATAGATTGTTTTGCTTTATATTATTGTTTTGTTTTGATAAATATAAGATAAAATATTAAAATTGGATTAAAATCAAAAGTCCCATATAAGCCCCTTAGGCGCTAAGCCCTGCGGTCGCCAGCCTTCCACCTAGCACCTTTTAGAACATTGTTGGTGACAAAATGCAGAATCTATAAACCCTTTTTTAACAAGTCAGGTGCTATGGTTTTTTTACAAGTCAGGTGCTATGGTGATCAGTGACGTGTACCTGAAACCCTAACTCAAATATTTCATTTTTTAATAACAAATTTAAAATTTCATAACAAATTTAATAACAAATTCATTTTTTAATATTTCAACAATTAGCTCATCATTTCACTAAGGCACTATGTAGGGCTTTAACACTTCCAACAATACCATTTTGAATTTACCTAAACTATTTATGAATATCATATGCAAATAAATAGTCTACAAGGAAAACAAAATTTTAAAAAGTGGTTAGAGGTTGAGATTTGAGAAATCATATGGACACGAAAATGTGTGATTTGGGGAAAGGCAAATTTCTCCTAGAATTTTTATTGCATGTTTTATTTTTTTATTTAATGAAAGAAAATATTAAAACCAAATATTTTCTTTTCTCTTCATCTTGATTTAGGTTGAGATGACAACACAAACCTAATACCTTGCTGCACTCGTGAGCTTTATATCCTTTAACTACACTATGTTTACCTACTTCTTCAAATATTCTTAATAAGATTCAAATCTTAGAAAGACAAGTGGTCTAAGAAACATGAAACAGATGTACCGAAGACTTGAAAATGATGAAGGAAAAATAGAAGCTGGATCAAAATATAATACATATTCTAGGCATGATTCTCAGCTATAGCTAAGAGTTCGCGTGATATCAATTGCATGACCGATTTTCAAGACTTGCAGAGCCATGGCAGGCATATATATCCTTAAACTTATTTATCGACTTGGCTCATTCTGAACTTGGTATCCTGCAGGTTTGTATATACTGATATACAACTTGGTCTTGGCATTGAAGTCTATTGCTTTGATTCTAAACAAGTCATTCAGTTAGGTGATGTATTACCACATGACACATTTGTCAATGCAAGGAACTAATAAAGGCTTGAATCTTTGATAAGATTTGATCACCACATCATAAAACAAAACCAAAAAAAACATTTTTATGTTCAGATCATCGTCATATTTTGAAAAAGTCTGAAATTAAGACAAAACTGAAACAGAAAATAGAAGAACAGAAAGAGAACTTAGTGACAGACCTCGATAATCAACACCAGAGTTCAGTTTGACCACAACTGGTCGCCCACGGATAGATTTGAGAAAATCAGCAGGTGTTTTTGTGGTCGCTGACCCTTTCTCTCCTGTTCCACTCATCTTTTTTGTCCTTGCTCTTCAAATCCTTTGGCAAATGACGGAATATGATTAGTAACATATTTCATTACCAATGATATTAGTAACACAGCAGTGGCTGACAAAGGAAGAAAGTAAAAAAAAATTCACTAATTACTTTAACAAAAAAATTGTCAATACATAAATGACAATTGACACGTATATATAATATCTTAAATTAAAAACCAAATTGCACAAAAGATTATTAAGCCAGGCCAAAAGTGTTGCCTTGAATTCATACCGAACTTACCAAAAGAACAAAGACAAAGCAAAATGCTACAAGACAACAAATATTTAAAGGCCTAAACATGCTTATGCAACTCACAAAGTACCAGAAAACATATGTAATAATATGAAGTCCTTTCTTAGTGAGAAATTCAATAAAATATAATCATAAGAATTGTAGTTTTCTATCTATTGGATTATCAATGTTTATATAACAGTAAATGAAATTAAATATGAGAACCAGAAAAAAAACACAAAATTATAAAAAATAATTAATTAATTGAGAAAACAAACACAATAAGAACTGGAAACATCAAGCTAAAAGTACCTACAGGATACACAGCAGGTAAATGAGCAAAACCCACATAACATAGCCACGGACCAACATCAAAAATCTCAGCAATTTAAGTAAGGCATACTAATATAAATACATATAACATTACACAATGAAGCTCCTGGCCATAAGCAACTGAAACTTGATACAGAGGACTATCCAATATATAGAGAGAGAAAAAGAGAGCCATGAGCCGCCGTACCTGCGTCTGCCGTCTGAGATAATGGAATGCTGCCTCTGTGAAATTTTCGCAGATCAGAGTGAGGCGAAGAACTCTGACGATTGGAATGCTGCTGAGTCGCTCACAGGGTTTTGTTAGGTTTAGATTTTGGGAATTATGTCAAAAATAATCATCAAATATTTATGATGAATGGTACATTCTTTTAAAAATTACGCTTTTAACCTTCTTGTTTCCAAACCTTACAATTAGCACCCTTATATTAGGGATGGAAATCATGTTAGGCGAATTTGTGTTGTGTCCTTTCGCATTGTGTCACGTTAGGATGGACATATGTCATTCTACAAAATTAACATATGTCCATCCTAATTAATGCTTCTTATTGTTCTTGACAAAAATATCCTTGACAATTACTTTGATATATATACTGATCACCTTATTTTATGGATGTTATCAACCACGTTATTTTAGAATCCATTAATTAATTAACTCTCTTAGGCAACAATCAGATTGGATCAATTTAAACACGATAGGGCCAGCTTGTTTTTTACGAAAAATTAGTTTTAATTATTGTGCCATGTAAATTTCCTTTAATATTAGACTTTTATTTATTTTACCTACTTTTCATGTGCCTAATAAATTTATTCTATGATTAATTAATTACTTTCATAGTTCCATGCAATTAAAAATTATTTCTATATTCATTTTAAAACTTCAATCTATTAGCTTCCAAAAATTCTTCCAATTATTTGAACAATGCTAATTGATTTTAAAGATATGAAAATTTATTTGCTTAACCAGTTTATGGAAAACTCAATCAATTAATAAATTATGGAATACTTAAATAATATAAAACCCATCCCAAGATTTATGAAAACAATATTGGTTAGATATATGAAAGATAATAAATCTTTTAAAAACTTATTTTCTAACCAACTCCATCAATTATTGGAAGTACTAAAAATTAACATTTTAAAACATTTTCATATTTATTATTTTATTCTTTGTGCCAATTACGCGACCAACACTTTTTCATCCAATTGAATCATGCTACTTAAAAAATAAATCCTTGAAGGATTCAATCAACAAAGTAATCGACAACTTTTATAATTTCTATGGAATATAACATTCAATCAGCTTATTACAAATTGATTTATTCCAATAAAGAAGTCATGGTTCTTAAGAAAATGATTCAAACAGAATTCACTAAATAATAGAAACTTTTAATATGGAACGAAATGAATAAAAAATTAATCTCTTTTAACAACTCGAATGGACAACTCATTACCATTTCATTGACCGCTTCTTAAATCATGAAATATGATCTATTAATTAATTAGATCAATTGCAAATTGAATCGGGCAGTTTGAAAGTAAACTTAGGCTCAATTAAGATTTCGATATTTCCATATTTATTTTAATATACCAATTAAATAATTAATATGAACCATTAAGGTTCAGATTTTTCATTATATTTTCATATTAATTTTGAAAGTCCAATTACTTTATTTCATAATTATTTAACCACTTCCGTAAATATGACCATGCAATGCAATATCCTAGAGTGTTGATTGAGAAATCTATTGCCTATTATCTATTATTTATTATCTTCTATTATCTATTATCTATTATATATACTAAATCACAGTACATGACACCATATATTGACAAATGTCCTTCTACAAATTTAACACCTGTCCATCTTAAATAGTTTTAATTATGTCCCAATTATCTTAATTATATCCTATCCTTTTTTAAATTATGAAAAAATAATAACAAACCAATTATCTTAATTATATCATATCCTTTTTTAAATTATGGATAAATAATAACATACAAAATAGAATTTAATCTCTTCAACAACCAATGAGCAAAATTTTATATGAATAAAACTTCATAACTGAGTTAGAGTTTGAAATAATGTTAATGATCACCTGACCTAATCCTCCATGCATATACGTATATATATATATATATATATATATATATATATATATATATATATACGTATATTAATTAGGCTAATTATTTATTCTCATACGTGAATAGAAACCATGGCTTCTTCTTCTTCTTCACGGTCAATTTTCCTCTTCTTTTTCGTTTTGTCTCTCTGTCTTTCTTCTACTTATGTCATTCACGTTTCGCAAGATGGAAGAGTCATCACCATTGATGGTAAACGGAAACTAATATTATCTGGTTCAATTCATTACCCGAGAACTAACAAAATGAGAGCTATTATATACACACATTATTACTTACAGGTTATAGCTATATGCAGGAGTGTGAAATATAACCCAGAAGCGGGTGGAATTATTTCATTGGTTTGCCTATTTTCTAAATTTTTAGATATTATGTGCTAAAATTTGAGATTATTGCATTTGCATTTAGTTGCTGATATGTGGAATAATGTTTGCAATTGATTTAATTGATCTGATATTTGTGTTGTCAATCGTGTTTAATTGAAAATTTTGATGGATTTTCGATTGGAAAATTTGTGTTTAAATTAGAGTTATTCACATTTCTTATATCAACAGTAAGGAACTGGGTTTATTTCTTAATTTGATAATTTAGTATCTTCATTTTAAGTCTGTGTTTTATCAACAGTAAGGAACTGGGTTTATTTCTTAATTTGATTATTTAGTATCTTCATTTTAAGTTTGTATTTTAGTTTTGTTAATATTATAAATAGACACAAACATGTAAGTATGCATGTAAATGATGAGGACATAAGGTCAATAATGGTGCATAACTGCTGCTATACTAGCAATTTACGCTACATATTATATCACTGTCCATGTAAAGGAGAAATTGGTCACATAAGCAAGTGTGTTTGATCAGATTTAAGGGTTTGATAAGATTAAGGATATTAAGGCTTTGGAAGTGTGAATTTTCCTTACAGAATTTTTGGGATCAATGTCCTACTTCGCACTTGTTGCGGGACAGAACTATATTTCTAGCATCATTGTTGCAGTTTTCATCAGCTATGAGTGTTTTTCATGGTTTTTAATTAACATAGAGTTATTTATATATGTATACCCTTTTCTTCTCTTTTTGTTATGGATTATAAAAAGTTAAGTTGAGGCAACCCTTTCTTTGCAGTAAACTAAATACAAAAGTAGTAAAGGACATGGAAAATAAATCAGTTGGCTACACTTTGGTCAAGGAAAATAGAAAAAAAATAGAAAAAAAGAATAGTAGAAAAAATGATTTGTCCACAAGTTGAGGTCACTTAATTTGCCACGAGCTTAAAAGCAATAGACATATACTTAGAGTGTAATGTACAAACCAGTAAACTCTCAGTACTATCCTCTATAATGTATATTCATTTATTTTTCTGTGTAAAATTTGATCATCGCACAATAATATACTATTTTTTATTATATTTTAATTTATTAATTGTACGCACATATTTATTATTAAAAATTTGAATAATATCGCAGCAACGCGGGGGTTTGTATCTAGTTATTATACTAAATAAATCGATACTGATAAGGGAGAGCTTCTCCAGCAAAACAGAAAAGTCCGACAAAAAAACATCGACTATAGCGACAGTTTTTTCCGTCGCTATAGCATAGAAAATCGTCATTATAGCCCGATTCGTCTTTTGGTCCGTTGGAGAAATTTTTCCTTGCTAACAATATCTGTTAAATTATGAGTCAAGATTCTCAACACTAGCATATCCTTAATTGTGTTAAAAGTGTCAACTCGTTTAACCTGTTTATCACACAAGTTAAAAATTTTAAATAAAAAAATAAACATCATTCACTTATTTATTAAATAATTCATCACAAGGATATATATTTGACAAAAAACAATATAACGTACTTGGAAAATGACTAAGAAAATTACTTCCTCCGTTCTTAATAAGACCTTTTAGAGAAGTTTTTTTGTCCTTTAATATAGGATCTGGATTCTCTATGAGGATTTCTGTGTGAAGATCTTGTGAGGATTTTGTTATGGGATTGACAACACATTAAAAAGAAGATCTAATGGCTCACAACTCTTTTTTTGTCTGTGTATCAAAACGACGTCGTTTTTGTATGCATTTTTTTTAACAAGTTGACAGAAAATTGAAAGTCACCAAACGCAGTTTATTTTTACCAAACAAACGAAGTAAAGTAAAAAAGAATACATTTAAAATAGTATTTGAGTTGTGATGGTGAGTGTCTCTGTTGAGCAGTGGATTACGAAAGCTAAAGTAAAACGATTATTAATAATAATAAAAAAAAGATATAAAGGAATATATAAATAATAAAGATTTAGAATAAACTCTTTTTATGGAACAGATAAATACAAATAATAATAATAATAATAATAAGTAATAATATAAATAAACAAACAAAAACAATAATAAACGAAAAATAACTAAAGCCACATTGAAAACATTAACGATAATTGTAACCGATATATTTATTCATTTTTTAGCCAAGTTTGTAGTTATCCTAATATTAATAGCAAACTAAGTTATTAAATATAAAAAAAAATCATATGCAGAATAAATAAGAAATTTAAAATAAATATATGTAAAAATAAATTGCGTTTGATAGCTTCTATTTTTTTGTCAGTTTGTAAAAAAAAATTCCTATCAAAATGACGTCGTTTTGATACACAGACAAAAAAAAAGAATTGTGAGCCATTTGATCTTCTTTTTGATGTGTTATCAACCCCACAACAAAACTCTCACAAGATCCTTACACAAAAATCCTCATAAAGGATCCTGATGTAAGACCTCAACTTTTATGAATAAAAATGAATTTTTTATAAATATCATTTTTAATATTATGGAGTGAATTTGATATAATGTTATAGTTGTGGGTAATATTTATAAATTTTGCAAAGTACGCAAGTTGTTATATAATATTCGATTGGTCGGGGAATATTTGTTTTAACAAGGAATATTCGTACGACAACAAAATCATTGGTTGACCTCGCAACGGAATTATTATCGGATTGAGAAAACGACAAAAATATATTTTTATAAAATAACGGCGTAGTTGTTACCGTTAACACTGTTGAAATACCTGGTGGTTAAAATACAATGTCTACGCGTTGTTACAACGATAGCACACAAGATTGCACAATATTTTGAATTATTGATTCTTACGTAAGAAGGCACTACTCAATAATTATTACGATAATTATCGTTCAATATTTTATTTTATTGATTCAATAATTCTTTGCGTTGATATTTTATATTATTATTGTTTCAATAATTGTCACTCGCATGAGATTTCCCATTATCGGATCAATAATTCATATTATTTGAATAATATTATTAGATAGCATTATTGGCAATGTCTAGAAAGTTCTGTCAATGAGAGGTTTGGTCACCTAATTACGCGCCAGTAAGGAGAAATTCTTATTGGAAAGCCCCCTCTTTTCTGGGAACGGCCTGATTGTCGTTATTGTGATTTTGTAATATTATTTGTGAATAATTAGTTACTCATTTATATAATAAGGAAATATTTATTTTATGTGGACATAAATGATGGATAGAAAAATATTTATTTTATGTGGTTATAAATGAAGGAATTAATGTTGAGGTGTTTTATCAGTATTTTGTCGGATTATTAAAAAATCAAATCGGTGTTCTTAAAGCTCTATTGCGTGAGTTATAATTTTAATCCGACCGTTGGATCGTTGTGATTTTTGGATATGTTATACATATATAAGTGGAGTATATGTCCACAAATTTTGAACCGTTAAAAATTAACGTATGATTTGTTATAAATTTTAAGAGGTGTTGAAAATTATCCGTTTGTAGAATTCGGATATTTTCTGTTTGGAATTTGAAAAAACTTTCTTTTTCAAAGTTGTAGAGAATTCAATTTCGTGTGGAATGTACATAAAATTTATATTTTTCTGATAAAAGGGCTATTTATTATGAATTATTGAAGTTTCAGAAATTAAAATATTTTTATTTAAATTATGGATGGGCCCCACTTTTGGTTGTTGGGAAAGGTGGCTGATTTTTGTGGGCCCCACTTATGGTGGCTGCAAATTTTTCAAATAAATGTGCGGTGAATTTTTTATTTATTATTATTTTAGTCTCCTATGGCGTTCTAGTATTTTCCTATAAATAGGCGCTTAAGTTAGAATTGAAAATCACACCAGAATCAAAGAATTCTTCTTCTATAATCTTGAGTGTATTTCTTTAGAGTTTTAGAAAGCTTTGAGCGTAGAAAATAGTGAAAGTTTTCTTCAAGAATATCCCCACTATACCAGTTGAAATACTCTTCTTTTCAAGGTAAGGGATGTTATTTTTGTTCAATATTCGCTTGAAATAATATTTTCTTCCATACTCTATAGTATGTAAGTAATATTATTTCGTTTCAGATTTTGAATTCTATACTCGTTTGTTAAAATTTTGGCTTCTATACTCCATGAAATTAGTAGAATATCCTTGATATTTGCGCTTTATCCAGTATCTTTTCATGGAAATATTATTCTGAGCATTCTTGATAAGTTTTAACTTTTTATGTCGAGTACTATTCACTTGAGTTACTATTATTCGAAATACTATTCACGGGTCTTATTCACTCAAAGTCTTTATTCACCTGTGGTATTATTCATGATAAAAATTGATTCGTTTTCGGTCCAAATTATTTTTGGTACAATATTATTCTTAAATTTTACTCCACAAAACAGTATCAAGTTGACAATTTGGACGTTATTGATTTCTGAATAAATTAAATTATAAATATTTAAAAATTTATCCTTGAACTTATTTTATTGAATTCTTATATCATTGTCATCATCCTCATGTTTATATTCTGTTGAAAGTCATATGTGGCATGTAGTGCATAGATGGACTTGGTATGATTATGACCAGGGATTATTCGGTATAATCATGCCCGTAATGTTACAAATAATGTGGTAAAACTCCTCATTGGCGTAGTGCATTGATGGATGAGTTGTTGGCATGATCATAACCATTGTTGAAACACAATAATAAGATTGGCCGTAGTGCATGGATAATTTGTAGTCGTGATACTAATGAATATCCTCGTCAGAAGTGTGGGGATGATGTGGATTATTTATTGTCGAGTCTCGCCGATAAAAGTGATGAAAAACCTTTTAAATCATAGAAGATAGTAGATTTTATCCTCTACTTGACTCTTCTAATGGATTGTTTGTTTCGCTGCAGTTAAACTTGATGTTTGTTATATTTTATCAGTTTAACACTGTTGAAGGCTAATCATAAATTATTCTGCATTATCTTAGTCATAATATTTCTTACTGGGCTAGTTGAGCTCACCCTTTTGCTTTTCATTGTCCTCTTCAGAAAATGAGAACGTAGCCTGGACTAGTCGGGGAACAGAGTGACCGTCCAGAGGATAACATTAGTAGTCCTCACTATTCTATGAAATAGTATGATAATAAATGTATTGAGGACTCCATTTGAGTTGAATACTGTCTAGAAGACAATATTCGTATTAAAACTCTCAATTTATGTTTTGTCGTATTTTACACGACAGTTGTATTTGAATTTTGTACCATGTATCTGGCGACTTAAGATGGGTGATGTATATCTATTTTGGGGACGTCACACCTGATCCCTTAAATATATGACGTTTTAGAATTCCAAGTAAGCATTAATTGTTTAGTTTCCAATATTACCTCAAGTATTAAATACTCTCTCCGTCCCAGGATAAAAGTCCTGATTGACTTTTTGCGTATATTAAGAAAGAGGATAAAATGATAAAATTGTTCATATTTAAATTCTCATTTAATTGCATAGTTTTCTACACATTACTAGTGATGTTCCATAAATATGCATAGAGAATAGAAATATAACAATTAATAATAAGGGTATTATAGACAAATTATTATAAAAAATAGATCATTTAATGTAAGTAGACATTTAACTTGGGACTACCTGAAATAGTAATAAAAACTTTTATCCTGGGACGGAGGGAGTATAACTTTGGTTCTCTCACTATTTTTTATCTAATAAATAACAATATTTTTTTCCAATACAAGAGCAGTATAGATATTTGATATTATATTTAATGTTATACAACCATTTCCTTAATACTTGTGCACAATTCTAAAAAGTCTTATATTAAAGAACGGAGGGAGTAAAACTCAATATTTAAGATAAATTATAATGTTAAATCATATTTATTTTTAGAATATCTTAAATAAATATGTCTAATTGTGTTAAATGTATCAACCTGTAAGACCCCAACTTATTATAAATAAAATTGAATTTTCCTTTATTCATTATTCTAAATTAATAAAGGTTAATTTGATATAATTCTTTGGTTATGGGTGAAATGTGCAAAGTTTACAAAATAAGCAAGTGGTTATAAAATATTCATTATTGTGGGGAATATTCGTTTGGTCGTGGAATATTCTTTTTTTCGGGAATCTCAAATACTGCCAGTAGCGAGTCATTGGTGGGCCCCATAACGGAAAAGCGGTTGGATGAAAGAAAACGACAAAGATTGAGTTTTATAAATAATGGCGTAAATTATTCTGAATTAACTTTGTTGGGTTACACAGTGGTTAAAATCTGAGAATACGCGTGAATAAGACAAGAAGAAGACACTCAGTATATTGTAAAGATCTTGTTGAATTATTGATCCTTACGTAAGAAGGCACTACTCAATAATTGTTACGATGAGTTCCGCTCAATATTATATTTTATTAATTCAATAATTCTTTGCGTTGATATTTTGTATTCTTTGTTGTTTCAATAATTGTCATTACACGATTTTTTCATTATCAAATCAATAATTCATATTATTTGAATAATATTATCGATTACATTATTGGCAATGTCTAGAAAGTTCTATCAAGGAGAGGTTAGGTCATCTAATTGCGTGCCAGTAAGGAGAAATCCTTATTGGAAAGCCCTCTCATCCGAGAACTACTTTGGTTATCGATCTTTGTGATTACGTAATATTATTTTAAATAATTAATTATTGATTATTATGATAAAGAAAATATTTATTTTATGTGGATATAGATGGAGAAAATTTTTAATGTGACAATTGTTGAAAATTAATATTTTATTTTTTACGATAAAATAATTCATTTAAATATATTATTTTAATAATATATTAATGGTGATATCTTACAATGAATGTGGGATATATGAGTATATGAGGAGGTAGAGTATTTTGTGACATTAAATGTTTAACACATGTTTTGTGTGTTTGTGGACACAATTTTTGATTAGAAAATTGATTATAGATCGTAAAATCGCCCTGCTTGTGGATTTCGGTCAATTTCTACATTTGGAATTTGGAAAACTTTCCTTCGCAAAGTTGTAGAGAATGGGATTTCCATGGAAAATCGCGAGTTTCAATTTTTCGATAAACGAGCTATTTTCTATGAATTATTGAAGTTACGGAAAATAAAATATTTTTTTTATTAATTATGGTGGGACCCTTTTTTTTGGTGGGTGTTGAATGCACATGGGCTGCTGAAAATTTTCAGCATTGAAATTTGAAAGCATGCGTAGAAATTGGTTTATAAATAATATTAATTTATTATTTTAGTCTCCTTTTAGGCGTTCTAAAGATTTTCCTATAAATAGAAGGCTAAGTTAGAATTGAAAATCACACCGTAAACTAAGTTTTTCTCTTTCTCTCTCTATATTATCGAGCATATTCTTGTGAGTATACTTTGAGTGTTGCTATCACGGTATGAGTTTACATCAACACTATCTAGAAATTCGAATGTAAGATGCGGTTATTTTTGAGGTAAGAGATATTATTTTCTTCTTAAATGATATTTTTCTTCAATATCATTATCTTCAAGTATTGGTGAACTTTTTTTATCAAATTTGGAACTTGTTGTGTTTGAGAGTTACTATTCACGTATACAAGATTATTCACGATATCTGACCTTTATTCACGAATACTAAGACTATTCAATCGAAAAATAAAATTTTTCTTTTTGTCCAAAATATCTATTCGGATACTAGCTTTGATTGTATCCATGTTTTGATCATTCTTGAATTTTACACCAATATAATTATTTTCGAAGTATTTTTGGACATGGGTAAAACAAAGTACGAATCCTTAATCCTTAATCCTTGTCATTTTGTTTCTTTGGATTCGTTTCTTTAAAAATGTTTTTCATCATCCTCGGTCCTAAATGGTGATATAAATGAATATCTTTGGCTTCTGTAGTGCAAAGATGAACGATTAATCGATGAATATCTTTGGCTTTGTAGAGGCAAAGATGAGCAGTGTTGAGATGAAATGACTAACCCATTGGTGATCTAAATGAATATCTTTTTGGCCAGTAGTGCAAAAGATGATTAAAGATGTATATTGATTGTTATTACGAGGATAAACTATTGATGATGGACTTTTAAACCTTAGAAGACACTAGAATTCTTTCTCTACGTGACTCTTTCAATGGATTCTTTATTTCCATTGCGCATTTGTTAATCTAAAACTTGTTGTCTATTGTATTCTATTAGATTTTTTTCCTGTTGAAGACTAACGATAATTTGTTGTATATTATCTTAGTCATAATATTTCTTCTTCGGGCTAGTTGAGCTCACCCTTTTCCTTTTTGTTCCATTTTTTTCTCGGGAGGTGAGAACATAGCGAGAGTTAAAGTCGGGGATGGAGTGGTGGTTCTAGGAAGATGTTTTATTTGTCCTCACTATTTACGTAAAATAGTGTATAAATAATTAATGAGGACTTATTTGGGTGTGTATATTATCTAGAAGACAATATTTGTATTTAAACTCACAGTTGTATTGTAAGTATTTTTACGACATACGTATTATCAAAGTTGTAGTTTGCTTTTATACCATGTATATTTTGGCGACTCAAAATGGGTGTTGTATACCTATTTTGGGGGCGTCACACAACCCGTTACGTGTTTAATTTATTTAAATCTATTTAAAATTTCTATTAAACGTGTCGATCTGTTTATGAGACAAAAATTGATATTCGACATTAACCCTCTATTTGTATATAATGTTCGTGTCAAGTTTACATGTCATGTTAAAAAATTTCACCCCCATTTTATATATTAAAATTTAAATTTAAAAAAAAACTCACGGCCCCGTGATCAAGTGTAAGGTGATTTGAGCAATGGAGTGGAGTGTAAATAATCGAGATTTGAGAATATCATTATTATATTATTTTTTAAAAAATATTAGAATAATTAGTTGAATTATGTTCGTGGTAATATAATGTGAAAGACAAATATGTTTAATTTGGACTTCAAAAAGATTATTAATTTTATTTTATTAGGTAATTAGTTTAATTACCCTTAGACTCAGTTTTTGTCTAAACATGTCTAGAATATGAAGAGGTATCCTGGCTCGAATAAGAAAAATATTTTTCATTCCCCAAACTAACTCATGGGGGGAGGATGCCCATGCCCATGCCCATGCCCATGCCCATGCCCGAGGCCTATACAAACAGCAGCAAATATCCCATACTACTTTACGAGGAACCTGTGCCCATACACAGCCAACAACCATTACACGCTCCACACACTATATTATCTCCAACATCAAACCTCAACATGCTACTCTATTTTTTTCTTTATTTTGAAAAACAATAATAAGTATTTCATTTCATAACAGAGAATCTCATTTCTTCGAGCTCCAATCTTTTATCTTATTGCTTCGAGCTCTCTTCCAGAAAGTGTCAATGTTTAACCTGTTGCTCCTTGATTTCACATAAACAACCGAGCGCCGACTGCTGCTACAGTGTATTCAAGAAGAGAAGTACTAGTGTAGTTCCTTTTAGTTTATTACTTCATTCCAGATAAAACATTGGCAATGATAACCATCCCTATATATTACATATCAGATAAAACAGTATCAAGATCTTCTAAACCCATTTATACAAGGTACCCAAAAGGGTATACAAAAAAAGTCTAGGTAGCCCACTTGAGGATATCAATTCCATTGCATTCTGACTGTGTTACATATGCCAACAATGTAGGAGCAAAGAGGAAACTCTACCTGATAAGAAAAGTTGGGCACTAAGATGGCAATGAGCTTTCATCGCCTTCCATTAAGAGCAGGAAAAACCAGTGGAAGGCTTGTGTTTATTGGCAAAGGAAATTGACGGGCTGAGCTGACTGTAGTTCTTTCGTTTATCTTCCCTACTTCCTTGCATACCTTATCAAGGATAGAAAGAAAGTCCCGTACCACCATGAAGATTCGGAATAGATTAGGTTCTTCCTTGGCTGAGTTGCCATGAAAATACTCGGTCATCTCCTTTACCTTAGAGTGTAAAACGCTCTCTTGGGCTTGAATCTTAATAAGCTCCTCATCTGCCTTCTTCAAGAACCTATTCATAGATTCAGAGAGTTTCCTGCTACTATTGCTTGGTGTAAGTTCTTCATTTAATTTCAAAACTTCCATAATTTTGGTGATTCCTGTGGATAGCTTTGCTACTTCACTACTGAGGATTTCTGAATCCATTGCAGCCGATTTTTTTACATTGGTAAGCTCCCCACTCAGGCTGGAAACAACTTGCAGGCCACGCTTCTTGAATTCAACGTCATCTTGTAAAGCGGACTGCTGATAGTTTTCAGCAGTTGGGTTTTGATCACCAGAAAGACGAGAACCTTCTGCTCTGATTATTTCCTGCACAACGAAATGCAAGAGGGTGGTTTTTCCATCTGTTCCCTTCACGTCTACAAGCTTCAGGAGTGTGTCAAGCTTGAATGCACAAGCCTCGCCACGGTTGGTTCCAACATTCATGCGGTTCCCGGTCTTGAGAACGGCTTCAAGAAGCTTAGTGAACATTCTACTGTTTCTGAGTTCTTCACAAGCTGCCTGTGAAAAGGAAAGGACAAGTCACTAAAATTGCTTGAAATGATAAAGGAAAATATACTTGTTAAAATTAAAATCTATTTTTCACTGATGAGATTACATTGCGAATCTTATACTTGCTGGTAACTCAGAAGTTCAACTAAATACACATCAAGAGAGCAAAAATAAAAACACTCTTCTATGTTCTAGTTCTTTAGTACATGTTGTTACCGCTTAACAAAAAACATTCACCATAAAATTTTCTTTGAGAAATATCGCACCACTTGAAAATGATTTGATCCCAAAAAAGTTGGCCACTCACCAAGTCACCATACACTAGAAACATATTGATGTGTCATCATCACAAGGTGTCATTATTGGGTGAAAACTAGGTCTACAATTTTATGAATGGCCAAGCACATCGAAATTGGAGTTTTTGATCTACGTATGAGTTCATTACTTCGATACAGAATTTATAATTTTCTACATTATCTAATATACATTATTACTCTTTCTTTCCTACATCTTAAAGTAGTGTATTGTTTTTCCCTTTTAATATAGAACAACAATTTAGATGCTCCAACAGGCCAGCAGAATCAAACTAAATCATACTAAAGATTCCAAATATGAACATCATATCCCACTATAACCTTGGATGACATATGATATGACACAACAGTGAAGGAACATTTTTGTTCCACTTTAGATGTGAAGAAATTTAAGTTCAAGGATGAGTTTGAATTTTGTAAGAATATCATATCCTGATTTCCAAAAGCCTAAGAATTAGTACAGTAGCAATAGGCCAATAATCTAAAAGAAGAGATAGTTGAGATTATGCAGGGTAGATCTATGAAAACCTAATAGGATTATAATAACCAATCAACCATTTAATGCAGTATACAGCATAAGATTCAATTGCTAATTTGACTTGCTGAATTCTTTTGTGGCCCTAAAAATTGATTTTTATGATTTGGATAG
This sequence comes from Panax ginseng, assembly GCA_020205605.1. Lineage (NCBI taxonomy): Eukaryota > Viridiplantae > Streptophyta > Magnoliopsida > Apiales > Araliaceae > Panax > Panax ginseng. Next base: position 81,032,762 of record CM035147.1, on the reverse strand, counting down.
ATAGAGGTGGGAAATTATAATTTAAAACAGAAGCATAAACATAACATTTGGGTACCCTTACAGATTGCACTAATGCACTAATGCACAATGTACATGCGTTCAGGAAAGGGAGCATAGTTGACTAACCCCAATCATCATAATACTAAAAATACTATTATAGCATAAAGAGTAATCCTATTGAAACAATGAGAAGACAAGTTTACCTCTAGTGTTTCAAAAGACCTCTCAAGGTACTCAACTTCTGAATCAAAATTGGCTATGTAAAGCATCGCACTGACCCTCTGAAATGCAAAAGGTATATCAAGAACTGCCTTGAGAAATTTCTCAGCAGGGCCCAGCTTGAATGGTGATGCATCTTTGAACTCCTTCAGTTTACGTTCTTCCTCTTTGATTGGAGCCATCTTTAATAAACTCTCAAGAAGCTCGGTGCCCAGCGTATCAGTATTTCCTGCTTACATTTATACAAAACCTAGTTAAGCAGAAAACACTCGGCAGACAAGTGCATGCAGAAGAAAAAAAAGGAGATGAAAGGACTAGCACACTAAAACACAACTATTTTTATGTAACTGGGAACAATCAAAGATCAGGGTAAACCACCCCCACCCCACCCAACATAATAATTAAAAAAAAATTAAATAGGTAATTAAGTGAAAGCCAATTACAATATTCCAGATGCATACAAATTAAAAAGAAAGTTAACAACAGTTAAAGTAGACAGGCCTCAATACAAGTTCCTTTCCAAAGACATAGAAAAGCTTCTACTTTTCTGTATTCTTTTTACATGTCAAAAGGAACAAGGAATCCTTTGAGAGATTTTGTTTCCCCTAATCATGCTTCATTGTGATTCTTTAGCATATGTAAATAAAGAATCAATATATTTGCAGGAAATTTAAGGGAATGCCTATAAAGAATTATAGAAGATTGAAAGCACTTGATATTTTCATTTTGGTAGGGGAGAAAAGTATCCGTTGCTTAAGGACAACAAATTAACTTCATTTAGTAATAGTTCCAATACAAAAATAATGTTATGACTTTAAATTGCTTGCAGCAAGCTAAATAAAAGGCCAAGGATGGTGCAAAGCTTCTTAAACTTAAGTACGTGGAGGTGCTACCATCAGAGCTTTGGTTTCTTCTCTATATTAGTTACATAATACAATTAACAGCCTTAAAAACTGTAATGGAAATATAAGGGAATTCATTTCACAAAAAATTTCTTTTCTTGCATAAAGTTAGTTGTGTAGAGGACTGAAACCGGAACCAACCCCTCCCCTTTGATTTCATGCTACAACTATGCTACACTGGATATATAAATCTCAAATGCTTAGAAAATCACAAGAAAGGATAACAAATAAAAAAAAAATGAGGCAACTACTTGCCTTCTAAAAGAGCTTCACAAACTTCATCATTGGTCACATTAAGTGCCCTCAACAAAATTGCTATGTTCTGTGACTTCTTTGGATCAAGCACCTGGTTCTCTTGATTCATGCAAGGAAAAAGTGGATGCTGGGTGTTGTTATCTTTTAAAGTCAAATTTGTAGACTTAACCATGAATAATGTCTCGATCATTTTCTCATTTAACCTGCATTCAAGATCCCATTCTACAGACTTAAAAAACACAATTATTACTTCCTAAACAAAGCAAAAAAGTATAACTAAAATTTACTCTAAATACATGATCTCTCAACTCTATAGGATGTTATTATATAATTTCATCACTCAAAAAGCCTTACTGAAAAGAGCTGAATTTAAGCTGATCCCACACCATTGTCCGGTCTGAGCTAGCTTTAACCTTGTCCCAATGCAATGGCTTCAGCTTGGGCTTAAAAATTTCCTCACTTCTCTCTCCACTATCCAATTTCTGCCCTGGGTTTTGCAACTCAACAGCAGGCCTGGCCGGCATTACAAGAACAGGCGGTCCATTAACGGGACCTTGATTTTCCGGCGGCATTTCCCAAAACCTTGGTGGTGGCACCGGAGGTGGCGTTGGTGGCAACTTTACTTGAACATATACATTCCCATCTGAAAATCGTTCAGGTGAATTCTGGGTATCCCCTGAAGTTCTCCCAGGTGGGGAAGAAGGCGGAGACCTCATTAAAACCTTCCGTTGCCTTGGTGGTGGTGGAGGTATTGGCCGGAGAGGAGCCGGGAAATTAACAATGGAGTCCGGCGACTTTGATCTTAAGCTTCTGGGGCTCAAATTGAATGCTACTGAAGGACTAGTAGACATTGTTTGGGTAGGTGAAGCAGATTGAGAAGATGGGTAGGATGCTGTTCTCGAATTGAAGCTTCGGCTTCCAAAATTCTCAGCTCCGAACAGTCTACCGGAGCTCAAAACCTCGGCGTTCGGACTCCCGGAGGAGCTTTTGGGAGAAAAGAACTCTTCTTCTCCATCTTCTTCGTCATGTTTGAAACAATATTGTTGGCCGGATAGATTTTGTTTGGGTAATGGAGGGAGAGGTCGGAGCTCCGGTGAGCCAAGTTTCTGATAGCCGGAGGGAGAAGAAGTGCTGCCCACAATGTTAGCATTTTCTGAGCTAGCGAGTGTGCCGAGATAGAGAAACTCTGCGCTGGTATTCAGTGGGTTGCGCGGCGGCGGCGGAGGTGGCGGAGGTGGACGCTTGGCGTCGGAGGCGGGCGTGTTTGGTGGAAAGAGGCGGATGCTGTCTGATCTTGGGAATTTGGTAAAATGGGTTTGGCGGCGGTGGAGGAGTAAGGCGGCGACAATGGCGATGAGGGCGGCGGAGAGAAGAAAGAGGGAGATACCTATGGCAATGAATTTACGGGAAATGGGTTTGGAGGAGGAAGGTTTATCGGTGAGGATGAGAGAGGAAACGTTGGCCGGAAAAGTAGGGAGAGAGTCGGTTGAGGACGGCGGCGGTGGTGGTGGAGTTGGGTAAAATGGGAAAAAGTGGTTGCTCTGTTCGGTGGTGGGAGGTGTTTGGGAGGAAAATGGGTAATTGGGTTCTTGTTTCTGGGGTTGAGGGTAAGGAGAAGGGGAAGGGGAGAGAGAATTAATTAGAGGGGAGATGGGTTGATGGAGGATTCTACGGCTATGCTGGTACTGAAATGATAGTTTTTGGGAAGTAGAGGGCAGAATTTGGAAAATAAAATTTACGAGGAGGATGAAGATGATAAACTTTGTTCTGGACATTTTGTGGAATTTCAAGACTAACTTTTGGTGGTGATGAGAGATGGGCAGTCTTTGATCTGTTGTTTGATGGGTATTTTCTATAACTTCATGTTTATGTGATGATTCTTCAAGAAAAGATTAAAAAAGGGAGAAGAAAGAAGCATTCTACTGTGACGGATACCCTTGAGAAAGTTAAAGGAGTTAAAAAGCCTGATCGGGGATGAATTATTTTAAAATGGCTTATAAGTTAAATTTTAAAAAGACTTATATTAGTGTTAACTTATAAATAAAAGTGTTTAGCATCCTTTTAATTTATAAATTAAAAATTAAATTAAAATAAAAAGTGAAAATATTTGCTTAAAATGATTTATAAGTTAAAATAAGATGTGAACATTATTAAAATAAGAATAAAACAGTATTTATATTTGATCGAATTTATTTATTTTAAAATGACATATAAATCATTTTTCAATACGTCTGAATTTACTATTTATCAAAAATGACTTATAAATGAAAAAGTAATTTAAAAAATAAGTCACTCCAAACCAACTTATAAGTTATTGTCCAACATGAAAAAGGTGGTCAGAAGACTCAGAACATAACCCCCAATGAGGAAAGAGGATGATAGCAAGAGAAATAGAGAATATTACAGATATTATTAATGCATGTCATTGAGACAGAAAAATGGGGTTTATTACTCTGATGTGAGAGCAGCGTAGGAGGGAAGGAGGAGAAAAGAGTGGTGGATGGGAAGTAATTCAAGGTTTGCTAGGGCCTTCAAACCCCACCAGACCACCACCTTAGTCGTACTAGTACTAGTTAGTACCTTGGGTTTGCTAGTGTGTTTCTTTTGAATTTTAAATAGAAAATTGATTTTTACTATGTTAAAATAATATTTTTATATAAATCTTTTTGACATAATAGTGAGACTCACTTATTATTTCGATAGATCTTGTGACGCCATCAAAATTAAGTATACATCACCCATCTTGAGTCGCCAGATACATAGTACAGAATTCAAATACAACTTAATAATACTTAATAATACAATTGTCGTGTACAATACGACAAAACATAAACTGTGAGTTTGAATACAAATATTGTCTACTAGAAAGTATACAAACTCAAAAAGAGTCCTCATTACAATTATTATCACACTATTTCACGTAGAATAGTGAGGACTACTAATGCACCATACAGGACCATCATTCCGTTCTCCGACTCGTCCAAATTTATATTCTCATTACGAATAGAACGGTGAAAGAAAGGGTGAGCTCAACTAGCCCAAGTAAAAATATTATGACTAAGATAATGCGAATAAATTATCATTAGCCTTAAGCAGTTGTTAAAAGCGATACAATATAACAAACATCAAGTTTATTGCAATGAACAAGCAATCCATTAAAAGAGTCAAGTAGAAAATAAAATCTACTATCTTTTATGATTTAAAAGGTTTTTCATCACTTTTATCATTTGGGACTCAAATTTTAATAAATAATCTACATCATCAAATCACCCCTCGTACTACTGACCGATGATATTCTTTAGTATCACGACCACAATTATCCATACTCACGGGCCAAGAATATTTGTGTATTCATTAATGGTCATGATCATGCCAACAATTTGTCCATCAATGCACTACGGGCCAATGAGGACTTTTACCATATCATTTGTAACATTACGGTCGTGATTACACGAATAATCCTCGGTCATAATCATACCAAGTCCATCTATGCGATCAGAATACAGATGACTTTCGAAAAAAATATAAACATGAGGATGATGACAATGATATAATAATTCAATAAAACAAGTTCAAGAATTAATTTATACAGGAACTAATAATGTCCAAATTGTCAACATGATCTTCGCCAGAGAGTAAAATTCAAGAATGCTCGGAAGAATATTTTCATGAAAAGATATTGGATGAAATAAGAATATCGAGGATACTCCACTAATTTCATGGAGTATAGAAGTCAAAGTTTTAACCATTTGAATAAAATAAAGAATGGAATAACAAAAGAAATCATCATAAATGCGATAGGCCCGCATGGTAGGTTATTCTAACAAAATAATAAATAACGGAACCCGTCCAGGAGTAAAAGCATATGACGAGGATATTCCAATGAATAATAAGAAATGGAACGGTCGGCGTAAAAACGCATGCATGGATGTTTTAACATAATAATAAAGAATGGAACCGGTCCGCGTAAACGCATGCCTTGACGAGGATGTTCAACAGAATAATAAAAAGAACAAAACCCGGTCCGGTAGAATGCAGACGAGGATGTTCCAATGAATGATAAATAATGGAACCGGTCCGGCCAGAAAGCGCATGAACGAGGATGTTCCAATGCAGAATGATAAATAATGGAATAATGGAAGAATTTCACCAAGTATAGGGTAGCAGCGTATCTGAGTTATTCAATAGAATAATAAAGAATGGAATAACAGAAGTCCTCTTCATGGATAAGAAAGAAATAATACTCCCTACCATAAAAGAAACTGGATATAGGAGTAGTGAAGTAGCAGGCTTCTCTTCTTCTATAGATTTTCTCTTTATAGCTTCTCTCTATAATTTCTCTCTATAATAAGTGCTCTATAGCTTTAGTGAATTGGTGAGAAATGAAGGAAGAATGAACTTCTATTTATAGAAAAATATAGTTTCGATAATTGCACATTTTGGGGCTCGAAAAATTACATAACAATACCTCCAACTTTTCTTTCATTTTTAATTTAGTCCTGTAAGTATTATCAAACTTACACCACCTCCCCTAATAGTAAATAATGTGAATCAATAGTAAATCATGTGAATCAATAGTTCTAAACATGTGAAAATACGAATTACAGTATAGTACCTCCATCTATACCTCCATTTTTAACTTAATACGTATAAGTATTATCAATCTTGCACCAACTCCCCTAATAGTAACAAGAATGTGAAACAATAGTATACACATGTGAAAAAAATAGTTATAATCATGTGAAATAATAGTAATCAATTGCTTTCATTTATCCGATTAAATATTGGATTGGTCAAAATAACCTCCGGACATCAATTTTTATCTAAATAAATGTCGATTTTCACTAACACAAATAATTCCAACATAATGAAACTATTTTCATCAAAAATATAATTTTAAAATTTCGAAGTTTGACTTTTCCCGAAAAAGTCAACTGTTGACTTTTTGACCAAATAGTAAAAACCGACAAATTTTGTGTTTATAGTTTATTTTTACTAATTTCATCGTTCAGGACTCAAATATCATGTCCGCGTCTCCAAATTCAAGTCCAGAGCACAATTTCAATATTAATAACATTCATCATTAATATTATAACTCATAATATTTATCAACCGTATCGTTCCCGAGGAAAAGAGGGCTTTCAATAAGGATTTTTCTCCTATTTGCCGGAGCAATTAGGTGACCAAACCTCTCCTTGGCGAATTTCTAGACATTGTAAATATTGCAATTTAATAATATGAGTAACTTTGTCATCTCAATTATTGACTTAATAATATATCATATAATGCGGACGATACTGTGACAATAATCGAATCAATAATATGAGAGATATGATGCAATAATTACTATAGCAATAATTGAGTATAATTGAGTGACTTCTTACGTAAGCATCAATAATCAATATCGTGTGCTACTATACAACTACGCGTATTACTGTACTTTTACTACCGAGTAGTTCAACAGTATTAACGGTAAAACTTCCGCCGTTATTTTCAATAAAATACTTTTGTCGTTTTCTCAATCCGACAATAATTCCATTATGGGGTCCACCAATGATTATGCCGTCGTACGGATATTCCTCTACAAAAAGAATATTCCCCGACCAATCGAATATTATATAACAACTTGCATACTTTGCAAAATTTATAAATACTACCCACAACTATAATATTATCTCAAATTCACACCATAATATTAAAAAAAAAATATTTCGAGAAAATTAAATCTTTATTCGTAAAATTTGGGATTTTACAATCTCCCTTCCTTATGAAATTTCGCCCTCAAAATTTACGTACGTACCTGGTATGCCGAACAGATGAGTACATTTCACCAGATTCTAACTCTTGAGGTATAACCTTTAAGCGTAGAATATATTCCAGGATTTTAACAGGTACATCTTCATATGTTAAATTATCCGCTATCTCGTCCGGTTCTAAATCAATAATGTGGTTCGGGTCGTCCACATATTTACATAACATCGATACGTGACAAACGTTATAAACACGCAACATATTTGGCTGTAAAACGAGTCTATAAGCCATAGTTCCTACTTGATCGAGGATTTCAAATGGGCCAATTAAATCGAGGGTTGAGATTTCCTCTCTTCATCATTCTTGCTTCTAGAATAACGCCCTCTTGAACCTTCTTCTTCCCATTCATCAACTCCGAGTATGTAGTTTGAGCGGCTTTAACTTTATCGATTAAAGTCAATGCTAATCGTATATTCGTTATCTTGATATGGGTCCCTAGATTCTTTAACTCTATCTTCATCATTTTTAAGTTATACGAAATGAGTCTTTGTGTTAACAACATCGCACTCGTAAACGCATACGATCTTTTACTCAACAAGTCAGCTACCACGTTCGCTCTTCCACGATGATATTGAATGGTACGATCATAATCTTCAACAGCTCGAGTCAACGTCTTTGACGCATGTTACGTTCATTTTAGTTGAAGAAATATTTGAGGGTTTAAGAAATGGGTTTTGTACTGGGGTCAATACAAAATTCGATTTCACGCTCTAGGGTAGGCTAAGAAGTCTTCAAGAATACGTCAGGAAATCTATTAACAATAGAAATGTCATTCAAAACCGTGACTCTCATCCAAGACTTGGATAGTACGTCATATTGATACCTATCAACTTGTCATCGTCATTCACGACATCGCCTACAGAAAGTCTGGCTTCGGTGCATTCCACACAAGGAAGTCAACAACGAAAGGCTCGGGGCTCTTTACTTATGGCTTGATATGACAGTGATTGACTTTAGTGGTTTGGTTACTTAAAAAGTTAGGAATATGAAAGCTAACAACCTTACGAAAAGCATGATGAGTAGTTAACCAATCGATTCCAAAGATCACATCCATGTAAATATTTTCAAAGAGATAAGATCGACAGGTAACGTGAAAGTGTTGATTTGAATCAAACAAGATTTATAAATAGTAGAGGTAACGAAGGTTTCTCCCAACTGAGTTTCAACAGATAAATCAAAGTCTAACTTCTCCGGAGTTAAATTCAAACATTGAACACAACTAGGTGAAATAAAAGAGTGAGTAGAACCGGTATCTAACACGGTATAGACTTTGCAAAAGTTTATGATTAACTTACCCGTGATAATTTTATTCAGGTTCCTCGTTACGAAAAAAAATGAACTCTCTTAAACTACCAGTTTTGGCTTGTCTGAGACATCCTTTGGCATCACTATCCCAGCTGGACTTGAATTCACCATACGACAAAATCGAGCTAGGTGACCTTCTCTTCCGCAATTGAAACACGTTTTGGATTGTTGCGTACAGTTTGGACGGATGTGTCCCTCCTGTCCGCATTTGAAACATACGACCGATGATCGTTCTTCTTCCTTTGAAACGGGTCTTTGGTCTTCTTTGTCTTTCAATCATTATTGAACCTTCCCTTCTTGAAATTTCCACTTCTATTATTTTGGCCATGATTACCACCGAAGTGGTTATCATTCTTGGCATGATAATTTCCACCACGATGGTTATCATTGTTCCGATGACCGTTGCCATAAGTACGATTATTATCGTGTTGTTGGTCGTTGCCTTTTGGTTGTGCTGACTCATTATCGCGCTCCAATAACTGAGCCCTATTCACAACATCTGGATATAAACAAAGTTTGTGAGAAATAAGATATTGACGTATCTCAGGTTTCAAACCTCTTAAAAACATTTGCGTCATTCGCTCCTCATTATCGACCAAATGGGATGCAAACCGGGACAACTCTGCAAATTTAGCCTCATACTGCGACACGGTCATATTATTTTGCTCCAGCTTGATAAACTCCACCTCCTTCATGTGACGAATACTTTCAGGAAAGTACTTGTCGTTGAACAACTCTTGGAACTTCTCCCAAGACATTTTGATTGCGTCAGTCTGGGTACGTTTTACAGATTCCCACCAATGATCTGCTTCTTCACACAACATAAAGGTGGCAAAGGAAACCTTTTGCTCCTCGGAGCATCCCAAGACCTCAAATATCTTGGTGATCTGCTTTAACCACGTCTCGCTTAAGTGGTTCCGCTTCCCAAAAACTCTCGTGGTCCCAGCTCCTTGAACTGCTTAGCGGTGACCAACCGTGGGTTGCCATTGTTTCCTCCTGCATTATGAACAGGAGCCGTCTTCGCCTGATGTTGCATGAATTCTAAAAAGCTCCTAAACTTACCGTCGTTCGTCAATTGATCAGTGTTGTTGTTTACAGGAGGATTATCGACATCCTGTTGCACATTGTCCTGATTATTGATCTATAGAGACTCAACGGTCTCATGTGCTCCATTGCTATTCTCAACAGTCTCGGATGTCATTTTCAAACACTGCCATAAAACAAGGGTTATTTAACATATCACATATTATCCCTATACTCTGACCGACCAAGTAAATACCAAATAAACTTAGGTAGGTCATACTAGTGAAGGAATTCTCCGTCTCTCCTCTCCTAGTTCTTATCTCACATCTCAGCCAAGGATCATATCCCTAAGCTTTGATACCAACTGTGACGCCCCCAAAAATAGGTATACATCACCTATTCTGAGTCGCCAAATACATGGTACAGAATTCAAATACAACTTAATAATACAACTATCGTGTATAATACGACAAAACATAAATTGTGAGTTTGAATACAAATATTGTCTACTAGAGATTATACAAAATCAAAATGAGTCCTCATTACAATTATTTAAAAGGAGTCAAGTAGGGAATAAAATCTACTATCTTCTATGATTTAAAAGGTTTTTCATCACTTTTATCGCTGGGACTCAGCTTAATAAATAATCCACATCATCGAATCACCCCTGCACTACGGCCAAGGATATTCTTTAGTATCACGACCACGAATTATCCATGCACTACGACTTAAGATAATCATGTTTTCATCAACGGTCCTGATCATGCAATAAAACAATTCATCTTTGCACTACGGCCAAAGAGAATCCATAGCCATAATCATACCAAAAACTGTCCATCAATGCACTACGGGCCAATGAGGACTTTTTTCACATCATTTGTAACATTACGATTATGATTATACCGAATAATCCCTGGTCATAATCATACCAAGTCCATCTATGCACTACAGGCCACAGACGACTTTCAACATAATATAAACATGAGGATGATGACAATGATATAAGAATTCAATAAAACAAGTTCAAGAATTAGTTTATCCAGGAACTGATAACGTTCAAATTGTCAACATGATACTGTTTTATAGAGTAAAATTCAAGAATGCTCAGAAGAATATTTCCATGAAAAGATACTGGATAAAGCGCAAATATCAAGGATATTCCACTAATTTCATGGAGTATAGAAGTCAAAACTTTAACCAATCGAGTATAATAAGGAATGGAATAACAAAAGAAATCACCGAGGTACGCGATAGGCAAGCAGCAGGCGGAGTTATTCAAACGAGAATAATAAATAATGGAATCAGTCCCATGTATAAAACGCATGCATGGGATATTCCAATAGAATAATAAAGAACAAAACCAGGTCCGGCGTAAAACGCACAGACAGGATATTCCAACAGAATGATAAATAATGGAACCAGTCAAAGGCGTAAATGCATGATACAGGATGTTCAAATGAGAATGATAAAGAATGGAATAACAGAAGAATTTCACCAAGTATAGGGTATCCCGCGTATACAGGTTATTCCAATAGAATAATAAAGAATGGAATAACAGAAGTTCTCATCATGGATAAGAAAGAAATAATACTCCCTACCATAAAAGAAACTGGATATAGGAGTAGTAAAGTAGCAGACTTCTCTTCTTCTATAGATTTTCTCTCTATAGCTTCTCTCTATAATTTTTCTCTATAATAAGTGCTCTATAGCTTTAGTGAATTGGTGAGAAATGAAGGAAGAATGAGCTTCTATTTATAGAAAAATATAGTTTCGATAATTGCACATTCTAGGGCTCGAAAAATTACATAACAATACCTCCAACTTTTCTTTCATTTTTAATTTAGTCCTGCAAGTATTATCAAACTTACACCACCTCCCCTAATAGTAAATAATGTGAATCAATAGTAAATCATGTGAATCAATAGTTCTAGACATGTGAAAATGCGAATTACAGTATAGTACCTCCATCTATACCTCCATTTTTAACTTAGTCATGTAAGTATTATCAATCTTGCACCAACTCCCCTAATAGTAACAAGAATGTGAAACAATAGTATACACATGTGAACAAATAGTTATAATCATGTGAAATAATAGTAATCAATTGCTCATTTATCCGGTTAAATACCCGATTGGTCAAAATAACCTCCAGACATCAATTTTTATCGAAATAAATGTCGATTTTCACTAACACAAATAATTCCAACATAATGAAACTATTTTCATCAAAAATATAAATTTTGAAATTTCAAAGTTTGACTTTTCCCAAAAAAGTCAACCGTTGACTTTTTGACCAAATAGTAAAAATCGGCAAATTTTGTGTTTATAGTCTATTTTTACTAATTTCATCGTTCCGGACTCAAATATCACGTCCGCGTCTCCAAATTCAACTCCGAGCACAACTTCAATATTAATAACATTCATCATTAATATTATAACTCATAATATTTATCAACCAGGTCGTTCCCAGAAAAGAGAGGGCTTTCCAATAAGGATTTTTCTCCCTATTGGGGCGCAATTAGGTGACCAAACCTCTCATTGACAGAACTTCTAGACATTGTAAATATTGCAATTTAATAATATGAATAACTTTGTCATCTCAATTATTGACTTAATAATATATAATATAATGCGGATGATACTGTGACAATAATCGAATCAATAATATGAGAGATATGATGCAACAATTACTATAGCAATAATTGAGTATAACTGAGTGACTTCTTACGTAAACATCAATAATCAATACCGCAGTGTGCTACTATGCAACCACGCCAGACATTCATTTACTTTACTACTAGGAAGTAGTTCAACAAGATTAATCTGTAAAACTTCCGCCGTTATTTTCAATAAAATACTTTTGTCGTTTTCTCAATCCGACAATAATTCCATTCATGGAGTCCACCAATGATTATGTGTCGTCATGTATGATATATTCCCGACAAAAGAATATTCTCCCACCAATCGAATATTATATAACAACTTGCATACTTTGCAAAATTTATAAATACTACCCACAACTATAATATTATCTCAAATTCACACCATAATATTAAAAAAAATATATTTCGAGAAAATTAAATCTTTATTCGTAAAATTTGGGATTATACAGCCAAATTGAATTCGTAAGAAATAATGAAATAATGAGCTTCTATTTATAGAAAAATGGAATTGATAAGAATTAACTCATTAACGGTCAGATTGATTTACTTTTAATCGACGGTCCATATTTAAAGCAAAATCTTTTAAATAAAATATAATATAGTCTATTTATAATCTAATAAAACGAATAACTTTATAAAAGATTTTACTATGTAAATACTATGCAGATAATTATATAACACTATGCATAATAGAATATAATATATTCTATTTATAGAATAACTTTATAAAAGTATTACATTTTATATAAAAAGATTTTACGTATTATTACATTAATAATACCAACAAAACCGAAGTGACTTATCACGTAAGCATCAATAATTAATCTGTGCTACTTATGCAACCACGCCAGACATCGCATTTTTTAACACCGGGTGTTTCAACAGTTAACGATAAAACTTCCATGTTATTTTCATAAAGTATTTTTGTCGCGTTTTCAATCCGATAATATCCGTTGTGGGGTCCACCAATGATTGTGCCGTTGTACGAATATTCCCCGACCAACCGAATATTATATAACAACTTGCGTACTTTTTAAATTTATAAATATTACCCACAACTATAACATTATATCAATTTCAACCATAATATTCAAAAATTATATTTATAAAAAATTCATCTTTATTCAAAAAGTTGGGGTTTTACAGATCTCATATGAAAATATTAATTTTTTATATAAAAATATCTATTTTCTTTAAAGTATTAAATTTATAAGGGCAAAACTAAAGATTTAGACACTATAGTTGGCAAGTTTTACTTATTTCACCATTAAACTTTTAATTTTTTGAATTACCCTATTAAAGTAATTAAAATCTTACAATTCGGCTAGTCTGTTAACTCAGACTAACTTCTATTAAATTGATTTGAGTTTTTTTCCTACGTGACTTTGGAACAGAAAAGAAAAAATAACAAAAATGACATGACCCAATCCAAAGTGGATTACGCAGTAAAACAAAACAATTGTTAAACAAATAAAACCAAACGAAGCAAATATCTGAGTCGAACTTCAGAGAGAGAGAGAGCAAGCTAGGCGATTGTTGCAAACTAGGGTTCTAACATTGTTGAAGTTAAGAGAGAGAGATCGAGCGACGAAGACGAAGGCGCGATTTGATATTCTAAGGTTTTTTATGCAAATCTCTGGCGAAGCCGAAGGTATGTATGAGTTTGCATTTAAAAACTCTTTCCTTTCTCGAGATTCTTATGCAAATATCTGAGTTAGAATTTTTTTTCACTGATTGTTATTCGATTTGTGTTTAAATGTAACACCCTTAGAATAACTCCTATAAATATCCAAACTAGTTTTTTTTTCTACTGATTGGTTTTCGATTTGGGTTTATATGTCGATCTGGGTTTAAATGTTAAATGTAACACCCTTATGTGTTTTTCTGGACTCTTCATGGTATATGCTTAGACTAACTTCTGTAAATATCCAAATTAGTTTTTTTCTTCCACTGGTTGTTCTTTGATTTGGGTTTATATGTCAATTTGGGTTTAAGGTATATATGATTCGGTACATGATTGTTCATTGATTTAGGTTTAAATGCAATACCCTTATTTCTTCTATTTTTAAGTTATGTATGATTTTGGGTTTATATGTCGATTTCTTCCACTGATATATTTGTTCAATTTTACAATGCTAATTATCTAATGTTGTGCCCTGTACCTATTGCAACATGGGTTTATTTTTTGTGGAGTTTAATCATGGTGGTAGGTTTATTGAAGAACCAATATACCACTATGGAGGAGGTTTTCTAGAATTGCTTCATGACGTTGATGGTGACTGCATGAATGTTGAAAAAAAATATACAACTTACCTAAGAACTATGGATATAAAAAAAATACTGCAGTGTATTTCAAAGTTGGTCATTTGGATATTCGTTATGGTTTAGAGTTGATACATGATGACCATAGTATTAGTTTACTAGTTGAGGAGGGTGAACAGTTTGGTTTAGTTGATCTATACTGTGACCACTCTACTGATGTAGGTGAGAGGGAAGTTGAGCAGAAACTTGAGAGGGAAGTTGATGTTGCTGATGTGCAAGTTGATGCACCAAAGAGAGATGATGATGACTTTACAGATGGAGAAAAAAATGATGACTACGGTGATGTTAGTGATGATGATGGGAATGAGGAGTTGATTAATGCTAGGCTGCATAAGGAAGAGATTAAAAAATCAAAGAATAAAGAGTTGGAAGTTGTTTATGAAGTTCAATTGGATGATGAAGTTGAAGTGGAGTGTGGTTAAGTACTTGAAGGTGAAGTACCTGAACATATAGGGACTCAAGCTTCTAGTTCAGTACATGCTAACAAGGCATCAAATAATTATGAAACAACTGAGAACACATGCAAGAAGAAGAAAAGGGCAAACAAGGCAAGTAAGAAGCAGAAAATTATTGATGAAGATTATGTTGAACCTACTTTTTCATCTGATGATGAGGTTGTAACTAAATTTGGTACAACGGGAATGAAGCCATGGGAAGAAATATATGAATATTTTAACATTGAAGTTCCTGCAACTCCTCCCTCAAGTAGTGATAGTGAGTGGGAAGGTGAAGAGCCAGGGATTAAAGTTAAGAGAATTGTTCCTGTTTATAATCCAAACACTGCAATTAAAGACATTAACTTTGAGCTATACATGACTTTCACTGGGGTTGACCAACTAAGGAAAACAATACAAAATTATGCAGTTAGGAAGGGGAAAGGAATTTGGTTAAAAGTTAATGAAGCTACAAGGGTTCAAGCTAAGTATGCAGTAGGATGTCTTTGGAAGCTTTGGGCAAGCTATGTTCTTAAGGACAAATGGTTTCAAATTAAGGCTTACCCTACTAAGTTCCACAGTTGTATTACGGCCAACAAGATAAAGATTATTAGATGTAAATGGTTGGTAGATAAGTTTGGAAGGACAATTAGAACAAAGCCAAGGATCAAGTTGAGGGAATTGCAAGAGGCAATAAAGCAAAGGTTTAGATTGAAAATTTCTATTGCACAGTGTTTGCAAGTTAAAAAATTAGCATTGTCTAAGATAGAAAAAAGTCTGGCAGAACATTATGAAGGTGTTTGGGACTATGGACAATAGATCCTTAATACCAATCCAGGTAGCACTGTACAAATTAGGACTGATCAGGGCACTTCAAAAAGGTTTCATGTTTTGATGTTGTGAAGAAGAACTGGTTGGAGGGTTGGAGGGTTGGAGGCTTATTATAGGGCTTGATGGTTGTTTTCGAAAGACATATTGTAGAGGGGAGTTGTTAACTACAATAGGTAGAGATGCTAACAACCAGATGTTCCCAATAGCTTAAGCTATGGTGGAAAGTGAAAATAAAGACAGTTGGAGCTGGTTTTTAAATTTGTTATGCAATGATGTTGGATTAGAACAAGGCAAAGGATGGACATTAATTACTGATCAACAAAAGGTGTAGTTTGATTTTATTTTTATTGCATCTTAACAATTATTTGTATTACACATTTATATCATTATACTAACAAAAATTATTTGCATATTTGCATAGGGTTTGGTGCCTGCTATTCAAGAATTACTACCCCAAGCAGAGCATAGATGTTGTGCAAGACACATCTATGCAAATTGGAGAAAAAAGTTTATAGGGGCAGCTCTGAAGGTGATGTTCTGGAAGGCATCGAAGGCCAACAATCTTGTTGATTTTTGAAATGCAATGAAGGACATCAGGAAGGAGTCAAAGGATGCACACACTACCTTGATAGGTATACCTCCTAAACTTTGGAGTAAGGCTTACTTTGATACCACCACCAAATGTGATGTAGTGACAAACAGTATATCATAGTGTTTTAACAGTTGGATCCTAGAGGCTAGGTATAAACCCATCTTAACAATGTTTGAAGACATAAAAACTTAGGTAATAGAGAGAATCCATATCAAGAGAGATCAGATGCTAAAAAGAGATGAAAAAATATGTCATAGGATTCTAACTAAAGTGAATAGGTCTATTGAATTGACAAGGTACTGTGATCACCACTAGGATGGGGGGCATATGTATGAGGTGAGTGACAGGTATGGTAAATATGTGGTAGACATAGTGAAACATACTTGCTCTTGTGGGGTGTGGTAATTATCTGGAGTACCTTGCCATCATGCTGCTATTGGGATACTTCATCAAGAGAGGTCTGTTGAGGATTTTGTGGACCCTTGTTACTACATTGAAACCTTTCGCAAGTCATATAACCACCTGTTAAAGCCCATGAGTGGTAGCAATGGTTGGCTTACCACTGACTTATCAATATTATTGCCTCCATTGACTAAAAGATTGGCTAGAAGGCCAAAGAGATGTAGAAGGAAAGATCCAAATGTAGAATCAAAGCAGTCTAGCAAAGTTTCAAAGAAAGGGACTCCAATGATGTGTTCCAAATGCAAGAAATATGGACATAATAAATCCGGTTATAGGAACACACCTGCCCAAGCACAACCTGGTCCAGAAACACAACAACATACTGCCAGAAGGCCAAAGCTTAGTGTGAGTTATTTAATTTTTAAATAACTATCATTTATATGTTTCCTTCAATTATGAAATGTACATACTAACATATACTCAAATAATATGTGAAAAGAAAACATGGTGGTACAATTGGAAATGGGACTGCAACTGGGGAGAGGACTGGAACTGTGAGACAGAGATCAACCCATGGTGGTGGAACACAGTCTGCAAGTAGCACTGCAGATGGGGGACAGTGAAGGCACTACAATTGGGATCTGTTTTAGTTTAGTATATTTTTGGGGTTGTTTTAGAATTGTTTTGTTATGGTTGTAACCTTTTGATTAATAATGCCACTTTAGTATTTTTTTGGGCTGATTTAGAATACTTTTGTCATGGTTGCAACTTTGGATATTTAAGAATACTTTGGATATCTAGAAATGTAATATGGTTGCATTTGATGCCTTGTAATGTATTGTGTTTGATTAGTTTGATATACAATGATATATGGCAATTTTGATTTGGTATGTAATGGTATTGGCAGTTTATATGCAATTGTTTGGTTTGGTAAGCAATAGTTTGGTATGCAATGATATATGTCAATTTATATGCAATAGTTTGGTTTGTTATGCAATGTTTTACAAATTGTGGTTGGATGCAGTTTGGAACAAGCATTTTTTTTAACTGCATGTGTAGGGCAGTGCAGGGCATTAACAAGGCATGCATTCATAATACATTACATTATCTGCATTAACAGGGAATGCATTCACAATACATTACAGGGCATGCATTCACAATACATTATAATCCCTCTGTTCCCCATTTCCCTGCTTCTTCTATTGAGCATTTTTCGGTTGTTCTTCCTCATTGCTTACACTATTATCTAACAATTGATCAACAAAAAACATCCTAAATGAGGAGGGACTTTCTCCTTTTTTGAATCATCTTTAAAAATACAAACAAAAAGGACATGCATTTTGTTCAATAGGTAAGCTATATCAAAAGCAATACATTTCACAATACACAATACATTGCATTAATAGGGCATACATTTCACAATACACAATACATAAGATATACAAGGCATGCATTCTTTTCTTTTTCATTTACTCAACATATATTACAAAACTTGAGATTTAATGCATTGAATTTCATCTAAATACACAATACATTACAATAACTTCATAGTACATGGCTTAGAATGCTTATAAAGTCATAAAATGAAAACATAACTTCATTACATAGGTTTGAATTCTTAAAATTCCATGAATACATAACTTAATACAACACAAGTCACCATCAATGACAATATCACATACAGTTGTAATTTCTTATTTGCCTCTCCTAGTTTGTAATTTCCAACTCCAATTTTAAGGCCTCCCTTTTCAAATTCTTTAACTTCTCTTTTAGCTTTCTTGTTTTTTTCCTCAGAAAATCGAGTCCATCTTCATTCATTGAAACAGAACTCATTTCACTGTAACCACTATCATGAACCTCATTTTGGGAACTTATGTTCAACCATTGAAAAAATTCACTATATTTATTAACATCCTGTAAAAGAAAAAAACACCCAACCAACTTAAATCCAAAATACATTACAATAATATACAAATTTATACCAAAAATGTACTTACTGGGTAAAAACGACATCCATATAACCTTCGTCCTTTTGATTTGTTCTTTGTGGAGACACAAATAGATGCAGATAGACCACAGAAACATTCTACTCTCTTTAGAGTAACCGATGAGGATCTACTATATTAAGATGTCATTAACAACTTTTTATGTGACGCCCCCAAAATTAGGTATACATCACCCATTCTGAGTCGCCAGATACATGGTACAAAATTCAAACACAACTTCATTTATACAATTGTTGAGTGCAGTCAGATGTAGAATCGACCACGATTAACTATGAGTTTTAATACAAATGTATGTAACTCTCATGGTACCTCGACCACAACCTTACAATGATACTTTACCTAAAAGTATAGTCAAAAACTGTTTTAGAAATTAAAATCTTTGGGAAGTGCTCGAGGAAACCTTCCATACGGGAGGCCGTGCGTCAGGTTATAATAGATATCATATGTCCACAGAATTATCCTTGGTTGACCCAAAAGTTCCCAAAGAAAAACAAGAAGATTACTATCATCTTCTTTCCAATGGTGAGTCTTCTCTTGACATATAAATATCTCCGTTGTCTCCAAGTGAAAATTATATTTCAAATAAACTCCAAGATCATATAGGTAGTGCCCGTAGATATACTCAACAAGTGGATGCGCACAACCCTGTCTTATGATAACACGAGGTTGTATGTCATTAGACATCTTGTATGATAGTGGCAAAACACCCTTCCAAAGTTGGGTTCACCTCACCCTATTTGATTCACCGAATATAACTACTAAATGTTGTATATAATACAACACACTTTTCTATACTGTTTAGGGAGAACCTCCACAGCTAGAGACCACTGTTCTATTCCCATGTTATCCCCGCTCGACCCGACAATATTCTTACGGCAACACTCTTATAACTCATAATCACAATTGTGATTCTGAATTCCTTTTCGCACCCAGGACGAAGATAATTTTCAGCACCTATCTTCACCTAAAACATCAAAATCATGGTTATACCAAATCACAATTCTCGCTTTCAGTAATCATTAAATCATCTTTGCACTACTACCAAAGATATTCATTATTATCACATCCATGAATTAATATTTCATTACTGAGACTCAGCTCAATAAATAATCCACATCACCGAATCATCCCTGCACTACAGGCCAAGGATATTCTTTAGTATCACGACCACGAATTATCCATGCACTACGGGCCAAAGATAATCGTGTTTTCATCAACGGTCCTGATCATGCCATAAAACAATTCATCTTTGCACCCTTGGCCGAAGAGAATCCATAGTCATACTCATATCAAAAACTGTCCATCAATGCACT
Organism: Panax ginseng; assembly: GCA_020205605.1. Classification (NCBI taxonomy): domain Eukaryota; kingdom Viridiplantae; phylum Streptophyta; class Magnoliopsida; order Apiales; family Araliaceae; genus Panax; species Panax ginseng. The sequence continues at coordinate 81,012,684 of CM035147.1, read as the reverse complement.
ATGGGCCAATGAGGACTTTTTCATTAGTATCACAACCATAAATTATCCATGCACTACGGGCCAAAGATAATCGTGTTTTTATCAACGATCCTGATCATGCTATAAAATAATTCATCTTTGCACCCTTGGCTGAAGAGAATCCATAGCCATAATCATACCAAAAATTGTCCATCAATGCACTATGGGGCAATGAGGACTTTTTTTCACATCATTTGTAACATTAAGGTCATGATTATACCGAATAATCCCTGGTCATAATCATACCAAGTTCATCTATGCACTACAGGCCACAGATGACTTTCAACATAATATAAATATGAGGATGATGACAATATTATAAGCATTAATCAAACCAAATCAAGGATAAATATTAAAGACTTTAAATTTATCCAGACATTATCAATCACTTAATAAAATCATAATCTAATATTGTTAATACTATAACAATATTTTAATCACTTCTTAAACTTATAAACAATTACATTTAATTGTTTATACTTTTTCAAATAATGCATTTAATCATTCAAAATTGTCATACTCATAAGATTTCATCATCAATAATCAAATTACTCATCAAAAATCTGCATATACCTTATATAGGATTTTCAAGCCATAAAATCCTATTTACCATTTCTTCAACTCCACATAACATATTTAACTCATATGTTCGTAGCTAAACTATTTTTATGAAAAATACCAAATCAGTCCCAAAAATTATTCTTTTCTGGGATTTAGCATAATATAGTCTCATATTGAACATATATTTTTTTTGACATTTTTAAAATTCATTTACTATTTTTCAAAAATTAATTTCTAATTAATTCCTTAAGAAATTAGCTACCTCACGGTTAACTCCAGAAATTCCTAAATCTTGGCAGGATCTTACACATGTTAATGTGAGCTTCCAGTTTAAATTTCATGGTCATCAGAGTTATAGAACTCAAGTTATAGCGTTTTTCGTCGAAAAAACCTAAATATTGAAATAGTCATAACTTGCTCATTTTAAGTCGGAATGAGCTCATTTTTGGACAGGAGGTACTTTATACCATATACTTTCATGTCCCAAAAGGCCTGAAGTTTTCTCACAAATTAAGTGGCCGAAACAGCCCTTTTAAAATCGTGGCAGCAACCTTTTTTATATTTTGCAATTTTTCGTACTTTGCTAAAATCAGTCCACACGAAAATCTACAACACCTTTTTTAGTGATTCCACTTGGATAATTTAGGAAACTCATAGATCTAACTCTAGAACTTGACCACACTCCAAAATTCGAAATATAATAGGAGATATGGTCAATTGAATTTCATGTTCCATTTTTACCAAAATCTGATTTTTCAACCCTTTGTGATTTCTAAGAAACTTTCATGTTTTCACATAATAACCAATATAACTTATCATAACACTTACTAATACCACATATACCCATAATTTTCATTAGTCCAATGTTTTTATTATGACTTTCATCATAATCCACGTAAATAGATCATTTCCACAATTTAACAAGGAATAAAATACAAAGGATCGTTCACCATGCATGTGGTAATCCACATAGACAGGTTATTCCAACAGAATAATAAATAATGGAATAAAAGAAGGATTCACCATGCATGCGATAGAGACCGCACAGACAGGTTATTCCCAATAGAATAATAAATACGGAACGAGGTCCCCGTAAAAGCATGCATGACGGGATATTCCAATGTAATAAGTAAAAGGCGGAACCGAAGTCGAACAAAATTACTTGACCGTGACAGGATATTCCAAATGTAATAATAAAGAATGGAATAAGAACGAAATCACCATGCATGCGATAGACCCATGATGATGTGTTATTCCAATGAATAATAAATAATGGAACCAGTCATGTAGTAAATGCGCTTATGAGATGAGGATATTTTTTGTAATAATAAAGAATGGAATAAGCAGAAGAATTTCACCAAGTATAGGGTAGCCCAGCATATCTGAGTTATTCCAATGAATGATAAAGAATGGAATAACTGAAGTTCTTTTCATGAATACAAAAGAAATAAGACCCCCTACGAGTACAACAAATAATATTCCCTACGAGTACAACAAATAATATCCCTTACCTTAGAAAGAAGAGTACTGGATATAGAAGTATTGAAGTAGCAGAACACTTTTCTTCTTTCACTCTATAGTTTCTCTCTCAGAGTTTCAAATTGAATTCGTAAGAAATAATGAAGGAATGAGCTTCTATTTATAGAAAAATGGACTGCGATAAGTAACTAACTCATGAAACGGTCCAGATTGATTTACTTTTAATCAAGGTCCATATTTAAAGCAAAATATTTTAAATAAAATATAATATATTCTATTTATAATCTAATAAAACGAATAACTTTATAAAAGATTTTACTACGCAGCATTATACAAACACTATGCATAATAAAATATAATATATTCTAATTATTGTCTAATAAAGCGAGATAACTTTATAAAAGTATTATGTTTTATATAAAAAGATTTTACTAATTAGCCTAATAAAAGCGAATAACTTTATAAAAGTATTCATTTTATATAAAAAGTTTTTACATTTTATTACATTAATAATACCAATAAAACAAAAAGCGAGTGACTTATCACGTAAACATCAATAATCAATACCGTGTGCTACTCTTATGCAACCACGCCAGCATTATTCATTGACTTTTACTACCGAGTAGTTCAACAGTTTTAACGGTAAAACTTCCGCCGTTATTCTCATATAAAATATTTTTTGTGCGTTTTTCTCAATCGACAATAATTCCGTTGTAGGGTCCACTGATGATTGTATCGCAAGCAAATGCGGATATTTCCCGACAAAAAAAATATTTCCCGACTAATCGAATATTCCCCGACACAACGAATATTTTATATCAACTTGCTTACTTTGCAAAAAAAATAAAAAAAATTCATATATTACCCTTAACTTTAAACTTTTACCAATTTAACTATTTACCAAAATAGAAAAATTGAATACTTTTATTTCATAAAAATTCGGGGTCTCACATTTTAGGTGTTCAAATGGTTTGAGAAGATGAAAACCCCTAATTTTTCCCTTTCATTTTGTCCGAATCAATCTCCTTATCTAACATAGAATGAGTTGGAACCCTAGTTTGCAGTATTAAACGAATGAAGAAATCAGTGAGCCGAATAGGAGTATAACCAGAAAATAATACATACCTTATAAATAGAACCTTCTTCCCTTTGATTTTTAGTTCTTGTGGAGATTCAAACTGATGTGGCAAAACCGTTGAAATTTTCCACACTTTTGTAGCAATCGATGAAGATCGACTAAGACAAGATGGTAGTAACGTTCCCCTGGGAGTTCGAATGCTTTGAGGAGATGAAATATAGCAATAACTCTAATTTTCTCCTGCTGATTTTGGGTGAATTAATCTCAAAATTGGGTGTGTTCATATACAACCCTTGTTTGCAAAAACTCAAATGCGTGAGTTTATAATGACCTAAGAGAAGATGAGTTGTTTTGTCACGTAAACCAGCTGTGCTCAGTCATGTCAACTTTGTTATTTTTCCTTTTTTGTTCCAAAGTCACGTAGGAAAAAAACTCAAATCAATTTAACAGAAGTTAGCCTGAGTTAACAGACTGGCCCAATTATAAAATTTTAATTAATTTAATTGGGTAATTCAAAAAATTAAAAATTCAGTGTTGAAATAAGTAAAACATGTTAACTATTTGCCAATTTATAAGTTATATTTGAAATCTGTTAATTTTAGAGGGATAGAATTTTGAAGTTTATTTGAACTTTCAAAATTTCTAATTCCAAAGGTAACCAAACATGCACATAAGTAGTATCCGTTAGGTTTGTTGGATTACAATCGTTTGTGGTGATAATATTCCGTTGAGTTACAAGTGAATTTCAAAGGCATTAAACATTTCAAATGTTGTGCAGCCAAACATATAAGATAGAATTTAGTTCGCATACTTGTTTGGTAATTACTCCATCCGTTCTTATTTAAATGATATTTTAAAAATAGGTACAAGAATTAAGATAATGAATAAAAAACAATAAATATAGTATTTAATTATCTATAATACCCTTAAATCATTAATTTATCATAGCACAAGAGTTTAAAGTACCAAGAAAATAGGCAGAGTAATGAGGGATAATTTTAAAAAAATTATCATTAATTCTCCTATAATTAAATAAATGTCAATTAATTAGGGACAAATAAAAAACTCTAAAGCGTCATTTAAAAAAGGACAGAGAGAGTATTATTTTATTATATTACCTTCAAAATTATGTTTGATTCAATAAATATTTAGTTGTATGTAGTTATTAAAGTAAATTATAAATCAAAATATCAAAACATCGGTAACATTATTATTTTATTTTTTATGATTTATTGCATTACGAACGTGATGAGCTAATATATATTCAATAATGAACATAACGAAAAACATTTAAATTGATGTAATTGTATTACGTCCGTAATAAGTTAATACACGTAATCAGTGAATAAAACAGAAAAAAATTGATATTTTCACATGACTTTTTGATATTTTCACATATAAAATGTTGTTATAGATGCATAACGACGCTAAAAATCGTCGCTATAGGATCTATAGTGACGATTTTCATGTGAAAATATCAAAAAATTATGTGAAAATATTAATTTTCAACAAGAAAATGTGTCAAATTAATGTAATAACGTATTGCATTACAAAACTATTATATTGATTTGATGCGAACCAAATAGTACCTTAATATATTTTTCCTTAAATATATATAGAGTTCGGTTCTAGTCCGGACTCTCGGACTTTCTTAAAATACGGATTATTTTTTTTGCTTTTTTTTAAAAAAATCAACTAAAAAAAAGTTTAATATTTTATGGAACTGAAATTTTTCCATAATACACTGTTTTGAGTGTGATTTGGATATATATAACAAAACATAGCTGTACATACTACTATTTTTCCAAAATTATTTTTAGTGCAAAAAAGTTATTATGTTTGTGAATTAAAAATTTTATATTTAAAAAATACTTTTGTAAAATAAATAAAATTCACTGAGCGTGTTTAATCTCTTCAGATGAAACAAAAGTTGCACAAAAAATATATTTCGTGCAGGCCAAAACTTTTCTGCACACAAGTAAGACTGTAAAATGAGTAAATAGTTCGGGTTCGATTCGTACTCGCTCGATTAAAAATTTGATTCGAGCTTGACTCGAAATATAAATGAGTCAAATATGAGCAAATTTTAAAGTTCGATAAATTACTCGAACCTCTTTAAATTATAATTTTCTATTGATACTTGAATCATATTCGTTCAGAAAGTTCAAATTGCTCGGACTCGATTCGGAATTGTGCTCGACTCGGTAGCTAAATGAGCCTCAATCAAACCTTATTTTATACTCGATAAATTTTGTGAACAAAATCTGAACAGCTCAATACTCGGCTCGACTCGATTCGTTTACACCCTTACACACAAGTGTATGTTTGATTACTCAGTATTTGAAAGTTCAAATATATTTAAAAAATTTATTCGTCTAATAGCAGTTTATTTTAAACATAATTTATTTTAAGCGCAATTTATTTTAAACGTAATTTATTTTACTTTCAATCACAACGTTTGAAATCCAAATATAATACACCAAAATTGATGCGATATACTTGAATGTTCAAATACTACAAATAAACACTACTGTCGCAAACGTAGGCAACAAAATTGATATGCTATTGTCAATTGAGAATTACTTCAAATTGAGTATTGTTTGATAAAATTAACTAATTAAGATCTGAATAATTAATATATTTTAATAATTAAGATAATTTGAGTGAAATAGTATCTAAATTTAAAAAGTTGTTTGATAACTAAAAAATATAAAACATCTGAATGACTTTTAAATTTAAAAATATCACAAATTAACTTTTCAAAACTCAATAATGATCTTAAAATTTAGAACCGATGAAATACAATATTTATAGAGTATAAATTTAAATTTTTCTTTAAGAGACGACTTTTAATGATTTAGATTTATATATATTCCTCTTATAAATTAAGAGACGATAAGTGAAAAATAAAATTTTATCAAGTAATTTAATCCTCTTATCAAATCAAATATAAAACTATTAAAAGGTAAATAAACACTAATTTAGGAGGTGTTTGATAAAAACTGAATGTATTTGAATGAAAAAAAGTTATTTGATAATTGACATGTCTGAAACATCTGAATAACATATTTTTATTATTTTATCCTTCTGAAAAAAATCAAAATTATTGTAAATTTATTTAATATTACTTAATATAATAGTTAATATTGTAAAAAAAAATTATTTAGCCATTATTTAGCACAAAAAATAGGATTTAGTCATTCAATCTAAATGATCTAAATAACTGATCGATTCAACCATTCAAATAATATTTTTTAAACGTACTAAATAGCTGAATTCATCAATTTTTTTTAAACGTATTGAATAGCTGAGTCCTCAGTCATTCAGTAATTCAGTACTAATGAAACAGCCATTTAGTCTCCATAATAACTCTATTCAGATTCTTGTAAGTAAATTCTGAGATGCTTTTCTTTTTAAGTAAATGCATCATTATCATGTCGTATGAATGATTAAATAGAAGATTGTTTGTGTGTGTGAGCGAGCAGTCAACACAGCTGTGGGAGAGTGGGAGTGGTAAAAGATTTGATTTGATTTGATTTGATTGAAAAAGAAAAACTTGGAAAGTAGTGAATTCTTTTCTTTGGCTTTATGCTCCTTAGTCCTTTCTTTCTCCTCTTTTTTGAATCCAAAATATAGAAAATGTCCCACTTACAAGAAAAACGAAAAAGCATAATGATGTGATACTATGCTATGTTACTCCAACATTTTAATATTTGTATAAATAAATATTTTAACTTTTAAAATTTTGGTACTCGCATGATTATCATGTGAGATTCACTTATGCACAATATATATATACTAATTATGTTCCGTGGCTCCAACATTATATAGACGATGAAATTTATTCTAAATTTTAAACGGTTCAAATAATTTATTAGAATGAAGCGAAAAATTCAAATTAAGTTATATTTTATTAGATATATATATATATATATATATATATATATAAGTTAATAATTTTACTTGTAAAAACAACAATATTATTTCTTATATCTTTATAAATGAAATATGCTTATTTTAGGAAGGAATTTGAGAATTATACCAAGTAAGGTTATCATATTCGGATCGATCATTGAATCAAAAAAGGTATTGGGTGAATAGATAGTGAATCTAACCAGTGATCGAACCGTTATTGACCTAGTGATGTTATTAATATATAAAAATATATCTTATTAGTAATTAATAAAATTTTAAAAAATCTCATTTTTATGAACTAAAATATAATAAAATTGAGTTATAATATTATTAAAAATGGTTAATTTTAATATTAAAACATAATATATAAAAATATTTTTTGTTTAAACCGAATCGGAGTGTCAACCGGCTCAGACTTTTAAAACCATGATTCCAAGGTTTAAGAAACTTTTAAAAAAAAATTTGTAATACTTTTCAAGTAATATATCTCACATGCATATCGTGTCAAGTTATAGTATTGTTACATTAAATTAAGGAGAGAGTTATTTTTAAATGTGTTTCTGATATTTTTATATGTTTTTTTTTCACATAAATGTAAAATTTATTGTATGTTCATGTGAGAGAAGACCATGTAAAAATATCATAAATACATATAAAAAAAATCAATCCTCTAAATTAAATAGGTACGCATTAACTTACACGTCTAACTAATCTTGTTAAAATTATCGACATTAACATGTTAATAGTAGGGGTGAGTATGATGCGGTGCGGTTTCATTTGGTGCAGTTTCGATTCTAAAATCAATTCAAATAACAAAATTTTATGCAATTTAACATCACACAATATTACATATCACTTTGATAACACACATAACCTTACTTATAATATTTTTCTAAACAAAAATTAAATATAATAAAGTAATATGATGTAAATTATTAGAGTAGAATATAGTAGAGTAAACAAAAACTAAATACAATCTTTGTTACTCTACTCTTAGTAACAATATGCTGTAATATTCTTTGTAACAATATGATGTTATAATTTACAGACTACTCTACCATATTACAGTATATTGTTACCAAGAGTAGCTCAATCATATTACGACATATTGTTAACAAATATCATATTACAGTAATATTACAATCATAATACAAAAAGTCAGAAACATTATAGGCTTCTCTACAAACATGGTGCGATTTTGGCTTTATGTGTGCAGTTTTGGCTAATAACCAAACCGGAACCGTAAATTCGATTTTTCAACCCACCTAAAACCGCCACATATGCCGGAATCGTTGGTGCGATTTTAATTGGTGCAGTTTGTACGATTTTTAATGCGATTTCGATTCTAATTTGATTCCTTGCTTAGCCCTAGTTAATAGTCATGTTAGACGTGTTAACCCCTTTACACAAATTATGGGGATAAATCAACTTTTGGTATTTGTACTGGGACACGACTTACAATTTGGTATTCGAAGTGAAAAAAGTTACAAACTGGTGATTGTACTCGAAAAATCTTACACTCCGTTAAACATTAGGGACACGACTTACAATTTAGTACCTGAAGTGAAAAAAGTTACAAACTGATGATTGTACTCGAAAAATGTTACACCGTTAAACAGTAGGGTTTCATCTTTATTCTGTTTGAAAATTAGGATTCTCTTCTTCTATCTTTCTTCTTCTTCTCTTATTCTTCTTGTCTCGATTCTCCATTGATTACTGGTTCTTATACTCCCTCCGTCCCAAATTAACTGCTCAATTTTGACTTTTTTAAGTCAAATTAATTATTTTAGAATTAATAATTAAGCATATATAAATATATTTCTAAAATTATAAAAATTAGGATTAGTAATAAATCAGATATACTTTCTTTTGGTTATAATCTCTTCACCTATATTTTAGCAAAAATAGTAAAAGATTAGTTTTAAAATGGTCAATTTGACTTTAAAAAGTCAAAACCGAGCAATTAATTTGAGACGGAGGGAGTATTTATTAAAGGGTTTTCAGTGTTTAATTGAAAGGATGAGCTCGTCTTGGAGTGGAATTGTAAATGAAATCGGGGAAGAAGATTGTAGTTCATGCAACAAAATGAATGGATTACACCGAGTTCCTAAGTTTCTGGTGCCATTGTGGGAGCGAATGGTGCGAATGTGGGAGGCAAGAAAAGATGGAACAAAACATCGAGGATCTTCTTCGCGTCGACTTCGCTTCTCTCTCTGTATGTTTGTCTTTCCCGTTTGATCAATTTTAACGATTATTTAAAAATTAGAAAGTACAAGTACCAGATTACAAAATTTTTTGAGTACTATCACCAGTTTGTAACTTTTTTCACTTCGGGTACCAAATTGTAAGTCGTGTCCCTAATGTTTAACGGAGTGTAATATTTTTCGAGTACAATCACCAGTTTGTAACTTTTTTCACTTCGAATACCAAATTGTAAGTCGTGTCCCAGTACAGGTACCAAAACTTGATTTATCCCCATAAATTATGTTATACAAATAATATAATATTGCATATGTTCCTTATTTATTAATTAGTAACATAATTCCATCAATGCATTAAGAAATTTTTAGCAAAATATTCCATAAGGCAACATGCTTAAATAAATTATTCAAAATTTGTTTATTTAAGGTAAATTATGACATCATGTAATATTTAAATCATAATTATTTTAATTAAACGAGTTGAATCGTGCTAAATATGGGTAGTTATTCATAATTCTTGTTCAATTCATATAATTATTTTTTTAAATGTATTAACTCGTTTATTATATAAAAAAAACATTCATAATCGTCACTAACCTTCTATTTTTTTACGTATCATGTTATTGTTTTGTATTGCAAATTACCTTTTATATTCACATTTATATTAAAGGTAATTATTAGATTATATTTGTGAAAATAATAATCATTTTAAATTTATATTTTATATTGCTAATGTCTATGATTATGAAGAATCCGAGAACTATAACATAGATTCGTATGATCTTCCCCTTTTTAGTTCTGCGTGGGTCTTCATTCATTTCATTAGGATGACTATTAAGTTGCCCCATAAAACTACTTTTAGCCATTTGTTGATCTTTATAGCTTTTGGCGCGCTTATATTTTTAAATTTTGATGCACATTTTACTTTTAGTCCTTATAGGGGGACCGGGAATTTTTGACCGATCTAGCTATCAGTCCAATTTTTCTTGACTACCAAAAAATATGTAGTATTTATTTTAATATTTTTTTTTATAAAATTCAATGATTTAAGTGTAATTTAGATAGATATAAAAAATAGTGTTACACAGACTCTACAAGACTACAACATTGTTTTTTATATGTATTCAATTTACACTTAAATCACTGGATTCTGTAATAAAATAAAAATTCCTTTGACTCTCAAAAAATGTATAGTATTTATTCCAACTGAAATTTTTACAGAATCCAGTGATTTAGGTGTAATTTAGATACATATGAAAAACAGTGTCACATAGACTCTACAACACTGTTTTTTATATGTATCCAAATTACACCTAAATCACTGAATTATAAAAAAATTTCAATTAGAATAAATATTATACATTTTTTGGGAGTCAAATCCAAAAACAAATAACTTAGACGATCGCTAGACCAGTCGAAAATTCCCAGTCCCCCCCCCCCCCCCCGGATTATTGTTTTACTTTTCCATACTCTTTGATAAGGTTATAAAATAAGAAAACAACCGATCGATTCAGATATTTCGACTAAAAGTTTGATTCGAACTCGGCTCGAAATATAAATGAGTCAAATATGAACACATTTTAAAGTTCAATAAATTACTCGAACCTCTTCAAATTAAAATTTTCTATTGATACTCAGATCATATTCGTTGGAAAAATTCAAACTGCTCGGGCTCGATTCGGAATCGTGCTCGACTCGATAGCTAAATGAGCCTCAATAAAATCTTATTTTATACTCGATAAATTTTGTGAACCAAATCTGAGCAACTTAATACTTGAATCGGCTCGATTCGTTTACACCTTTACTCTTTTATACCAAAATAAAAAATCGTTAATTTTGAATCAATTCAGCAGTTTAAAAAATATATTTTTTATGACTCAACAATTCAAGATTTTTTTTAAATTTTACTTGTCATAAATTTATTTACAATGACTTTTCAAATTCATAAATTAAATGTAATGTATCCTCTTTATTTTCGTATTCTTATTTCAAAGAATTTGTTTAATTCTTCTTGACTTTATTTTCGTCAATCAAACAAACCATAAACCAAACCATTCATTCAAGTAGGTCGAGCCAAATTAAGATCAACATAATAAATATTATTTGAAAGATGATAATACTAACATATTTTTTTATAACAAATATTATTATTATATCGTTAACGATGTAATATTTGTATCATTAATTGTGTACTGATAAAATTGGATGAAAAGTATAATAGAGGAATCCTTATTCTTTTAACTTACTTACAATTTTAATAAATTTGGGGCTTTTATCACATATATTAGAATTTTATGAAGCACATACAAATTTAGAGATAAACATAAAATAAAATATACCTTCAAAATTATAAATTTTGTAAATAAAATTATTTTGTCAAACTCATGGAGTTTATATCCAAAATAAAAATAAAAATCGAAAGAAAAAGATTTAAAAAAATGTAAATAAAGGAGTAGGAGCTAGAGAAATGTCAAAGGACTAGGATTCATTGTTCAAAGAGTCCTTCTAGGGTCACATTCTTGTAGCGACATTTTAGCGATTTTTTTTTTTTATATAGTAATTTTTAAAAATGTATAGTATTTATTTCAACTGAATTTTTTACAGAAAACATTGTTTTACAAGGTCTGTACAGTTTGTACAGTGTTTAGGTGCAATTTGGATACATACAAAAAACATGATCTGTACAACCCTATTTCTTATATTTATTCAAACTACACCTAAAATATTATTTTCTATAAAAATAAATAAATAAAAATAAAATAAATACTATATATTTTTTAAAAAATATCACTACAACAATATCCCCTAAACTTATTGTTGTCCAAAAATAATTCATCTGGTTTCAGAAGTAAGGGAAGGGAGAGGCACAATTCCCTAAATCCAGCAGCAGAAGCCACGTGTTTATTTCTGTTCAAGACAAATGATTCACGGGTTTACACTTTGTACACCAATATTTTCAGACCCTAAAAAGTTATGCTCCAACCCAAAAAGATATCGACTGAATAGATATTAAACCGATGACGTTATAAAAAATACAAAATAAAAAATAAAAAAATATATATTATTAATAATAACTAAAACATAACAAACGTAGGAAAATTTTAATTTCAATATTATGTAAATCTTGTCGAATTTTGATTTTTGTTATGTTATACACTCGAACATATGATTTTATGCAATTAAATAAGAGACGTTTTCAATTAAACTTATGACCTTTAATTTAAGCTAAAATTTTAAAATAAATTAATGTCTTTTGGCTTTCTTTTTTCAGTAACCCAAAGAGCTAAAGGGCAAGATGTCATTTTCAATTTATTTTCTCTTTTTCCTCAAAATTTTAAATTTTTTCAAACAAACCCTAAAAAAATAAATTTCAAAATTTTAAATTATGTCTATTAAGGCACATTCAAATGTAGTTAATATTACCTTTGCCAACAAAAAGAGTTCTATTTTGATTAGTTAAAGTCAATTTGTAAATATTAAAATTTAATATTTATGTGATTCGTGTAAGTTTTTAAAAACAATAATGATAACACTTTTTAGATAGCTATATTATTACATAAAAATCAAATAATCTCACATAAATTTTTAACATAATATTTTATAAATTAATTTTAACAAGTTAAATTATGTCTTCTACTGTGGAGTAAACTTAAAATAAGGGCCTTTGAGCAGGCCCAATTTGATGTCTACTGTTTTTCGTTTGGCAGATGGTCCAATTTGATGTCTAGAAGGTTTAGGGCTAAGTAAGGAATCGAAATCGGCTCTAAAATCGTATCAAAATTGTCACAAACGATTCCGACACATATGACGGCGTTAAAATAATTAATAAACCGCACATAAGATTTTATGCAATTAAATAAGAGACTGACATTTAGACATGCTCATGCACCGCTCAAACCGCACGGCTATGTATATTATACTTAATTTATTTATTTTTACCAAATATGAGTAAATTTAGGGTTTTGGGACCAATAAATAAGGCACAAAAATCTACTTCCTTTTTTCTCAATAAAAAGAAATCCAAAAAGAAAAAGAGGAAAAGTTTAAATATAGTAAAAATATAGTTGGGTCATTTGGTTATGAAATTGAAACTGAACCAAATAAAACCGCATCGCAAGTTTTAAAATCACATGGCACCAATTACAAGCGATGTTATATACGGTTTTAAACTTATTAAGTCACACCCAAATAATTTCGTGTTGGATTTGAATTTCTAACCGCATGTACTCATCATAATTTTGTTTCATGTTTATTTGGCACTTATTTTTAATACGGTCATTTAGTCCTTGTATAATGCTCTTTCACTTCTAATAAAATATAGAATTATGATTGATTTTTTGAAGTTAATTTTAGATATTTTAAAATTAAAAATTGACATATATACATATACACAGTCCATTTCTTAGCCTCACTTTTATTGAGCTCACCATGTATTTTTTTTATTTCAATTCCAAAAATTATTATACATTTTTTATTAGTTGTTTAAAAAAAAAAAAAAAAAAGGCAGGGTGAGCTCGGGGTGAGCTCAATAAGGGTGAGCTTAAGATCCATTTCGTACATATACATATATATATATATATATATATATATAAATTTAGACAATATAATTATAAAAATAATAAATTATTTAAAAATACTATTAGTTATAGATTTATCGCTTCAAAAATTTAGATGAAAGACATCTATTTTAAATTTAAAAATATCTCATAGTTTTTAATGATTTATTTTTGTTTTTAATGGTTTAAAAAGTCTCAAATTATTTTTAAAAAAGTTAATATTAATATTACTCTTTCTTTATTACTTTATATTAAAAGTAGAGATATATTATCTTACTTTTTCATATCTCAATACAATTCACTCCAACTAGATACCAACCTACCACTACGGAAATAAAAATTATTTTATTTTAATTCAAATATTTATAAACTAATTGTAAATATATAAATATGTTTTTCCCAAAAGTTAAATAAAATTTAAATTTTATAAATTAATTTTAAAAGTTTTAAAATATATCTATTATTTTTGCGAGCGAAGGGAGTCCATAACTCAGGTCCTCCTTCTCCAAAGCTAACAAATCCAGATATAAAACTAGTTTTTAGAAAGAGAAAGAGGGGAAAGAAATCGAAGCCATGGACGGAGAAGATGGTAAACAGCAAAAGCACTTAGTGCTAGCACACAACCTATTTCTGCTCAATCAACCCGATGTTGACGACATTGAAAAAGTTCGCCTACGAGATGAAGTCTTCACCGCCGTTGTAGCCGACGGTATGAATCTTACAAATTTGTGTTATAATTAGTTATTTGTCTCCATTCTCATCTTAGGGTTTTTGAAATTGCAATTGCTGATTGCAGATATGGCTCCACTGTACGAAACCCTAGCCATTTGTTCTGTCTTGAAAATGGATCAGAAGGTTCTCGATTCAATGCGTGCTAAGATCGATGATGAGCTCAAGAAGATAGACGAAAAGTCAGTGTCTTATTCTCTATATATATGTCTATATATGTGGATTAAAAAAAATTGACCCAAAAAAATGCCTATATTTAGGGTTTTCCAAACTGAATTGGTATTGCATAGTGTGAAGATGTGAAAATGTAGTTGTTATTTTATATGGATGTTACTCCAATTTTATGTTGAATTTTAGTGAAGGATATATATTTTGATGAGAAATTTGACATCTTTGTTGCTGCAATCTGTATTTATCTTTGTCTAATTCGGCAATTGTGTATTTTTGGGCATTTAAACTTGTTTTACTTATGATGTAAGTATGTCATTTGAACGTTTGCGTTGTGCTTGCCTGCTTTTTTATTTTTTCCTATCAGTCTGAACTTGGCAGGTTGAATTTTTGGGATGCAATCAATAAATTCTACTGAAGTTTTGTGCTTTTTTTGGGGCCTTGGGCAAGATAATTCTACCTCTTCTTAGTTTAGTTTGGTCTTGTGAAGCAACACTTGGAAACCAATTAAAGTTTGTTCCTTACATAAGATACTATTTTCAGCTATTTATCCATTTTTCAAGACTCATTTTTATCAATGGAGATTCTGTTGGACTATTGAGAATATGTTGATTGTTATCTATGGTGTACTATAGAACATAGTATTTTAATTAATTACTATGAGATTGAAAAAATATCAATCTAAGGGCTTGCTATCCAGGATGATATACTTAGACTTGATCTGGTCCTTTGTTCAGTTTTCTAGTTATTCACGAATTTTTGTTTGATTCTAGCTTGGTGTGAGATGAACCATGTTACACTTGTATTAACACTTCAAACAATTACTGAGTGTAACAATTGTGTATAGTATGTAAATTTGTAAAGGATTATGAATATTTATTTAATGAAATAAAATTTTAATGGAAATTATTTTGTGCAAATGCTATGAATGGATAAATATATTTGTATTATATACTCCCTCCGTCATAAGATAAAAGTTCTGGTAGACTTTTTACGCATATTAAGAAGAGGAATAAAATGACAAAATTATCCATAATAATATGTCATTAATCATTTCCAATGTAGGCAAGAGAGTGACTTTCTAGCTTTTCAATTCAAAATATTTTCACCACATAAATAATTATACTTATTAATATGGAGAGAGAATTAGAATAAGAAAAATATGAGATATTTAATGCTAATGGTATAATAGAAAAAATTGTGTAAAAGTTTGGTTATTAAAGAAAAGTAGACATTTAACCTGAGACTATCTAAAATTGTAATAAGGACTTTTATCCTGGGACGGGTCCTGGGACGAAGGGAGTATTTATTAGCCAATTAAGTGATAAGAGATGTAAATTAGTAGTCAATCAAGGCTACATAACTTAATTAGTTTGAACTATCTAAGGAACAAAAAGGAAAGCCAAGAGAACTTAATTAATCAAGTTCATTACAAGTTAAGTGAATTAAAGCTCAAGTTAGTAATTAACAAGCTTTGATGCTAGCCTTGTGTGGCATAATAAAAAGGGGCAAGGCAATTAAGCAATTAACCTAGTTGGCAAACCCAAGTGCCATGCTAATTGGGAGAGTCCAAGAGAGAAATTAAGAAGCTCTAGTTCATGTTACTTTTATGGTCCAATAAGAGAATTATAGTGGCCCAAGGCATTAACCAAGCAAACTTTGATGTGAGCCTTATGAATGGCCATTTAAGAGTCCCAACCTAAGATGCAATTCAAGTTAGTGCTAGCATATGAGAAGCCCAAGTAGCAAGCCCAAAACCTAGCCCAACTTAAAGTCCAATATGATGCTATAAAAAAGAAAGGGGAGGGAGGGAGGGAGGGAGGAGGGGAGGAGGGGAGGGGGGGGTTACCAGGCCATGAGGGCTATGTGGGAGGGGTTCCACAAATCTTCAACCACCTCAAACTACTCCTAGCAACTCCCATCTCATCCCCTAAAAAGTGGATCTTGGTTCCCCTATTTTTTCTAGCTTTAAGCCTTACATTAGCTTAATTAAATGGATGATTAAGGTTGATGAGGATTAACCCAAGTTATCTTGTGGAGCCTAGTAGGAATAAGAGAAGGGGAGGGGCTTGACTAGATGAAGACTTAAGTAGAGAGACCAACTTATAATTCTTTCAAAGTTCTTCTATAAATAACCAAGTCATTAGTTCTTCCAACGCTTTGTTCCTTTGTTACCAAGTTAGAAACAAGAAAGCAAGAGAGCTAGAGAGGGAGAGTACTCGGTTAAGAAGGGGTAGAAAAGGAGAGCCATCTAGCAAGCTTTTAGCCAAGAAGGAAGGAGATCAAACATCAACAAACTTAGCAAGAAGAAGAATAACCATTTGAAGGTTTAAAAGTTTTTAAAACCCTAGCTAGTTCATTTGATAGTTTGAATTTTATGTTATTCATGTTTGATGTGGGAGTTTGTTGTGTAATGTGGAACATGGTGGATCCGAAGATATAAGGTGTTCATGTTGGTGGTTATGTGTTTAATCTTTAGTTGGTTGCATGAAAATGAAAGTAAGAACCTAAGTATGAAAATATGAAAAACTTAGTTTGTAAATTGTTTTTCAAAAACTCATAACTCATTGTGCATAATGTATTTTTGAGATCTGTCAAGGGTGGTAGATGCTCTTATGAGTCATGTAAACAACCCAAGTGGAACGAGATTAAAATCTGTTAAGAGTAATTTATGACAAATTTTCTAGGGAAGCATGATGTTTTGAAAACCCTAAAACTAGTAAGATTTTCAGGTCACTGTTTTGGCTAATAAACGTTTTTGAAAAATT
Organism: Panax ginseng; assembly: GCA_020205605.1. Lineage (NCBI taxonomy): Eukaryota > Viridiplantae > Streptophyta > Magnoliopsida > Apiales > Araliaceae > Panax > Panax ginseng. Next base: position 80,995,211 of record CM035147.1, on the reverse strand, counting down.
AAGGCTTTTTGGGGTTTGTTAGTGTATGAACCCTTTAATCTAAAAATCCCCGCCTAGGCGCTAGGCCCCCCCTTGGCTCCCCGCCTAGGACCTAGGGCCCCCCTTGCCGCCTCTAAGCCCCCAGGCGCCTCACCTAGGCCCAAGGCAACAAAAAAATCCCTCTAGAAAATTAGGCGGGTTCTAGGCGGAGAGATTTTTTTTATTTTAATAACTACCCAAACCAAATCTCGATATATTTATTTTTCTAATGATTTACCATATTCATAATACAGGTTGTAGCATATCAAATCACAACAAGAAGTGAATAATATCAAGTCAAAATGGATACATTTGTAATATTTAGTTTAATTCAATTTTATAATTATTAAATTTATGTTTAGTTTCTTAAGTTTTAATATTGAATTAAATTCTTGAAATTTTATTATTTAATAGCAATCCTGTTGATAAATAAAACTAATACGTTAAAAATTTGTTTAAACTTTGAACAATTGCATGCTTGTGTTTGAACTTTGACATTAGCAATATGGATATGTGTTTGAACTTTAAGAAAAGGCCTTTATTATCTTTATTATAGATTGTTTTGCTTTATATTATTATTTTATAGGCCCCCTAGGCGCTAGGCCCCCCTCGACCTCCCGCCTAGCTCCTTTTAGAACATTGTATGAACGTAGTGAGTCGCTGACCAAAATTTGAGCTCATTCCAACTTCAGATGAGTGAGATATGAAGCATTGAAGTATTGAAGCAAGAAAGGTAAAATCGACAAAAATATGGAAACTAGGGGTTTTGGTTCTGGGGAAGTAGTGTCGTAGCGCTAGCTTTTGCATACGATGAGTCGGTCAACTATGACAGATCATGGCGCAAGTAGCGCAGACATGCGTATGTCGAGGCGCTGGTTTGGGCAAGTGGCACATGGCTCTGGCGACCAAGCACAACAATGTTGGTTCCGAGTGCGCAACGCCGTGCCAGGTCTTTGAAATTTTTGTTAACTTGTTTCGATTTTTAAAATACGAACATCGTGGAAATTGTAGAATTAAAGTCAGGAATATGAATTAAGTTAAATTAAAAACAAACCGATGTGTGGAGTTAAAATGTGACTAATTGGTACGTCAACCTTAATTAAATGTGTAGGTCATTTGGAGAAAGAAATAATAGGTTATCAGTAATGAGCGTATCATACAAGTTTTCTAGCTATGTTAGTTCTTAAATTATTTAAATTGTGTTGTATGCTAGTATTCGCACTTACGTACCATTGGAAAGATTTGTTTAATTATTGAATTGTTAAAAATTTTAAGGTTCTGTTTATTCATGAACTGTGTTAAGAAGTATGTCTATGCCATTTGTTTCGGCTAGACATACATTGAAATGATTTATTGAATTGATAAAAAATTTATTTGAAGATTGTTAATGTACCCCAAACCAAATTGTTTTGGTGTGGACTCTTATGTTAAAATTGAGATAAACAACCCTGATAAAGGGAAAAACTGATATTGGACGTTATGATTCCGGTTTACGCTTATGCGTCTAGATTTGTATGTTGTGCACAATTTCATATTAGACTGATCTCCTAAAGTACTTGTAGAGAATGTTTTCAATCTTTGTGATTGTTAAATATTTGTTGGTTTACAGTTGAATAATTGTTAAACCTTGTTCAAGAGCTCAAGGTCTCTATGACTGCTCAGTATGATGTTAAAGATGTTTAAATTAAAGGAATCTCTTTTATTCCTGTTTATTCAACTTCACAATTATTGTTTCAGATTTCAAAAAAAGATTATTATATTCATGAGATGTTTATTACATTGTAATATTAATTGTTGAGCAAATAGTTGCTCACTCTTGCTTAAATTAAATGTTTTCAGCTAAACTAGAGAGCTTCAAAGGATCCGATAAAGACAAGGGAAAATGAAAAGTTAATGAATAGAAGATCTTATGTATTAACTAATATTAATAATGATGTAATATTTTGGTTGATATTTTATTTTGTATTTGTAAAGGTTTAAGAACCTGGGAGTAGACTAAGACTTGTTGTAAGAATATTGTAACCTTCTTTATTGTCTTTAAGAAATTCCTAGATAGATGTGTTGAATGGGTAGTACCATGAGCACCATATCTAGTGTTTTATTAAGTACACGAACGTGTGGGTGTTACAGATTGGTATCAGAGCTGTAAGTTATAAACTCAGGTGAGAATATCTTAGAATATAACCTTAATGAAATTAGTGAAGATAGTAAAGAGATAAGCTCATTGAGTTTTAAGAGAAGAATTGAGAAAATTCATTGAAAGAAATAATAATAAAATAAAATGCATTGTTATTTAATAAATAGTAATATATTTTTATTGTGAGGTACTGCTAATTATTAATAAATTAAGTTATTAATTTAAGCCAGGAGAAGAATAATTTAGAGATATTCATGTGGTGAGTGAGGAGCTGATTATTGCACCTGAACCCGTAGCGGTAGCAACAAGTGAGGAGTATGAGCCGTTTACGAATCCTGAGGAGGATCCTGCATCCGAGGAGGAAGAGCTAGTAGAGGAGACGGATGGCGCAACGTTTAATGCTGCACATTCGGAGGAGGAATTTGGAGATAGTCTTCTTGACCCAGCGGTACAGGAAGCTTTGACCCAACTAGGGGCTTTAGTACACCACCTCTTAGCCAAGAATGTTGAATTGAGGGACAAGTTACATGATCAGAACATAAGAGTACAGGAACTTTAGTCGGAAAAACAGGTGATAGAAGCCTATTGGAAAGAGGAGATCACAAATCGGGTAAGGTCTAAGGATCAAGTGCATGAGTTAGATGAAGAAGTAATGAATAAGAAGGTGAGAATAGATAGAATGAGGTATGTGTACATGACATCTTATGGAAGATTCCAACATAGGGTGTTCTACCAGATTGCAGAGGAAGGCCAGACTAGACACGATCAGTAGGGTTCTAGTGCTAGGCATTGCTGATGAGGAGTACGAAGACGCCATTAGGAGGGGTTTTGAGGTTGATATTTAGATGGTGTATAGGTGTATATATATATATATATATATATATATATATCAGTAAAAAATTTTTGTAAATCCCAACTTTTGTATAAGAAGATGTGGATATGTTTTTAGTGAATCACAACTTTTGTGTAAGATATGAGATATGTTTTAGTGAATCCCAACTTTTGTAGCAATAGAGGGATATGTTATGTAAATAGCAAAATGCTATAAGATATTGGTACTATGCACTATAAGATGCATATCAATATAAATATGTTTATTAAATGTGCTTTGTGATGATTACATTTTAGCATTAATTATGAATGCTTTAAAATAATGAGATAATAATATACATTTTATGAAACAGGAATATGCCGCCAAGAAGAAGACCCCAAGTACAAAGAACACAAGAAGAGACAGATAATGAAGCTAGGGATCAGATAAGCCCGATACAACAATTGGTAGATCTTTTAGTAGGGGCCTTACAAAATAGAAACCCTAACAATGAGGTGAACTTAAACCCTCCAGCATCGCATGTGGCAAATTTTAAAGATTTTAAGAGTGGGGCCGCCTGAATTCAAAGGGACCATTGAGCCTATAGAGGTTCAATCATGGATCGAAGAAATTGAGAAGGCGTTTGTTATTGCAAGGGTAAGAGAGGAGCAAAAGACAACTTTTGCTACCTATATGATGAAAGGAGAAGCGAATTTTTGGTGGTAGACAAATCAACACCGAGCTGGAGAGGGAGTCGTACTATGGGGAAAGTTTAAGGAGTTGTTCTTTGAGAACTACTTTTCGAGAAGTATGCAGAGTAGAATGGAGATGAGGTTTTTAGAGTTGAAGTAGGGGGACATGTCAGTGCTCCAATACGCATCCAAATTCAACAAACTGGCGAAATTTGCTCCACACCAGGTGGACACTGAGGAGAGAAAGGCGCGCAGATTTGAACAAGGGTTGAAACCCTGGCTCTACAACAAAATAGCAGTTTTTCAAATTGACTCGTTTGGGATGATTCTGGAAAAGGCTATACTAGCCGAGGGAGGAAGCGAGGCATTAAGCCAATACAGTTGGGAGAAAAAGAAGAAGAAAAATGAAGGAGGAAGTAAAGCAAAATGAAACGATGGAAATGGAGGAAACCATAAGAGGAAATGGAACAATAATTTTGGAAATTTTGGGAATAAGCAAGGAGACCCGAGGAAGAGGGTGGAAGCGTGTAAAAACTGCGGGAAGAACCATATGGGCATATGTTTGAGAGGTAAGAGGGCGTGCTACAATTGTGGACAAGAGGGACACATCTCTCTTAATTGTCCCAATTCAAAAAAAATGGGTGTTATACTTGTAGAGCGGTGGATCATCAAGCACGGAATTGTCCGAAGAAGGGGACAAAGGAAGGATCCGGTAAAGACAAGGGAAAAAGAAAAGTTAATGAATAGAAAATCTTATGTATTAACTTTAATATTAGTAATGATGTAATATTTTGTTTGATATTATATTTTGTATTTGTAAAGGTTTAAGAACCTGGGAGTAGACTAAGAATATTGTAATAATTTTTTGATGTCTTTAAGAAATGCCTAGATAGATGTGTTGAATGGATAGTACTGTGAGCACCATATCCAGTGTTTAAAAGTACACGGATGTGGGGGCGTCACACTGAATGCCCTGCCTTCATTTAGTATGCTATGAAACGATGTATCTAGTTTCATTATTAGCAAAATAAAAAATAACATCCCATATAACTTGCTATGATTTGTAAACTACATGTGTGCTTTGGTTAACCCCCTTTTTGGTGCTTCTAGTGGGTATATATAAAAACTATAATACCTTGCTTCTATAATTATAAGAATGTTCATTATAATTTCCGAAATTAATGACAAGGACCAAGACATGGCATTGTAAGAGAACCCACACGATGCATTAGTATTTTACAAAATCAGAATAAAACAAATCCTTCCATCCTCCCAAATTTTGTCAGCTCGTGTTCTGTTGCATTTCTATGGCGTTAGTTTTAACTTTTTTTTTGAGGAGGTGCTAAGTTACTAAACTGTTTATTTGACTTCAGAATGGTATTATTCTCTCTTTTGAAACCAGGAGTATGCATTTAATTGGCTTTTTAATGATTAGTAACTTTTTATATATATCTTTTTGTGTGTGCTGTTACATGTGAGGACCTCCCTTTCACACTTATGTTTGGTTGGTACTTTTGTTCGTTTGTTTAGGATTGTTGATGCTGAAGAAAACTTGGGTGAAAGTGAAGTTCGAGAAGCTCACTTAGCTAAATCCTTGTTTTTCATTCGAATTGGTGACAAGGTATATTAAAATTATTAGTCACAAGTTCTGATAGCTTTTCTGTGTCATTTGTATGCAAAGTATGAACTTTTTCCACATTTTATTCCCTGATGAACCCAGGAGAAGGCACTGGAACAACTCAAGATTACTGAGAGTAAAACAGTTGCAGTTGGGCAAAGGATGGATTTGGTGTTCTATACGCTACAGATAGGTCTTTTTTACATGGATTTTGACCTTATTTCCAAAAGCATTGAAAAAGCGAAGAAGTAAGGGGGACCATCTTATGGAGTTTCAATTGTTTGAGATATGGTATTTCAGACTTTCATTTGTATTCTTGATGGTGACAGATTGTTCGAGGAGGGAGGTGACTGGGAAAGGAAGAATCGCTTGAAGGTCTATGAAGGCTTGTATTGCATGTCCACTCGTAACTTTAAGAAAGCAGCTGATCTCTTCCTTGACTCCATCTCAACTTTCACGACTTATGAACTTTTCCCTTATGACAACTTCATATTTTACACTGTCCTTACAAGCATTATAACTTTGGATAGAGTTTCCCTGAAACAAAAGGTATACAAGTTTGGTCCTGTATTGTTCTGGCGTAAATATTCTTGGCATGTTTTCCCACACCAATGTTTTTGTTACTGGTTAAGCAGCATTTTTATTGCTATATGTGGCAGGTTGTGGATGCTCCCGAGATCCTGACAGTAATTGGAAAAATTCCGTACTTGTCAGAATTTCTGAACTCTCTATATGATTGTCAATACAAATCATTTTTCTCTTCATTTGGTAAGTATATGCTGTATACCTCATTCTCTCCATTATATACAGTGTTAAGAGTTATGGCTGAATATTTAGTTCCGGAAGTAACACTAGAGATCTTTGTCCTTGTTCATATCCTCTTCACCCGTCCTTTCACATGTACAATCTGCGTTGAATATTTGATTCAAAAACTCTTTTGAGTGCTATTATATTCAATCATGGGGTGATTAAAACAATTGGTAATTGATTTAAACGTTTGTGATTTAATTTCGTTATGCATCTCCCCAAGTGGCCGATGGTAGCTTCTGGAAATTATGTTAATAGGATACTGAGATCTGAAATCATGGACGATGAATTTCTCCTCATGCCAAACTTGTAATGACAAATAACTAAGAATTCGGAATAGGCACTCACAATTTAGTGGTTGGTGAAATATTTTCTCAGAGCTTGTATTATTTATTATTTTCTCCTTCAATGACTTACAAGATACCTTATATGGGGCTCAGAATGGGCTCTCTGCTGGATTAGGCATCATAAGCTTAATTAGTTAGGTGCCGACTCTATAGACTCATTCCAAGTACCAAGTATATGATTTACGGATTTGGGCTAATCAGTTATAGACTTACTGCATGTGAAATCTACATTGAAAGGCTCACTCAACCTTTCGGACCATCTACTAACATTCTCAATCAAACAGTAGTAGTAGGACAAACTCGGAAAGTGTCGAGTTTAAATTATATTTTAAGGGCCTTTCTACAATTATCCGCCAACCTTTTCTATTAACTTCAAAGGCTAGTAACAAATACCTCGTAACAATAAAATCATGATATAATTGAATGAACGAAGGGCATTATTCTCTTGTTCATATGCCATAATGAAGATAGGGAACTTTGCTTGGGTGTTCATATTATTTGTTTCTGGAATTATCACAGTAGTTTTATTTTAATTTATTGGATGTCTTGCAGCTGGTCTGACGAAGGATATTAAATTGGACCGCTATTTGCATCCACACTTCCGGTACTACATGAGAGAGATAAGGACTGTTGTCTATTCCCAGTTTCTGGAATCGTACAAGAGCGTTACTATTGAAGCAATGGCCAAGGCCTTTGGAGTAACCGTGGATTTCATTGATTTGTAAGTCACTAAATTGCGCACTTGATTTTGTGTATACCCAATGTTACAACGATTCCGTTTTCCTTTCTATTTATTTCTTGGTCTTGGTAAATAATGTATTTTAACGAGTATTTTTGTCGTCTCCAGGGAGCTGTCACGTTTTATTGCAGCGGGGAAGCTTCACTGCAAGATTGATAAGGTTGCAGGCGTATTAGAAACTAACCGTCCTGATTCAAAGAATGCTCTTTACCAATCAACAATTAAGCAGGGAGATTCTTTATTGAACCGAATTCAGAAGCTGTCTCGTGTGATTGATCTTTGATTTCCATGTTTCTGAATTGATGCTAAAAATTGAGCCCTCGCAGTTTAATACAATGAATCCAACATGGGTTGTGATGTATTTGTACTATTTCAATTCAAGCAAATTTACTCTTGCATTTTCTGATACCAAGTTGCATAATTTCCTTGTCATGTACACTAATTTATTAAGTCATGCTGGAAGCATTTAATTTCTTCCTCATAAATTTTTTTAATAATCTGCTTGTGTATCCAAAACAATTTCTAATGAATAAATATTGCATTCTGGAAGCATATTACAATTGATTTTTTAGATAAAAATAATATTTGTCCCATTGAAATTGTCACGTTTCTCCACTTCAGTAAAAAAAATTATAATTAGATAATTAAACTTAAAAAACACTAAAACTGACATTTGGTCAATTTTTTTAAGGTAAAGTTTCCATTAATTTAATTGTAGTTGGTGCGTTTTGTGCAATAATTTATTGAACTAAAATAATTGTATTTAACCAATCCAACCAATTCTTTTTTGCAATCAGCCACTTCTTTAAATTAATTAAACGACTGTCTAAATTAAATGGAAAAATTAATAAGCACTAGCCATTAAATTAATCAAACCACCGTCTAAATTAAATGAAAATAAATAAGCACTAGCAGCCAACTGTGATGAAAACAGAGAATGAAACCCAATAACCCATGTTACCCAACCGAGATGAAAATGAAGGAAACGATTTCCAAATAAATTAATAATTTTTATTTTTAAAAATTATTATCTCAAGATCTTTCTTATAATATAGCATAATTTAAAATTATATTACATACTTCGTGTTTGGTTGTAGCACAATGGAGAATTTTTGCTTATTTTGATGATGTATTTTTCTTTCTTCTGATCTTCTTTTCTATGACCCTTATTTTGATATCACGTACTTTTCTGAGTGTGGACTCAAAATACTGCAAAGTGATATAATATATAGAGTCCTCAATTCCATGATATTTATCAGGATAATTTGAAAACTACAATAATACTCCTACACAATAATATCCATAAACGAGTGTAGGAATAAAATTGTTAACCCACTACGTTTACTGCTTATATCATTGACTACATAATTTATAAACTTTTGATCACACATTAATCTAATAAATTAAATTAATACTTTAGTAATTTGAATTACTAAAATACTTGGCCAAGATTCCGGTGATCAACCAATAAATTATATCAAGGTGATATTACAATTTAATTGTAGAATTATATCTTGAAAAATACATGTTTTTAATTTCATAACTTATATCACCCAACATATTGAGGTTTTGATTGTATTTAAAATCTCACTCTTTAATATATTAAAGTGACATACATTATAAAATCAAGTTCATTATTCTCTCAGGATTAAGAGTAATTGCACATTAATAGTAATTGAAAAATTATTTATAATAACATTATTTAACAAATAATTTTTTGTAACGATCCAATTCTATGTATTTCAAAAATACACCAATACACTAGATTAAAATCTTCACTTTACATGACTAAGACAAATCATCCAATCAAGTGTATTACAATCTACTAGAATGATTTGTCCATTTCCATCTAAGATTGAGAACAATATATTTCTTTAATTATACATAACATATAATTTATGTCTTTTGTATATGACACTTCTTCATATACATAAATTATAAAATGTATAATTATGGACAAAATTTATGACATATTTAATTATGCAAAATAAAATTAAATTTTATTATTAAATAATAAATAAATATCAACATTGGATTTTTCTGGACTTAAAACCTTACAAAAACATAGAATAAAGGAACCCAATAACTCATGTGACCCACACTTATCCATCTTCTTCCTAATTCATCAGCTACCTTCCATTCCATCTTCCCAATAACCAATGTGTAAGGAATTGTTATGGTGAATGTGTTGTATTTCATTCTTAATAAGGAATAGGCAGTTGTAGAGTGAAGTCATGGAGTGGAGTCATAGAGTGGTGGTAGTAAGGATAGGATTGTCATTTCCTTTTCTCATCCATTTTACTTTAATGTACTCCGTAATTGACAAGAAATGCATTGTTCTGTTTCTCTCTCTAAATTTACAGCTTCTTCTTTTTCTTTTTTTTTGTGTTGTGTGTTGTGTTTTATGTTTTTATTTATTTATTTTATTTAACCCTTTTACTCCCTTCTTAAAAGTTCTATCGAATACAAATGTGCTATTTTGAAAATTAAAATAAATTCACTCTATAAGTTAAATTCTAAATTTTTATAAATTAATTAGAATCAAAGTCCAGTGTTACTCTTTTTTTTCCGAAACAAATGGTACATATATATATATATATGGACGTGCATTAATTGTGATATAAATATGTTTATGATAACGTTCGTGATTACTAAGTACGAACAACGAGTATGTAATTTAAAGGTATTCACAAATGTGATAGTGTACGAGTATATTTGTTAAATGTTCTAGTTCGATTTTATTACATGTGCATATTCAAATTCAACTAATAATATTTAAATCCGTTCAAGATTCAACTCGTTTCGTCGTCTACTTAAAAATTTCACAATAAATAATAAAAGGATGAAAACGAACATTTTCTTTTGAGAAATTCAAATTAAAAGCTCGATCTTCATCTTTCATTTGAAGCGGTACATTTTTATTTATTTACTCCAGAAATCAGAATGGGAGCTTTGACATTTTCTGTATAACTCCTGTTTGGCCATTTTAAGTTTTATAACAAAGAACATTATTTTGTTTATACTTCTGGCCATTTTTAATCTTATTTTGGTTATATTTCTGTGCTGGTTAGATAACAATTACTTATGACTTATTCTTTTTGAACGAGAGAGCAATTTTAGAGCAGAAGAAGCTAGGCAGATGAAAGTGTTTTTAGGGTGGCTGAAAATCAGAAGGTACTGTACTTAGTTTTCTTTTTGATTTAACATAACTACCAAAAAGACAATTGTGTTTTATGAACTTCCGACCATTTTACAATTATCATTTTTGTGTAATTTAAATGGCAGAGGGAAATGGAAAACCTTCACGTCAAAATTATTGAACTGGAAAAGAAACTCAATTCCATGCAAGCAGTACTGGAGTTGGAATTAGAGCGTAGTGATCTGGCTTTTTGCAGTTGTAACATAAGTCTTTGATTTGATCTCGGCTGCTACTGTTTTTGTTGTTGTTGCTGGAGTACCTTCTTGGCATGTTGCCTTTGCCTTTCCGCATGAACTTTTTTAATCTTTTGGCCAGCATGACAATGTCTTCATCGTCATTATCTGAATCTTCGACGACAGTGGCATTCGAGGTTTTTTCTAACACCTTGTGCGCAACTCCTTTTTCTTTCTTCTTGCCTTCTGATATGGTTTCTGCACTGTCATCTCCTGCAAATTCTTTGATTCTCGAATAGTAGTGGTTTTGGCATCCCACTTATTAGGAAGAGCCCTCATAAATTTGATGTTAAGGTCCTTATTTGGGCACACCTTTCCAAACCCTCTCAGAGAGAGTTGAGCATCACATTGAATCTTTCATAAGTATTAATGTTATCCCTAAGCAAGTGAGAGAACATTTCATACTTTTGGGTTAACAAGGATTGTTTGTTTTCCCTGACCTCATTGGTACCCTCATGCATAACCAACAAGACTTCCCAGACCTCCTTGGTTGTTTTATACTGATGATGTTACATCTTCTAAGGCCATGATCAGGATGTTTTTAGCCCTTTTGTCCATCTACACCAGCTTCTTCTCCATGTCTGTCCATTCAGCCCTCTACTTGACAGCCACCTTGTTAGAATCATCTGTTGTTAGAGCGAGTTTCGTTAGTACATACGATCCGCTGATAACTACATCAAACAAGTTTTCATCGATAACATCATGTACGCTTGTATACAAACCTTTTCAGTTAGTAAATTTGTCTTTATTATAAAGGGATAGTTTGTTTCCACCACCAAACTTAGAACTAGTTTTATTTTGTGTCATAGATCAACTTAAGCGGATTTATTTTGTAGTTTTATTTTGAATTTTTTTTAAAAGATGTATTACCAGATAATTAATTAAACATATTAATTTAATTATGTACAACAGAATATTAGCTGAAAAACCCCTTCATAGATTTAAAAAAGTCTCAGCTCTTGTTGAATTAAGTCACAAACAAGTATGAAATATAAATGCAGAAATGTATGTGCAGGAAAGGTAAATGACACAAGAAACTTTAAGTGGTTCAGAGTATAAATAACTCTTAATCCACTTTTCTACTTAACGAGTAGAAAATTCACTAAAGATGTAGGAGGTCACTAAAACCAGATCACTGAGATCTATTACAATAATATACAAAAGATACCAGTACAAACATATATTATATAATCTCATCATCATCAAATCAAAATATGCAATTATCCCAACATCTTCTCATTCACATTATAGGGAAAGAAAAAGATTTTTTAGAGAAAGTAAGAGGGTTTCTATATAGAGAAACAGTTTTGAAAGAGAGAAAAGGATTATCATGTATATTAACAAAGTTTAAAAAATAGACTGATATTATAATATCAAATTTGTTATTTTCATATGATTATTTTCATATAAAGAGTGAGTGGATCCCAAATTCATATGAGAGATACTCATGTGAAAATATTATTTTTTTTAAGGGAAAATGTCAATTTCCTAAAAATTTAATAAACTTTAATTTTTCATGGGTCGGATGTAGTATATATAATTCTAATTGTCTTGTTATATTTTTGGTATTGTGGTGTGCCATGATCTATATATGCAGTATTTAGGGTTAAAAATGAAAAAGAGCATTTAATTTATAGATGAACTATTACTTTTAATTATATTTACCTAATAATATTGTTCCCCAATTAAATAATGCATCTTCTATCATGTCATGCTATTCAAAATACACAAGCAATATATCATGATGGGTGATTCAGGTAAAACCCATAACCGAACAAAACCAAAGCAGTGCATGCAGGTTTAAATTTCAAGTTGTGTGGGCTAGCGAAATAAAATGATCAGACGGTTTAAAATAGATAATTGTTAAATTCATAATATTTTTTTATTATTTTTACAATAAAAATATCGTGATAGATGTATAGAGCTATAAGATTTATAACAATATTTTTGTTATAAAAATAATAATTTCTATTATGAATTTAATAATTTTATTTAAAATAAAGAGATTTTCAGATTGTGCTCCATCTCATATATACCATCATCATCATCATGATATTGATGTGGTGGCCGTCAAACTAGGCCTCCTCGGAACTTGCGCAGTCAAATTGTTTTTTAATCAGGGCAAATTGGTCTCTAATGAAATTTTGTTTATACGCTACTAAGTGTCTTTAATAAATTTACCACACGCTATACGTTCCAGCGTAAGTCCATTTCTATTTTTTAATCTACGCCCTTGATTCATAGAATGGACGGATATGATGTTATTTGCCCAAATTTCCTCCATAGCAAATAATTGCTATGGATCATATCCCTATATATATATATAATTTAAAAGAGGAACTTACAATTGAATTATTTTGATAAACAAAAAAATATATAAGAAATATCGCCCGAGGCACGGGTTCCAAGCTTGTATAGATAAATCTACAATACTCTTGTCAAAAACACAAATGTAAATAAGAAAAATATTGAAACACTAACTTAACAATATTTAACTATATCTTTTAAAAATTATATTAACGTACCACGTTTCAAATAAATATATTTGTACAAACTAAATGACCGATGCCATGAAATGTAGAGTTCTCTTGTTCTCGTTTCACATACTGTATCGAACTTTGATCTAGGTAACATCGAGAAGGACGTCTCCATTTTCATCAAGGGCATGTCATTTTCATTTACTATAAGAAGGTGTATTATGTGACACGAATAAGAAGTACGACCATGATGAAGATGCATGTCATCACAAAGACCAGAAGCCACATCAAACATGTAGTCTTGAAGCTCCGCGAGTTCACCTCCATAGCCCGAATGTTGGCATGACCAGTACTTGCCAAGCTATGTTCAACTTCTTTCTCTGTAGAATCAAGTATCTGCATTCCAATAACAGCCAGGATATGAGGATTGCTAACCATCAGTTCAGTTCGATTTAAACAATAATGCACGAGGGAAAAAGAAAAAGAAACATGCTCAATCCATACAAGGTATGCCTAGAAGTACAACTTTGTCACGTTCAGAGATAAAATTACAATTTGTTCTATTCCCTGGTAAATGGACATACTAGCAAAAAAATAAGAAAATAAAAAGATTTGAATGTTCTATTTAGGTCGATTAAACTCTCTTGAATTGATCATTGATCGTCAACCACCGGTCAGGACCAGGATATGTGAGGTTGCATGTCGGAAATGTGAGGTTGATCCCCATCAGAAAGTTTTGTAAGATTGCATGTTTACTTGTGCAAACTAATGACTCAATAATAAATTTAAAATTATATACATCAAGAAAATATCAGAATATTAATTAATTTGAAACTACAAGACAAGGTTCTGTGAACGTTATCTTATCGGTCCTTTTGAGCGACTGGCTCATTAGGAGACTACTACCTTTGAGTTGCTGTGCCAACACAACCATTTCATCAGTTAAGTCTTCTTGAAGCTTTCTGTACAAGGCAATAAAAGCAGTGTGAATTTGCAACAACCAATCATCAGAAGTAAGAAATGGTTGTATACTTGTTGGCCAAAGAGGCGAAGACTAGAAGAATTAATTGAGAAGACAAAGATATTGGGGGAAGAAGAGAAGAAGAACCTATCCGGCTATCCTTACAAGGAATCAGTAGAAACACACAAAAGTACAAAGCTTTCTCTAGAACTTGAATATTTTTTCAAGACTAGGGAATAAGGAAACAACCGTAATTACTAAACCAGCTAATGCGATGATATTTCTAATAAAAATAAGAGAAAACTGGATTTATGGTACCCCGCATATAACTTTACGAAGCCTTAAAATAATAAGCTTCGAAGGACAAAAGCCCCATCAATTCCCTTCTTTTTTTCCGTTCTCCTTTCACTGGCTTGTCCTGATGTTCAATTTTAATGGCTTCCTCAATGATCCATTGTCTCTCTTCCCGAACCTTCACCACTCTCTCTTTAATTAGCACTGCCATATGCTGAAATATACACATTCCTTTTTTCTCTCTAAAATGAAGATGGATGAGCTGTAATTGATTAGAAAGCCTTCATGTTCTTGAAAGAAGAAAGGAGAAGAATTTAACCAGAAAAACAAGGGACGGGGAAGGAGAAAGAGAAGGGTAAAAAATTGAAACAGAAATTGGTCACTGTTCCTTTATGTTATTTTTATTTAACGATGCCGTTTAATGAGACTGCATATTTGGGATAGGTGCGGGGAACCGTAAATCCAGTTTTCATTAAAAGTAATATTACTATAAATAAAATTTCTAAACTACCAAGGATATTGTTGTGGACACAAAAAGGCTTCAAGTTCTTGTACTATAAGTTTGTCTAGCCTCAACTAGTCACCTAGTTCTGTAACATCCCAGGAAAGAAGTTCTATGGCCCACTAAACTTTTTGATATCCACAAAGTACAAAATGCTTCAACTCAAATAATTAACAATCCTCCACTAGCTAACTCCATTTTCACTCTCCAACCAATGTGGGAACACATTACATTATACTATTTGAAGCTATTATCAAAACCAACTGCCCATTGGTAAGAGACCGACCTAAAAATATGTTGCTATCATTTATTATGACAACAATAATCTTTTGCTAAGTGATTAAGCAGTAGCATTACATCCTGTCTGAGACAACGAACAACGTAGTGTTTCCATTGCACTTTTGATAATTATTACTTTGCTAAAAAGAATTAGCTTATTGTACTTCAAATGAAAATATTTATCTTCCTGAGTTGCAATGAAAATGAATCTAAAAGTTATAAGATTAGCAAGTAGAATGAGCTTTAGATGAACTAAAGAAGCATTCATTGGAGGATGGTGGTTATGTGTACCAGTACATCTAGTACTCGGTCCCTTGGTTGAGTAGATGGTAGGATCAGGTGTCAAGGATTATGTTTAGTCCAATGCAGCTATCAATTAAATCACCCCATTAACAAAGAGGGATAGAAACATCTAATAAAATGTGATTATAAAGTCCTAAATGCAAATATAAGTGAAAAACTCTTGAATCAACTTTAATTCAAACCACAAGTATGATATATATATATATATATATATACACACACACACACTGATACACATTGACAGGAATCCAGAGTGTATAGAGAGTTTTAGAATAGCAATGTATTTTTTTAGAAGCCAGTTTAACAATGTCTAAAATGTAACAAACACCTGTGCTTATCGATATGTCCCTGAGCTGCAGAATCCAATTTGACAGGCATTGACTGATCAGACTCTACCTTATCAGAAGCTCTGTTTTTAGATTTCAACGAAAGCCTGTTTGTACAAAAATGAAACAAAAGATGACAGATAAGTAACAAGAAAAAAATAATAAATAAAATAAATGCACTATTTCTTACACAACCTTCTCCTCAATCCAAAAGGGTGGTTTGGACTTCCTTCTGTACTGGAGGGGCTTTCATCACGAACGGACTCATCAGATTCTTGTATGTTAGACTGAAACTTGACAACGAGAAATTAATTAGAAATGACGATGATGATAATTTTTATAAGGACATACTCGAACACATTCACATGGTAGAATTCCAAAATGCTGGTCCTGATTGCAGCATAAACTTCATAAACAGTTCATAATTAATGAGCTCTATAATAGAAAATTAATAAAGCAGTTGAAAGTAAGAAAGAGAGGGGAGTATGTTGGGGGTTGTAGCAGGGGGAGAGAACAATCCCCTTGGGGTAAACCCTGTCACACAACGTCTTTGGCCATGATCATGTAACATCAATTATTTACATTCCTAGCATCCATTAGGTTAGTGAGAAAAGAGATGATTAACTAACATTGACAAGGGAAATCACCTCATCCTTATCTTTTTATTATGGACACCCTATGGGTAAATATTCTGTATGAATATTAACTTGAAAAATCAAAATAACACATTATTATGAAAATTGGGACCAAGTGGGTCTTCCTAAGAGCTCTCCCTTGCCCTCTACAACGGAAGCACTTAGTAGCCTGTATCACATAACTTTCGTCTTCTTTTTCTTCCAAAACTAATTGGCTTAAATGAGGATGTGAATTATAAGGCCAATAAAGCATGATATAAATTGCTGGGCATATTCTTACAAACTTAAGCTTTTAGAACATTCGGTAGTAGTTATATAAATGTACAAACTGATTTATCACGTCGCTAATATCCAATATATGTAGTATGTGCTCAATATTGACCGTTCTACTAAAGGCAGTGAAACCTACATAACTAAGTGCTTCTAACTTGGAAGGCAAAATATAAATATTTTAATATAGATGCACATGAGCATATCAAGAACCTGCCACATTTAACAACTAAAAGATTTTTCAGTTCATAAAAGTATGAAACTTCTACCTTCACTGCTATGAGCTACAAATGTAAAAAGAACCACCAATAATTAACACATGAAGCAGAAGTTACTCAAACTAATTTGATGAAAGAGGGTGTGTGGGGTATGGCCGTGGGGGTGTGGATACTCTAAAATTGAAAACAATCATAAAAGAAATTATCTGGAAACAATGCTATTTCAAAGTGTTAAACACACACTTAATTTACATTAATAAATCTTCAACTCAATAATTCAAATGTTACTAGACTAAGTTTGACATTGCCAAATTCAACAGGAGCTAGCCACCAATACACACCACAGGAGGAGCTAATTTCGCAGCAACAGCTTCAAGCTTCTCTGAATAATCATTCACCTTAGCTTTTGAAACCCTAAAGAAACAACACAGAAGTAGAATTGTGCCATTTGTAAATCGACATGTCATATGAACTCTTAAATACCTTAGCAACTGAACAGAACCTATAAGCAATTGAAAGGGATTTAATAATTTATAGAATCCTTTAAGCAAACTAACAATTTAGCAGAAAGTCGTAAACTTACAAGTCATATTAATGACATAATATTTGAGCTGCCTAATTCCTCACACCCTTTCAATTAACATACCACTAATCATTCATTAATTTAACCATTGTTTGTATCAAATTCATACTTGGTTCATCCATTTAATTAAAACACCACAACAATTAAAAATAAGATCACCATACACACCTTGGTAATCCTTCTGGAGTTCTCTCATCAGCCAATTGTTCTAATTGTTCTCATAACGTAGAAACATACTGCAATAACAGAACTACTAATCAATAATAATACAGAAAAGCAATAGAAACACTAACCATAATTGAAAATTGAAAAAAAAAATCCAAATTCTATCAGGAATCCAAACAAAACAAAAATGCCAAGCAACCAGAAATATTTAATGAGCTACCGCGACATGGCAAAGACTAAACAAAATCAAAGAATCTAAAATGCCCAATGACAAAACTAAATTATTCCCAAAAGGCATGAACTTGAAAATTAGGTACAGAGAAAATCATATTAGCCAATACCCAATTAAAAATTTCAATTCAAAGAAATTTAAACGTACATGTATTAGCTTCGCCTGATTCTGTTGCTGAGGTGCAGCTACAAGCAGCCTACTTAGATTAACTTCAGTTTTACTTAACCCCATCATCAAAGGGACCCTTAAACACAATGTATATGGCACTACAAAATTAAGAAATTATCTAATTATAACACAACGAATGAATACAAATTGAAGATCAGAATCGGTTCCTCAAACATCTGATAGGAAATTTCTTAGAATTGTAAGAAATTATAACAAAAATTCTTAGGGCTAACCGGAGATTGGGAAATCAGAAAAGAGATGAAAAATTAGGTGACTGGTCTGGATCGAAAGAAAAGGAAATAGATTATGTTTATTTTTATAAAAAATTATATCTGAATTGAGTGCGCAAAAATGGAGAGGGGAAGAGAAAGCTCGCAATTTTGTAGGGAAGTTGGACTGTAAGAAACGGAAATAGCGGTCTAGTGAGAGGAACTACCAAAATCGGTTAGATTGGTTGTTGAATTTCTCTCATTTAATAAAATAGATAAATAAAATAAATAAGGAAAATTATTAAAATTAGAATATTTTATTTTATTAACTTGATATTAAAATTAGAATATTCTATTTTATTAAATTTAGTTTTCTTTTCGTCAGATTTTTACATTTATTAGTATATTTTAATAAATTAAATCATCTGAATTTAAAAAGATGATTGGTAAATAAAAAAATAAAAATATCTAAATAACTTTTAAATTTAAAAATATCTCACCTAAGTCTATTCGGTTGGTTGGAGAGATGGATTGACACTTTTTTTAACACCCCCAACCCCCTGCACCCACCCACCCACCCACCCAAAAAAACCCTATTTTAGGATTTGTACAATTCAACAAATCCAAGAAAAAAAATGTTGTTAAATTTATACCATTACAGGTCAAACCAAAACAAAATACATATGAAGGCTACTATTTAAAATTTTAAGTTCTCTTGTTAATTCACATTTTTGTCATTGAGACTTTGGCCTGTGCAAGTAACAAATCATTGAGAGCAAGTAATTTACATAAATAAAAGGAATTTATGTTAACAATGGAGGTGAATACTTTCTACCTTGTGCAAGGAGCTCTATCAGCATTTTGTATTTAACTTGTTAGAAAGTAAAATATATAAAAGAAATCACCTCTTAAACTCCATTAGTCTTTACAAACCATCAATTACATAACCTGCTCCTAACTTTACAAAGCAAAAAGAAAAATTAAAAAGATACATAAAAATATTAACAGTAAAAAAAAGGAGAGTAGAATCCTCTTAAATTTGAAGTTGATTACACCTAGATTAGCTATGAATAAAATAAAAGAAACAAATTATCTCTTGATCCAGGTCTAACCCGGAAATTATGAAATAAATTTATGTACAACTGTGAGCTAGTCCATTTCCTGGAAATTGCCTCCCATCATTGATATGCTTCCTGAAAACAATTTAACCAATAAAACACAGAAAGTTCAGATATCCAAGTAAAAGGGCAAAATTTGCTAAAGTTTGCATTTAGCTATAGCAGTAGAATTTGTTTATACGGTAAGATAGTAAAGATAAGATCAGACTTATGGCAAGAGAATAATTTAAGCTAAAGGGTTCATGTCTGTACTGGGTTTGTGCTCTATCGAGGGGATTCGTCAGAGCTCGATATTATATCTACTTTCGTTAATATACCCACTCACTCGATTACCAGACGAAAATTTTGAGACTACGGGGAAAAAGTTCCAAGTTTAATAAGCAAATGGTACCGACCAGTAACTTTCAATGCTATGATGCTTAGTTTAGTAAAACAGAAGATAATTCTAATTGCGTTGAATTACGTATTGCTGTCCAAATAGAGAAGAGGCTTATAACATAGCAATCCGAATAGAACAGTCAAATTGGAAACCAGAAGAATGCATGTGGCAAAGGGATTCAATCCAAGTCGACCCGGGCTTTCGTTTTCACGAGTGTTTTCTGATTCTTAGTAAGTCAAAAAGTATCTGGCTGAAAACAACACCAGCTCGATGCTTGGCTAGAAAATATTGCAAGACACTCCCCCAGCTTAACCACAAAGAAATAAGTAGCGTACCTAGAAGAGGCATGAATAACTTCTTGTGTTAAAATCAGCGCCAGTACTGGGCCCATCGATGAATGGTCTCAACCATTTGTGGGAACAATGCACTGACACTTTCATTTATGAGATCCTGGAAAAAATGTATGCACTCCTCGTCGTCCAAGTCCAAACGAAACTTCTCTTGGAGCTACAATCACCAACAAGGACTAGGTCACTACAGTAAGAACATAGAGAATGATGTCGAAAGAAATAAAAAGAAGTATGGAAAATAAATAACCTTTAGAATGCCTTTTTCAGGATCAGACGCTATGTCAGGAATGTTGGATCCAGCCATCAGATGGAACAGATTCAATATTAAGTTGCTAGATTTCCGAAGAATGTTGTATGCCTCACAGCAATAGGATTTAAACCTGGTGTAGTATTGGCTGCAGAAGAAGAAAGAAGGCAATTAAATTCTTTTTTAGCTGCATCGGATCTGATAGGAACTTGTACCGTTAATATCACATATATGCGAACTACCAAGCATTCCCAGATTTACTTGTAATAAGTCAATATACCTTTCTGCTCCACCCATAGCCTCAACCATTTCTTTACAAAGCTTCATAGGTGGTGGAAAGGGCTTTGGATCCCGGCCCAGAATAAAACCAAAATCAACATGGAAAAGGCGACCATCATCCCTGAGTAAAAGATTGTCGAGGTGCCTGCAGACAAAGAAAGTTTATGCACCTGGAAGTCAAGAACGCATCAAGCAGCCAAAAAAGTCATGTCATTCAGCACTACTGAAATTACCTGTCTCCAATACCGAGTATATAAGTGATGACTGAGTAGCCAGCACAGCTTTTTATGAATGTTTCCAGACACATCACTGTAATCCCAAATGGTCCATCCTCGTCAGGATGGAACTTTTGCAGGTAGCTTATAATAGTACGGTGCTCTGAGAGAATCTGGAAATTAGAAGAATTGATAATGTAACATTGTATTAAACCAATCAAGAAGATAGTATGTCACTCTAATCTAACTAAATCATATTTGACAAGGACAAAATTTTAAAAACAGTGAGTTTTCATATTATGCATCTTTTGTTTTTAGTGCATTAAGAATTTAACACTAGCTTCCACAAAATGAAGCATAAGTCTATGCTTTAGCTATATATAGCCATTAAACATAACAATCCAGTAACAAAAATGCAGCAGCTATCTTTATACAACGGATTAAAATATAAGCATAATAGTACAAGTATGTTGAATTCACTTAAAAAGAAGGATACTGACCCTAAGTGATTCATTCAAATTTGAAAAAGAAATTATGGAGCAACAACATTGTCAAGAAATTAACAGCATTATTAAAAAATCAAAAAATGTCGGCAATAGTAAGGATTACATTTTGTCATACTTTATGAAGAGAGATTAATCATTTAAATTTGGTGTGACAATGATGCTTTGCAACTCAGTTAGACATATGTGAAGCTGCAAGATGCAAGTGTAAACAGTGATTACACTATATACGAAGAAGGCACTTTAATAGAATATAATACCTGTTCTAAAGACTTGGAAAAGGGTAGTATCAAGATGAGCCTTTATAGGATTAATACCTGTGCTAAAGACTTGGACGGTATGAATTCCAGCATGCCGTCATCATGTCCAGTAGCCAATACTCTGTATGGAGTTAAATGTAGATCAAGATTCTCCAACTTAAGCAATCTATCCATAAGGGATACCATTTGAATAACCTACAGGAACCACAATCATTGTATAATAAAGTTACTACAATCATAAGGCAATCTTTAAGTTGCAAACATTAGTTTAACACCTACCAACTGATCTTGCCGAAGATCATCTCCCTTCTTAAAAATAATTTTGCAGCTTCCACCACTTGTTGTTCTGAAAGCCAGACGCAAAGGATGCAGAGCACTTTTAAATATTGACGACTCTGAAGGAATGATCCCTGCGATGAGGACACTTGGAGCCAGGGGTGATCGTATTGGCTGAGAATGTACAATATTTATGTTAGAATTGTGGATATTATATAAAGAGCAAGTAATATAAAAAATACAGCGGTGTAGAGTGTTCAAACACCTAACATAAGCTAGCAATTGAAGCAATCATGCAACCAAAAGAAAAGTAACTTCTATTGTAGAAGTACCTCCTCAAAGTAGGTAAGCTCACTCAGGAGGCCAGACAGAAGGTGTCTAAGCTTTTCAATTTTCTTCTGAGTTCCGCCCCGGACATTTCTTACAACCCTCATTATAGAACACAACTGAGCTGTCAATTCTGTCTGGCGCACCAAACTCTGCCACAACTTATATCCATCTTCATCTCCATTTCCACCAACTTCCAACTGTGACAATGCAGAGGTAACAACTAAATTTTGGAGAGCACTCGATCAAACTACTCAACTACAGAAAAATTATTTTACCACTGGATTTTCTTTCTTAATTTTGATAAAACTTCTTGACATGCATAAACTGCCTTCAGTCTAAGATGCAGTACTTTCTATAGGGTGGGCTATGCCTTCAAGATATGGAGGAAATTGTACATGTACATTCTTTGTATTAGGTAAAAGTTTAAATATTGCCCAGTAAAAAAGGGAAGATATTCACTTTATCATCTAAAGTAGAGAAGACTATCATGCTTTTGTTTACATCTAAGAGGCATCATTCGATAAACACAATAATCTACTCTAAACAAAGATCCCTACCTTCATCATATGTTCTTCCCGGTATCTCATAGGTACAATAAAAAGCGTTTTGCATACACTGGATCATGAAGTTCCACAGCAACATACCATCGGAGAAAGCTAACCAACTCAATATTGCGCAATGCTGTCAAGTGTCGCAGACAAATTCAGATGAGACTAACAAGCTAGCAGAATACAATGAAAAAGTGGCTCTAGAACATAACAGCAGGCATACATCGTTGCACAAGGAAATGAGAAAGGCGAGATTTATCAGAGCACTCAAACCGAAGTGCTTGAACCAACTGAAGTAGGTAACACTGAAGTTCCTCATCATCAGCTCTTTCAAGAACTCTGACAGCATATGCACGGACCTGTCGTACACAAAATTATTTTGCAAATTTATACAATAGCATCTATGCTATTAGAGCTTCAAAACTTGTATTGAAGCATATGGGAAATTAAAAAGAGAGGTTTAAAATTTCTGTATATTGAAAATCTTAAAATTATTTCAATATAGCGAGAGAACAAAATCATTGTTCTCATTCTCTTTGCACTTGGCACCAAAAGAGCTCCAAGTTTACTTGAAACTAGACGATCAATTAATGGTTTCATCATCTACAGACAACTATCCCTATAAACATTGTTAATCATGGTCCTCAGCTGATACAACATGCTTAGTTCAAGGTGATTTTTTTTAAAGAATAGCATGTGTGAATACTCTTGTCAACACAAAAAGTAAGAACTGCACAAGCGCCTTAAGATGACTATGAATGATGTGTGTGCAATACTCACCTCTTCACTTTCAAAAACAGGAGATAAAAGCTCCAATGCATCACAAACATCAATCATTTCCCACCTACCCATTAGTTCTATTGCCTGCTTCGCTTCCTGAAGATACATAAGCATATTTCCTCATAATCAATTAGGATATACTTCAGCAGCTTTGAAAATGGAAAACTGAGATAGCTACCCAATTTA
Source organism: Panax ginseng (assembly GCA_020205605.1). Lineage (NCBI taxonomy): Eukaryota > Viridiplantae > Streptophyta > Magnoliopsida > Apiales > Araliaceae > Panax > Panax ginseng. Next base: position 80,971,517 of record CM035147.1, on the reverse strand, counting down.
ACAAGACTAAAAATATTTATCAGGATGGAAATATGTACTTAATCAGCACATCATTTATCCACCAAAAAACAAAATGCACCTAATCAGCACGCTTAAAACATTTGCTTGTCATAGGGTTTATATCAACACATTTATTGGTAATACACCTTGAACAATTAGATAAATAAAAAAGAAAAGATGATTGACATATCCGAACCTGAACATCACTCCATTCAACACATCGTAGAAACTTAGTGAGGGCCCTCTTCTCGGACATTAATGAGAAACGGAATTTCCACAAGAGTTGCCTCTCATCTCCGCTCAAAGTACGTGTGGGTGGGTATTTTAGTATTCTTTGTATTGACCTGATATTCAAGGAGTACGCAAATTAATTAGCTTCCAGTTCCAAGAGAGAGAGAAGAAAAAAGTTGAAAACATTACACAGCAATAATACATATAATTATAACATCATCTTTAGCTAGCAACCCAACCATTTCCATGAGAATGCAAAACACTCACCTACAGATTAGCGCAAAAAAGAAGATAATTTAGAATAAACTGTAATTTTTATCAAACAAAATGTACAAACTAGTAATACGATTCCATGAAACATGTGAGTTAGATTCATTCATACTTTCTTTCAGTTAAGCTTGGTTTAAGATCCCTATCAATGATGCCACGTGTTAAACTCCTTGCGAGCTTTAGTTGCTTGTGCTCAGAAGGATTAATCTTTCCCACTTCTGGATCCCACACAATAACCAGTTCATTTGTTGAAGCTATAGGAGAGGGTATTAGGAAATTTGCTCCTGATTCCTACACGTCAAACAAAACTACAACATCTCAAACAATAGGGCAAGCATAATAAAACAATTAATTGTAGCATTGTAGCATTGTAGCATTGTAGCATTGTAGCCAGCCATACATAAAAAATTTAACTTCCGAATATGACAAAAGGCTTAAAAACTAATCAGATTTGAAGACTGAAAATAAAACTTTGTGCCTTTAAAATTTCTTTTATATAGCAGTAGAATGCTTTATTTCTCAAAAACACAATAAATCAAACTAGCATATGAACTAAAAAGGAAGTTTTAGGTTAACTTTTACCCATTTTGACAAACAGAAATTATCGCCGTGCAAATAATAGGTAACCTGTCATAACAGCAATTTACTATCTAGTATCTAGGCTACCATACTAACCATGACATACCCTTTAAGTATTGTTTCCACTGAATCCTTACCTCAAAAATATTAAATACTGCCAAAACCTCTAGTCAAGGAGCCACGAAAAGAAGGGAGAGGTAAAAACAATTAGGAGTTTGCAGTACTCTCGACTTCTCTCAGTTCAACAACATAGGAAATGAAACTCTTCCTATAATCTACAACACTTCACTCAAAAACTCTAAGAAGCGTGCTTATTTTTCTGGTCAGATGACTCAACCATGCATTGGCTTTCCAGTAGAGGACCACTGAAAGTTCAATTTAGTAAAAGCAATGTGGAAAGTATACAAAAACAAGTGATGGACCATCTTGCTGTTTTTTCATGCATTGGAGTTGCTATACATCAAGTGATCATGATAACTTGTTTCTCCTTTGAATCTTTTGTTTGCTTCGATGCAATCATCTATTTAGTCACCCCTAATTTTGTTTTATATGTGTGTAGTTTATTTAATTGTTTTCTCTCTCTCCTTTTTTTTGCTCAATGAAAGAAAAGGGTAAGTTCATCAGATGGAATGAATCAAGAGAGAGAAAAGAATAGGAAGAACAGAACTTTAAAGGAAAAAGAGAGACCAGGCATGTCTAAGTTAATGAGAAAATACCAACAAAAAAAGGATAATAATAATAACTTCTCGATTTGTAGAGCTTAAGGAATACATAAGGAAATAAAAGATAAATACAATCTTATGCTTGTGGACTGATTAAGGCTACCTGAAAAACAACTCGATGTTCAAAGCTGCAAAAATCAACAACCATGTATAGATGAGAACTTCCATTTTTACTGCTTTCGCGTTCCTTTATTTTCTCCATAGCTTTAAATGTGAGGCGATCCAGCCAATCAACTCGTTGAATCTGTCCTCTTTCATACTTATTCACAAGCTTCTCCAAACGCTCCACCTCCCGTCGCTCCTCCTTAGGGACCTACTAGAGGTTAAAACAAAGTGAGCAAGAGTATGGAATCTAATAAAAGTACATTTGAAAAGAAGGAAATGGAGTACAAATAGTATAATTATATGACAGTATTAACCAGAAACCTTTCCAGGAGTAGTTGTATGAATAGACCCATCTGCCTCTTTTCCCAGCCAAAGCCTAAGCTTGTGTTTACCTGTTTTGAGTTGTTTTTTCATGTTAAAAAGATGAATGGTAGCTCCACCGATTAAACCCTCATTTTTTCCACATGAAACATCCCAAACCTGCAGTAACAGGATCAGGAAGCTCAGCTCAAAGTAAATTAAAGGTACTCTATGACTATAAACTATAACGTGAACAATCACAATGAAGGATAGATGTTTAATAAATCATTACTCAACGAAAACTTTCTCCAACAGTCCACAAGATGCTCAATTTCTTTAGAGATACACATCATTCTTAGAATGTGAATTCAGTAAACACAAATACGCACACACACGTATGTATAGTTGTATAATTCAGTAAAGATAATCTCTCTTTCTTGAGGGAATTCAGTAAAGATATTCTTAACTAGAGCCCTTCATGTTTGTTAATTTTTATTTTTATTTTTCTATGCATCCATTAGGTTCCACGCATGTGTCATCAATTGCTATAATCCTTTTTACTGATGAATGTGCACTAGACATATCTAGTTGTGCATGTGTGCACAGATTGCACAACACACAAAAAAATTAATAAAAGGAACATAGATTTACTGAAACCCTGACTTACTGTAAGTGTGAGGTGCGAGTTGGCAGTCAAGTCCCGATATTTTGTACTTAATGTAATGAGTTCATTCCAGCAATACGACGGCCCTGGGGATTCTAGCCTGGGATGCAGTCAAATATAGTGCAATAAATTAATACAATTTAAAAATATATTAGAAAATAAATAGGAAAGATAATTAAAAAATTTATATTCTATTGTTTCAAATATCTTTCAAATCTATGAATATGCTCTTTAGCATTATATTAGTTTCACGTGGCACAAAAAGTATGTCAATAAAAGGATTATACCAAGACAAATGCAGTTGAGAATGGACAAAAAGATATTAATTAATGGTATACACGTATTTGATTTATTTACATTTAGTTGTATTGAATAGTTAAATATAAACAATAAGAGCATGTGGATAAACCTGGTTCTCATAGGAAGCCCAAAAGGAGCACCGTCGATGTACAATGCACACTCAACATACACCTCTGCTTTCCTCTCCTCTGTAGTGGAATCTGCATCTGCTGGAGATATATAACACAAACATTGTAAAACTTCACTGCAAACAATGAAATTGAAATTTTCATATTTATCACGTTTTAGGGTTATATGGCTATACCATTTATTATACGTTGTTTTTTGCAAATATGGGTGATTTATACATTTAGTCAAATCCGTTACTCTGTGAAAAGGTCAAAATTACTGTTATTAACTGAATTTAATATGCAAAAGAACCAAAAGGTGCAAAGATTGTATTTTGGGACAAGCAAAAAAGCCTCTGCAGATTAATTACCAAAAATCACTCCAATAAACAAGCCGTGGATTTTTAAACATAAAAACTAGCCATCTAACTTCGACAAAGTAAAATCTACAAATTTGGTAGCTTATTAGCAATTCAAAGCAAAAAGTTTGTCCAAATTCAGCAATATAGAAAAGAACTAATATGAAATATCACTAAACCATTGCAGTGCCTTCAATTCCAATGAAGCTAGTACATAATTGAAATTTCAACAGCTCAAAATCACATAAATAATCGAATTACGAGTGGAACCCTAGTAGTCAAATTCAAAAATAAGAAGTTTAGAGCGAAGAATTTAACCTGAATTGGGCGACTTAGCGGCAACTGGCAACTTCCCCTCTAACCGCTCGATTCGAAAAGTGACTGGAAGATTGATATCGCATGACAGGAAGAATCGAAATTCGTTCCCAGCCATTTTTTTCAAATTGCACAACCTATCAATTTAATCATACCTGATGTAACTATTTCTGTGTGATATAGAGGAGAGAGTATTTAAGATATGGTGAATCAGAAAATTGGATCAAAAGGGCATGAATTTGCAGATTATTGACTGTGGATTGGGGAAGAACATGGAAAATCGAGATTATTTTATTTTTAGTGTTTCAAGTTTCGACTTTGATGTAGATTTCTTGCTTTGCTTCTTTCCTTCTTGTTTTCCCAACTTTTCCTTTATATTGATTTTTAAATTAACTTGTAAAATCTTAGAATTTAAAAGTAATATAGAATATTAATTTATATACATTTTTAAAATTTAAAAGTAATAAATTTATATAAATTTTTTAAATATATGAATTTGTAAGCATTAGGTTGTTAAATTTTCAGTATATACAAATGTTTTTTTAGTGTTGTATAAAATCAGATTTTTGAATCTTATGGCATGTAAACCTTTGATTAACTAAGAAAAAATTACAAGACTTAGAATCGATCGAGTGTTAGAATTCAATTATGAAAGTCCTAATTTTATTTTATTTTGTGTAAAATAACTTTAATGGCGCATGAAACTAACCCTCTTCCTTATTCTCCACAATCTAGTGAGCATATGTCGAGATAATCATATTTTAAATAGGAAATTGTTAAATTCACACTATTTTTTATTATTTTCACAACAAAAGTGTCGCTGTAGATGTACAACGACGGTAAAAATCGTCGCTATAGAATCTATAGCGACACTTTTATTGTGAAAACAATATTTTCTATTGTGGATTTAACAATTTCCTTTAAATAACCCAAGGGGATCAAAAAAATTTGACCGGACATATTTTTTTTTTTGTACAATATGTGTAACATTATTTTTTATATGTATTTAAATTATACTTAAATCACTAGATTTTGTAAAAATTTCAGTTGAAATAAATACTATACATTTTTTTAGAATTAAAACAAAAAAAAATAAAAAATTGAACTGGTCGAAAGTTCCCGATCCCCCTAGAAGGACTGTATTTTAAATAGAGTAATATTATATACGAGAATATCTGAACGTTGTACTTTTGGGTGAATTAATCAAAACTCAAGTTAGGTAAATCTTATATAGAATCGTTTGATTGATTTTCTCTTAATTTCTTATAATTTTTACTTTGTTGTTAATTGCTAAGATTATCATGTATTCTATTAATAGGGTAAAAAGATGAAGAGAGAATTAGAGAAGGGTGAAAAAGTAGGGTATAAATTATTTTGATTTACTTTTAGGAGGTAAAACTTAATTGAGAATAAACATGTGCTTCTTCTTTTTCTTAATTAGTACAATCTCTTATACTTCTAAAAGTGCAAAAGAACAAGAGATATAATGAATACTTTGATGTAGAGATCTCAAATTACGTTCTAAAATAGATAAAGGAAAACTAGGAGCTCAACAACTTTTAATTGGAAAAAAAATGTCATTAGTTTTGTACATTATATATATATATATATATATATATATATATATGTACATAAAGAATCAAGGACTACCCTTTGATCCTACATACCTTGCATACCCTTTTAGCGTCGGATCGAGGGTGATGATTAATTCGTCGCTAAAAATTAAGACGACGATTCTCTGATATAGCGACGAATCGAATCGTCGTCCGATCCGTCGCTAAAGGGACGAGTATGTTATGTAAAATAAGGAGATGAGCCCTTAAAATGAATATATATATATATATATATATATATATATATATATATATAGATAGATATATAGTAATTGCTAACATTATCATGAAAGGCGTGTGTTTAAACTAGCAAAAAAAAAGTGCGAAAAGTGGCATATTTTCATAATTTTTTTCCCGTTTCAAAATAATTGTTTAATTTTATTCTTTCAAGTTAAATAAATAATGTCAAAAATTATTATTTTTATATATTTTTGACAAAACATATGCAAAGAGAATATAATAGTAAGAAACGAATATAATTTACCAATAATCTTAATTTTTATAATTCAAAAATAGTAAATTTGAACAAAAAAATCAAAACTTGACAATTAAATTACACATTATCAACTGCCCAAATAACCATAAATTGAAAAATATGTTGTTCAAGTAAATACACATTAGACGACTTTTTTTTCACATATTTTAGCTACAATTTAAATTTCTAATAATACTTATTTGTGTGACATCATAATTTCTAACTGCAAACACATTATCAACCGCCCGAATAACCATAAATGTGTATGACTTTGTACAATTAATCAACTAAATGAACTAATTAGGAGTAGCTTAACCCAGCTCCATTAGTTAATGCATGGGTTCTAATAACTTTATGAATTAGTAGTACAGTAGTATTATTTTTACGCACCCCTAATTGCAAACAGACAAGAATATCCCTGTCCCACAAAATCACACAGGGAATTCCAAAAGGCGCTACCTCAATTCCATAAAGGGAGCATACCAGCATCTCTCTCAGTACTCTGATCATTTTCTCTCTCTGAAAACTCTGCAAAAACAAGCACCACCTCCTCTGCCATAACCCTTTTCCCATTTCATCTCTCTGCTAAAACCCTACGGACCCATTTGCTTTTTAGCTCCAATTTTCTATCTCTTAGAGGTAGCAGCCACACATTTTTGCTCTTGATATATGTATATGTAGATACTCTGTTTTGTGATAGCTTTCTTGTTGATGTTTTTATTGTTCGGTATTGGGAAACTTAATGTGTGTATTTGATGTGCGTTCATTTACTTAGGATTCGGGAGTTATAATCTATCGCTCATATATCGGTGGGTTTATATGTTGGGAACTTGAAGTTGAAGAATGTGAAAATGTCTTTTCCTAGTTTGCAAAAAAGTTGCTCTAAAATCTAATGTTTCAGCGCCTCTTAGCATGAATCTGCTTGGTTTTACTTTTATCCTTAATGAAATTCATACATATATATATATATATATATATACATGTATATATATTGATGATATTTGGAAGTTTTGCTGAATTTTTTGGATTTAGTTAGTTTAATACAAGGTAATAGAAGGGGATTTGTGTTTTGAGCTAGGGGCACTTGACAGATTTGTGTTGATATGTATAGATTTTGCTAACATTCATATATTTTTGCTTTTGATGTATGTATGTATAGATGCTCTGTTTTTCGGATATCTTTCATTTTATGATGAATTTATTGTTACGCTATTGGGAAAGTTAATGTGTGTATTTGATGTTTTTTAGGTAATAGTAGAATGTGTGTGCGGGGTCATTTTATTTCTATATTGGAGGGAGAGAAAATGTGATCGACTTGGAATGTTTGCAATTTATAAGTTGTAATATAGCCATTCTACTCTCTTTTTGCCCCTAGATTTTTTATCTCCTTGTGTATTGCCCAAGGTGACATTTGGACATCATTTATGTAAAAATGAAAACATCTGATGAAAATTTATATTTGACATCCTTGTATCCTCCTTTCATTTGTAACCTATCTAAGTTGCTGTTTCTAGCCTGCTTTTCGACCAAGACTGAGTTTCTTTAAAAGATCATGTCTTAAAGCTACACTTTCTGTCTGTTGTTTTAACTCCGAACCTTCTCATCCCTCTTCCTTGCATAGGAAATTACCAGTTTAGGGGAAGGACCCCTTTTCATAGCTTAATGTCTTAATCATATAAGTCATGAGCAGCAACCAGTTGTGATTTGTATTGAGATATTTTCTTTATACTAAATACTCATTATGAGTTTAACATTAGCAAGTGTAGACTTGCTGTCGAAATGTGTTCAACTGAATTTAAAGCACTCAAGAATAACCTGATATTGGTAATTTACTTGTTTTCTTCTCCAATTGTAATGTTTATGTTGGATGATGCAGCACTATTTTCCTTGGAAGTTCTAACCAAGGGGCACACAGATTCCAAAAACGCATAGTTTCTCCTCCAAAAATGACTTCTCCGGTCAGGGAACAGGTTCTTGAGCTTCCAGAAGATGATGATTTGAATGAACAATATGTTTGGCCTTGGATGGGAATTGTGGTCAACATTCCTGTTGAATGCAGTGGTGGGAAATATGTCGGTGAAAGTGGTTCAAAACTAAGGAATGACTTTATTAGAGAGGGGTTTAACCCAGTAAGAGTTCACCCTTTATGGAACTATAGAGGTCATTCTGGGTTTGCAGTAGTGGAGTTCAACAAAGACTGGCCCGGATTTTGTTGTGCCATGAAGTTTGAGAAAAGTTTTGAGGCCGCTCACAAGGGAAAGAGAGATTACTACGACGCAGAGAGCTTGGGAAAGGAGTTGTATGGATGGGTTGCACGGTATGAAGATTACCATTCACTTGACATTATAGGAGAGCATCTACGAAAGAAGGGAGATCTGAAAACTATTTTTGACATAGAAAGAGAAGAGAAGAACAAAGCAACCAAGCTTGTGTCAAACCTGACCAATGTGATAGAGGTGAAAAATATGCGCCTTAGGGAGATTGAGGTCAAATACAATGAAACGTCCATGTCCTTAAGCAATTTGATGACTGAAAAGGATAAGATGCATCGACTTTACAACGAAGGTATACTACAAGCTAGGTCCACTAAAGAAAGTGTTTTTGTGGTCTAATATGAAATGTTTCATAATTGCTGTAATTCTATTTTACTTCTCATTGGTGATTTTCATCTAATATCATCCTCTTGATATTGATATCTTGTTAAATGCTGATTAGAGATGAAAAAGATGCAGCAGAATGCACGTGATCATCTTGAAAAGATTTTCAGTGAGCATGAAAAAATCAAAAATGAGCTTGAGCAGCGTGAAAAGGAACTGCAGAAACGGGAGGCTTATGAAGAATGTGAGAGAAAGAAACTGGTTACTGAGATGGAAATGGTAATGAAAATCCGATATTTACTTGTTTAACTGAACTCTATTTTTCTAGATTGGGGCTTAATAATTTATAAAAACATTTTTAGCAGATTGGTGCTGTAACCAGTAAGGAATTAGGGAATGTAACAATTTAGACTATGTTGCAATAATCTCTCTCTCTCTCTCTGCTTCTTCCACAAGTCCATTACTTCTGAAATATGATCATGCACCATAAGCTGATAAACACTTGCATTGCTTTCGGCATTCAATATCTTGACTAGAGTGCTTCTTTGGCAGATGAACAAATATGCAGTTTACTGTTAATGTGATTGGAGAAATTATCTTTAATTTTTACTTGTTTATCTGCTCTGTGGCTGGTTAGATAACAATTGTGATATGTTCTTTTTAGAACAAGAGAGCAACCTTGGAGCAGAAGAAGGCTGATGAATGTGTTTTTAGGCTGGCTGAAGATCAGAAGGTATTGTACTTCGTTTTCATTTTGATTTGACATAACTACCAAAAACACAATTATTTGTTTATGAACTCCCAGCTAGTTTATTTGTCATTTCTGATTTAAATGGCAGAGGGAAAAAGAAAACCTTCGCAAAACTATTATTGAACTAGAAAAGAAACTCAATGCCAAGCAAGCACTGGAGTTGGAGATAGAGCGTATGAGAGGGGCTTTACAGGTAATGAAGCATATGGAAGGTGATGGAGATTATGAAGTCGGAAAGAAGATTGATGCCATCCAAGAAGACTTAAAGAAGAAGGAAGAAGAACTTGAACGTCTGGAAGCACTAAATCAAGCTCTTGTGGTCAAGGAGCGCAAAAGCAATGATGAGCTTCAAGAAGCTCGAAAAGAAGTAATCACAGTAAGTGTTTTCTTAAAATAAATTATAGGTTCCTTTCTTCTTCTTTTTTCCTGAAGCCCTACCTAATAATAATAGCAATGTTACATTTCTATTGCACTTGTTTAGCCTTATTATATGTTAGTTGACTTGATTGTTTTTGTTTGCTATGCAGTTAATATTGTTTAGTATCCAGATGAAGAAGAAGAAGAAGAGGCAGCGCAAAAGGCTATGGAGCTATGTTCATTGTGGGATGGTCACCTAAGGGATCCTAGCTGGCATCCTTTCAAGATCATTGCTGTTGAAGGTAGTGATGATCACAAGGTATGCTCTTTTACAGAACATCAGTAGCATCCTTGAAGCAAATATTTAGTATGAATCCATTAATTCAGCATGAATGGGGACTTGATTTCCATTTCCATTTCCTTTTTATAAGAAAATCTTGTTTTTAATTCCTCCTTCCCTTCATTTTCATGGTTGACCTTGTTTTTTGGATAATTTGAACAGGAAGTTATTAATGAAGAAGATGAGAAACTGAAATATCTAAAGGTTGATGAAGTTTACATGGCTGTGACTAGTGCCTTGATGGAGATAAACACGTACAACCCCAGTGGTAGGTACATCATATCAGAACTTTGGAATTGCAAAGAAGAAAGGAAAGCAACACTAAGTGAAGGAGTATCACATATACCACTTACATAGAATCTAGGCAACCTCTTCCATTCTATATTTGGTTGTTCATGTGCCTTATACATGGGAAAATCATGCATCAGCCACTAACTAAATTTAAGAAATACAACATATATATAATAAGATTAACCATGAACAAATACAACAATCCAAAATTATAAAAACAAAACTATGAACCCAACCGGTCCAACGCCTCTTGAGCCGGCTTGTAGTTGGGGTCGACCCTAACCGCACCCTCATAAGCCTTCACAGCCTCCTCCCTCATCTCTTTGCACTCATAACACTCCCCCAACAAATAAAACGCCTTACCATTATCGCCCTTCAATTTCACCGACTCAACCAGGTCATCAACCACCGAGTCAACTCGCCCGCGCCGACTCATCCCGAGTTTCAACTCGGCCCTCTTGAACAGCGCGTCACCCCTCTCCTCGTCGGCCAGCGACCCCACGGCGAGTGGAGACAACGCCACGTCGATCGCGTCGATCGCCGAGGTCTTAAACCCTTGCAACTCCAGAGCTAGGGCTTTGAGGATATGAGCCGCGGCGTCTTTCGGATCCAGCGCGATCGACTTTTCGGCTTCCTCGGCGGCGGATTTGGCTATGGTTGAGGCGGCGGAGCGGTCCTTGGAGGATCTAGCTTGAGCCAGGAGCTGTGCGCCGACGACGAAGTGGCGCCGGGCTTGGAGATCTGATTTGTTTCGGTATCGGAGCTTTCGGATGAATTTCTGAGGGATTTTGTACATCAAGGAGAACATGAACACTGCGACTAGGATTAAGATTACCTGCAGAATAAGATCGGCCATCATTTTTATCTTCCTTTCTCTTTCTTCGTAATCCATTGGGAGGGTTTTAGAGTGAAATTTGTTGGGTATGATTTGATTGGGGAAATGTGAGAAATTTGGAGTATTTGATCTGCTTAGGGGCTATAATAATAATTGTATGAAATAATAGTTTTTAGGGGCTATAATATATAATATAAAATTGTATTTATTTTTAATGTATTTAAAAACAATAATTCCATTCCAACTAAATTAATCGTAACATAATTAATGGTGTTCTTTTTGGACATGGAATTACAATACTCCATTTTCACACTTTCTCTCTTTCTAATTTCCATTTCTATTTCTAATTCAATGACATTAATTTAGACCCAAATTAAACTCGAATGATTCTAAAACCCTATCTAAAATTTGGTTGTATAAACCCTTGGCCTGAATCAAAGTACAATCACATCCAAAAATATCCATTATTTATTTATTACTAGTTTTTGACTGAAATTAAACATACACACTACTTGTTCCTCCTGGTCCAATGCAATTTTAACCAATGTCTTATAGTATATATACTTTTTGAACACCTAACTAGAAAGAACATGATCTTTTAAGTTTATTATAGCTTTTTTGTTTTTATTTATTTATTTATTTATTTAACCCTTTTTAAAATTAAAATAAATTCATTCTATAATTTAAATTAAATTAATTAGAATCAAAGTCCGGCGTTACTCTTTTATCAAGACAAATGGTATATGGACGTGCATTATTTATGATATAAATATGTTTATGTGATTACCAAGTACGTGAACCAAATGTATTCACGAATTTGATAGTGTGCGAGTATATTTGTTAAATGTTCTGGTTCGATTTTATTACAAGTACGTATATATTCACATTGAATTATTACTATATCCATTCTATAATAATTAACTTTTTAAAAGAAAAAACGTATTTCAATTTATTTGTCGTTTATAATTTTCGAAAAAAATAAATTATTTACTTTTCTATATCACCCTTAACTTCTGTTATTGTCCCACAAAATTTTTTCTCTTGTATTAGTAGTTGTTAACTTCCCATAAATTAGTAGTGACGAAATTTCATACAAATGTTAATTATTAATTATAGTATTAAATGACTTTCTTAATTAATGTGAATAGAATTAAAACGACAATTATTATAGAATGAAGATAGTAATATTTAAATCATTTTTAAATAATGCACGTAAATTAGAACTCATCTTAAATGATTTAAACTTTTTCATGGTTTAGTCATTAATTTTTTATTTTTATTTTTAAATTTTACCAAAAGCAATGCACAAAAGAGTTAGTAGGATATAGAGATTAGAACTCATCTTAAATGATTTAAACTTTTTCATGGTTTAGTCATTAATTTTGCAAATCAGTGGATTCACATGATTGGTCTCTGAAATTAATATCTTTAAAGTAGCTAAAGAGCTATACACTGCTTTCTAATCCCCTGCTCTTAATGTGGAAAGTGGCAGATATTAATTTTCCATATTGCAAGCAAAAGAAAGTATGCTGATGAAGAAGAGGCTGCGGACAAGGATTTGGAGCTGTTTGCATTGTGGAACAAACTGTTGACATACTCCACCTCAGTATATTGTATGGGGCCGAAAATTATATTGAAATAATTTATTGATCAATATGTTGAAGTGGAGTATGCAACATCAGCAGTTTGTAAAATATTTATAAAATGCGGCATACTCCACCTCAGTATATTGTGTGGGACCGAAGATTACATTAAAACAATTTGTTGATCAGTATATTGAAGTTGAGTATGTCACATTAGCAGTTTATAAAATATTTATAAAATAGTTTGTGTCCGTATCATTACTTTTGTGGAATTATCAACAAAGGGATCCTTTATGGCATCCCTTCAAGATGGTTGCTGTTGAAGTTAGTGGTGATTACAAGGCACGACTTGTACAGAACATCATTTACTACAATTTTAATCAAGCTAGTTCTTTAGCTTCCACATTTCCATTTATCTTGGATGTTCCTATTCCCTAAAAAAAATGGCTAATATACCTTATGTTGTTACAACTTCTCTATCCGAAGGTAAATTTGGCATGAATGGGGAGTCCTTGATTGCTGGTTTCATATTCTATTTCCTTCTTATAACCCAAATTCGATCTGTTTTTACTTCCTCTTCAGTTTTGTAGTTGACCTTATTTTTTTTGGTTAATTTGAGCATGACAGCATTGGAAATTATTGATGAAAAGGATGATGAGAAGTTGAAAGATCTAAAGGTTGAGTTGGGTGATCGAACATGTTTTCATGGCTGTGACCAGGGACGAAACCACGCCCCCCCTTATGGCCCACTTGTGATGTGAGATTAAATTGTCTGTGTACAAACTAACAAATAAACTCTTGTTTTGCAATTTGCCCTAACATCCGCCCCCATCTCCTCCAACTCCCTCACGTTCCCAATTCCATCACAATATTTCTTCACCAGATCCTTCGTAGTATTTTGTGTTCAATTAAGCCATTTCCATCACTATATTTCTTCACCAGATACTATTGATTCATTCATTTTTCACCGGATACTATTGATTCATTTTTCAAAAGAAAGCAATCAAATCATATTGACACGTCTATGCTTATGCCAGAGCAATCAAATCTTTGTTCTAGTACCAGAGCTGTGGAACGACATAAGGAAGGAAATCAACACTAAATGAAGGAATATCACATTTACGACTGAAGCTCAAACAGCCAAAAAAGAGAACATAAAGGTTCGTAATGGAACTGCATTTGGGTTCAAAACACGCATAAATGTTTATATTGCAGTGCAGTATAAAAATATACATTTTCATTTTTCTTCAGTTTTAGATACAAAGCTTAATTATATAAAATCTAGGCAACCTCTTCCATTCTATATTTTGTTTGTGTCCTACCTAATGACTTGGGTGTGTATATATATAAATTGGAGGGGGAATGACCTTTATGAGAAAGATGAAGGTGAAACTAGTAGAAAAGGTCTTTTAATGAATAAGGTTGCAAGGAATTGCGTCCGATATAAGCAGATTATTGTGTTGAAACTTAACTTGAACTTTCTAATTTGTAAGCATTACCCTTTTGGATTGACTACTGTCTCTGAGAACTTAATTTTCAACTGGTTAGACTAAATTGAAATGTATTGTCATTCTGTTGCTATGTAAACTTGAACGCCAACTCAACAAGGAAACCAACACCTGTGAATTGAATGATTGTGTATTTTTGGCAACCATTTACACCAAAAAGAGCATTGTTTGTGAGAGATTCAAATTTTTCTTCGTTAAATAGGATTGAATCTTGAAGTAACAAGCACTATAATTGTTTTCACATATCCAAATCATGGCTTGTAGTCTAATCTGATTTAATGATGCCATACCAACCCCCTGAAATTACGAAGGAAAAAAGGTTTTTTTTTTTTTTATTGGTGGGTGGGTTTGGGGGGGGGGAGTACCCGAAATCCAAATTTTGGATTGAACATATATATATATATATATACACCAAGGAATAAATTACCAGATCTTAAGAAACAACACATGATTAAAGCCACAACAAACAAACATCATATAGTTCCTCACAGCTGCTGATACTCGGGATTAAATGCGAGAGCCTCTCTGTAAATAAGCTCCCTCATCTGTTCTTCGGTGAGGGCATGCTGCTCAAAGTCGAAGCTAAAAGGAGTCATGCAAATAGGCTCGTCGCTGATGTCGTGGAGTGACGTTAGGTAGGGATGTGCAAGTGCATCTTCGACTGAAACCAACAAATTTAGAAGAACTACAGATATAAATGGATGACAATAGGATTTCAAAGACTAATTTCGCTTATGAGAGGATGACAATTGAAAGTACAGGAGTCTGGTGACTTTAGATGTTGCATACATTTGCATATGATATTTTATAAAGGAAAAAAAAACTATGGAGATAAACTGTTCAAATCCAACATTCTTTATGCAAGTATATGAACTATGTGACCAGACGGCAGGGGCATTGAAGTGCATATTCATTGATTTCCATTGGCGTCTTTTTGCATATTAGGGGCCTTACCTATTATGTTGATTATAGATCTATAAGGGGAGCAATGACTCCTCTCAAAGGAAAATAAAAAAAAAAAATTAGTTGAACCGCCATGATCAGAGCACCCCAATCCCTCTGTAAGTCTGAGGAAGGGACTCCTAGAAAACTCTCATCAAGGAAGTTAAAAGAGATGCATAGAAGGATACTCTATTCCACAGCAAGTGGAAACTCATCGATTTCCCATAAAAAAAATCCTTGCATTCATCTTTCTGACAATCCCCATAATATTGCAAAACATGCACCTTTCAAACAGAAACCTCCTATCCTTGGTAACAAAACTCCTATCCATACTAACACCAAACCACAAACGCTTGTAAGAATCAGCTAGAGTTGGGCTTCTCTGATGTAACTAACGATTATTAGGGATTTGAATGTGTAGTAGCTTTAGATAAAGTGTGGTTTGGCTATGCTTTCGAGTAATTTCAGTTTTTCTAGTTGTTGTAACAGTAAGTGTGAGTAAGGGGTATATCATATATGTGACATTAGACAAACTAAAGCAAGGATATTCTTGTAAATCAACAATGAGCAAGTTGTCAGTGTTATAAGAGGAGAGTAATGGTGTAACTGAGAGATTATTGAAGTAATAACAGTTTTCCTTTTCTATCTCTAGACTCTTCTTTTCTCTCTATTCTTCTCATAATATTTGGTATCAGAGCGGTACCTTCCTGGAGGCCATGAATGGCGGAGGGAACTCGTTTGGCACAGATGGAAAAATCTCACAAAATTGTCGATGAAAAATTGCAGGATTTGGCTCGAGGACATGACAGTTTGGAAGCTACTGTTATAGCTATGGGGGAACAATTGGTGGGATTTGATGATAGATTGAAAGCTATGGGACTTGGTGTGGATGAACTTAAAGGGGAAATGCAGAGAAATTTCCAAACAATCATGGTTGCCATCAACAATGTTGCTTAGGAAGGACATCGGAAGGACGTCATGGTTTTTGATTCGGAGGAAGAAGACGGAGAAATTCCATCAAGAAATTATAGGGTTGAATACGGTACAAAGCTCTCTGATCTACTTAAGAATTTTAAAATTGAATTTCCTAGATTTGATGGTACTGAACCTAGGGCTTGGATAAGGAAGTGTAACAAGTTCTTTAATTTTAGTCCCATGAATGATGAAAGTAAAGTAGCCCTAGCCCAGATTTATTTGGAGGGGTATAGCGGATTCTTGGTTTAAAGAATTCCAAGATGAGGGGGGAATTATTGGGTGGCCAAGATTTGTGGAAGAAATATTGATTAGGTATGAATCACCTAATGCTAAGGATCCATTTAAGGAATTTAAAATTTTGAAGCAAATTGGTCCTGTGAGTGAATATCAAGAGGAAGCTGAATTCTGTTTTGAAGTTCAAAAGTAGGTATTATATAGAGGATTTTTTTGTTTCAAATTTTATTAGTGGATTGCAGAAGAAGATCAGACATGTGCTTAAATTGTTGAAACCTCCTACTTCGTCTGAAGCTATAAGTCTGGCAAAATATCAAGAATCTGCACTAACAGAACTTGATACTTCAAATCATAATAATATTTATTTCTTGTCCACCACCACCTTACCCCTTTTACTGTCCAAACCAAATTCTTCACTGATTCCTTTCAAATCCCAGAATCAACAACCAAAACCATATAACTCCAGTTCCAATTATACTAGATCACAAATTTTCAGTTCCAACAATTCCAGTACCAAGTATACTAGACCTACCACAAATTCTAGCTCATATCCTTCAACCAGTTCAGTTAAATCAAACCCATATGTCATTAAAAGGTTGTCACTTGCAGAGATGCAACAAAGAGGAGAGAAGGGATTATGTTATAACTGTGATAAAAAGTTTACTGCTGGCCATCAATGCAAGAGACAACAAATTTACATGTTAAAACTTGACTCAGAGGAGGAGCAACAGGAGGAAATTCAAGTCATTGATGAAATTAAGGCATTAGATTATTCAGAGGAAATTCCTAGTGACATGGAGATTTCTGTAAGGGCCTTAAATGGGGAAGTGAACCAAAAAAGCTGCAGAAATTCTAGGGTGTACTTACGAGCCAACATCTAAGTTACTTGTTACAGTGTCGGATGTAAGTAAAATCATAAGTGATGCCAAATGTCCTATGTTGAAATGGTCCATGCAGGGACAAGAGTATGTACATGAAGTTAGGGTGTTACCACTTGGGGGTTATGATGCGGTGTTGGGAGTGGACTGGATGTGAAAATACAATCCAGTTACCTTTGATTTCCATAAACTAAAACCGACTTTTCAGAGGAATGGAAAACAATTTACAATAAGGGGAACTACTGAACAAGCTATGTTGCAGCCTATCACGAATTAAAAGATTTGTTAAGAAGAAGTCTTTGGGTTTGATTGGGTAATTGTTTTCACTAACAACAGCAGTGGAAGTCCAGGACAGCAGTGCACAATCAGCTACAGGAGTATAAAACCAACTCAAGCCTTTACTTGAAGAGTTTTCTGTGGTGTTTCAAGAGTCCAAGCAATTACCTCCACACATATCTTGTGACCACAATATTAAGTTGAAGGAAGGAGCTCAGCCAGTCAATACTAGGCCCTACAGGTACCCATTTGCACAAAAGAATGAAATTGAGAAAATGATTAAAGAGATGTTGGATAGTGGAATCATATCTTTTGCTTCACCAGCCTTATTGGTTAAGAAAAAAGATGGAAGTTGGAGGTCTTGCATAGATTACAGGGCCCTTAACAACATCACCATAAAAATAAGTTCACTATACCTGTGGTGGAAGAACTTTTAGATGAGCTCAATGGGGCTATGTATTTTTCTAAAATTAACTTGAAGGCTGCTTACATGCAAATACGAATGATGAGGATGATGTGCAGAAAACAGCTTTCAAAACCCATAGAGGAAACTACGAATTTCTAGTCATGCTGACTAATGCCCCAGCAACATTCCAAGCCTTGATGAATACCATTTTTGTTGAATACTTGAAGAAATCTGTTTTGGTTTTCTTTGACGATATTTTGGTCTATAGTAAGAATTTCCAATCTCATTTATGTCATCTTAAACAAGTATTCATGATTCTTAGAGATAATCAACTCCTTGCAAAAATGTCAAAGTGTTCTTTTGCTCAGGAAAAGATTGAATACTTGGGACACATTGTAACCAGAGAAGGGGTAACAGTGGATCCAACCAAAATAGCTGCGGTGTGGTTAATTGGCCTACACCGAAAACAGTAAAAGAATCAAGGGGATTTTTGGGACTGACATGCTACTACAGAAAATTTGTTGTCTTATGGGGAAGTTAGCAAACCATTGACAACTCTGTTACAGAAGGATAAATGTCAATGGAGTGATGCAGCTGAAGAAGCATTTCAATGGTTAAAGTTCACATTGTCTAGTACACCAGTTTCACCATTCCTTTTGTGTTGGAAACAGATGGCCAGTAACAAACTACTCGCGAGCTTCAAATTATTACTTGAATTCGATCCGACTCGGATCGAATTATATTCAAACTACTCGCGAGCTTCAAATTCAAGCTCGAATTCGAGTCTCTACATAATAATTAGTTTTATAATAAATATAATTATAAATTGAATTTGTTATTTTACTTAGAAATCAGAAAATATATTTACTATTACACTTTACAAATATAAAATCACAATTAAAATTAAAAACAAAACAAAATAATAATTAATTAATTATCCTAATTTGATTTAAATTTGTATATATTATAAGAGAATATATCGAGCATATAATCGAATTTGTATCAATCGAGTATGTATCGAATCACAATCAAGAATTTGAATAGTTTGAATCTTAAACGAGTTGAGTATAACCTTACTCAGATTCTACTCATATTTTTATTCGAACTATTTTTAATGCTCAGATTTGGATCATATTATTAACGAGTCCGAGTCTCGCTCGTATTTTTTCAAGTCGAGCCCGAATCGAGCCCGAACTGTTTGGCTCGTTTACAGCCTTAGAAGTTTCCAACATTTCAATTTTAAAGTTTCAATTTTCCTTTCAGTTTAGTTGTTGACATTAAATGTAGCTGCAATATGGTTCTTAGTTTCAGTTCAGTAGGTTCAGTGTTCTAAAAATCACCGCCTCGGTCCGCCTAGACGCTAGTTCCCCTTGGCGCCCTACCTAGGCGCTAGTCCCCCCTTGGTGACTTGCCTAGGCGTCATCCCTGGCGCCTCACCTAGACCCAAGGCGGCAAAAAAATCATTCCAAGAAATTAGACAGGGTCTAGGCGGAGAGGTTTTTTTTATTTAATAACTACCCAAACCAGATCATGATATATTTATTTTTCTTATGATTTACCATATTCATAATACAGGTTGTAGCATATCAAATCACAACAAGAAGTGAACAAAATCAAGTCAAAATGAATAATTTTATTATATTTGTAATTTTTTGAACGTGTACTAACTTCAAATTATATAAATGATGATACATTTATAATATTTAGTTTAATTCAATATAATTCTTAAATTTATGTTTAGTTTCTTAAGTTTAATATTGAATTAAATTCTTGAAATTTTAAATTTTATTATTTAATAGCAATCTTGTTTATGAATAAAACTAATACGTTAAAAATATGTTTGAACTTTGAACAATTGTATGTTTGTGTTTGAACTTTGACATTAGCAATATGGATGTGTTTGAACTTTAAGAAAATACCTTTATTATATATTGTTTTGCTTTATATTATTGCTTTGTTTGGATAAATGTAAAATAAAATATTAAAATTGACTTAAATAAAAAATTCCACTTAGGCCCCGCCCAGGCCCCCTGGTCGCCGGCCTTTTAGAACATGAGTAGGTTGTTGGATGTACTTACGTTATAATTCCATTTTTGATCCTTGAGGACAAAGATCTCATATGAGGGAGGCAATTTTGTAAGAGTAAGTGTGAGTAAGGGGTATATGTGACATTAGACAAACCAAGCAGGGATATTCTTGTAAATCAGTAGTGAGTTAGTTGTCAATGTTATAAGAGCAGAGTAATGGTGTAACTGGGAGATAATTGAAGTAATAACAGCTTTTCTTTTCTATCTCTAGACTCTTCTTTTTTCTCTCTATTCTTCTCATAATACTAGTCTTATAATGATGATATAAACTACTTCCTCTGTTCCAAATTATAAGATCATTATTGACTTGTAAAGATCAATTTGAAACATTTTCAAACTCAAAATATTGAGATGATTCATTGAAAATTATGAAACAATAAATCTTACAATGAGTAGTATTTGTTAGATACTTCACAATATTCATCATTGTATCAACTAAATTTTTTTTAAAAAACCATGCCAATTTTGAGTTTGAAAGTATGTTACGTCGACTTCAAAAAGTCAATAATGGTCTTATATTATGGAACGGAGGGAGTATTATATTATGATAGAGCTGACTTTTTTGATTGAAGCTTTTGTGTTTAGCCTGAGGGTGTTGCCTAATTCTTGAAAGAGCAAGGCAAATTTAATCTAACTAGTGGATCTCTTGCAAGACAACACAGCTAATCTTTACTATTATTGTATCTAAAAAGTAAGTAAAAATTATATATTTTAATATGCACTCTCTTGTGTCCTGATATAGGAAGGGAGGCGGGTTGGTTTTAAAATTTATAAACTTTACCATGGCATGCTTAGTTACTGTAGTAGTCTAGCCTTGGAAGACTACACAAATATGCAGTAGTTTGTAACTCGAGTGTCGAATGGCATTGGCTTGGTGTACCGTGACTGCCTAGGAACACCAATCTTAGGGGATAGGTTTTACAGGACGAAGAAACATTTCAAAAGATAATTAATGAATAAATAAAATGATGTAAAAGGAGATGACATTTGATACCATAATATTTTGTGATACAAAGAGCTACGTTGCTACTAATAATTCCTACTTCAACGCTGAAAGGCAGCTTCACTTTTAATCATAGTTCTTTCTATTTTTAGAATCACTACATAAAGAAAAAAGTTACATCATTACATGTCCATGTCTTTAGCAAGGAGCCAAGGACTTAATCTGAACTTACATTACCTGAATCATTTTTATGTTTCCCAGAAATGTATGTATTAGACATCTAAGCATAATACAGGGCATGGTCTACATCTTATGTTCTCAGCAATAAATAATAGGAATGTGTTTAAGTCCCTCATTAAGATCATTACTTAAAAAGTTTTTCTACACTAACTTGAACCAAAAGGGAGATCATTTTTTTGAGGGACTCAAAATAATGCTTTGGACTGTGTCTGGTCTCAGGGAACCCTATGGAGAACTTGCTCTGATCGGAAACTGCTGTGACCTACGTTGGGTTCCTTTGAGAGACCACCAGAAACCTTCCTTAGATGAGGGAATAAAGGAAGAAAAGAAAGGAAATAATATAAAGAGTTAGACGGTGAACATATTTAACAAAAGTGAGGAGATGAAAGAAAGAGAGGATTTCAAAGAGCCAGGTGGATAGATTAGACTCAGATAAAAGAAGAGAGGAGAATGTATATACATAAGGAGATTCCCTAGTTCCTCAATCATGACTCGTGAGAGACTAAACAGGGTATAAGAGTCGGAAAATCTAATTTTAGGGGACTCACACATCAGTTGGTTATTACATTAGGTTACCTTGGGGCTTAAGTTGCCAATAAAAAGCAGGCAAGAACACATTGATGCAGTATGCATCCTGTATCAAATCAGAATTATTACATTATTCCAAACTTCTTTTTTTATTTTTTTATAATTCGTAAAATGCTCCAAATCAAACTTGAAATATAAAACCAACATCTTTCATGCACTTGGTTAATATAAAAACACATCAGGGCCATAAATATAACAAGTAGAATTAGAACATCCGTTGAAGCTAAAAGTTCCTCACCTGTAATCCTCTGTCTGGGATCAAATGTCAACATCTTCTCAATGAGATCAATGGCAGAATGATGAACATGTGGAAACTTTTCAGTCAACGACTGGCGACGGTAAGGAGGTAGCTGTCGAATGTATCTTTTTGCATTTTCGTTCAGAAACCCAAATTCAGCCTCTGACGGGGTGCCAATCAGCTGCAAGGTTAAAACATGTTATGGATAAAATAAAAAATAGTCAAACAAAAAAGACTTGATACCATTCTTCTCTAAATAGTCAGTTACCAAACCAACTTCCCCACAAATAATAAGTGAACTCTAGTTCTTAATATTTTGTCTTCAGAACTGTGTATTAAACATCTATAGCAAATGTGTTACTTCCCTACTTTACATTTCTTTGCGAGGTCCACCATAGACACATAATTTATATATTAGGGCAATGGAAACATCTGAAGAAATGTAGAAAGAGAGCCAAAGAAAAGAAGGTATGATGAATCACTTCTCCGAGGTATTATGAGTGGTTCATGATTACATAGTGGAAGGAAATGGCAAGCTAAATTAAGCAAACACTGGTGCTTCAAGTTCTAAAATAAGAAATGTTAAAATCTAAGAGTATAGAAATAATGCGAAAAATACAAGATGATCCCAACTTCTGACGAAAAGGTGTAATACAAAATACGGAAGAATCACCTCCATAAGCAATCGCAGCTGGTGTACATGATCTCTGCCTTGAAACAAAGGCTTCCGATCCATCAATTCCATGAAAATACAACCCACCGACCATACATCAATGGCTGCAGTGTAATCAGATGAATTTAACAAGAGCTCCGGTGCTCTGTACCATCTTGTAACAACATATTCGGTCATAAAATCAGTTTCAGAAGTGACACGAGCTAATCCAAAATCACATATTTTTAGATCACAATTCGCATTTAAGAGGAGATTGCTAGGCTTCAAGTCTCTGTGAAGAACATTTGCAGAATGTATGTATTTCAATCCACGTAGGATCTGATACAAGAAGTACTGCAAAACATAATGAAGTAAATCAATAGGTATGCAGTCTTACTAACATAATGAGCCTAAACTTCACAAAATCAAACAAAAAATGTCAAATTAATGATTTTCACTTGAAACATAACACTATTCAGATTATTTGGTGATTTTGTATAAGGATTCAAATAAACCAAACTGAGCCAAAGTAACCTCACCTTTATCCAGGGTGCTAAATCTAGACAATTAAATTCAAGCTTAGCACATTTTTATTCTGAGCGACCTCATACCAAGCTTGCCAAGACTTGAGCCAAATCTGTGAGCTCAAAATTCAGCTCAATAAAATTAAAGAAATATAAAAATAGATTTTAATTTACAGATAATTACTCTTTTTCCGTGAATATTCGACCAAAATTTACTAAAGAGTATTAAAAATTTAAACAAAAGTTTAAGAAATTACATGAACGTAACCTAAAATTTTAACATAATGTTCCTTTGACCTCCAAATATTAATGCAACCGCCCAAGCCTGAACCTCTGCAGACCAAGCCAAACTGTATTCAAGCTCCAGTTATATAAAACAAACTTAAATATTGAGTCAAGTGAAAGCTCTGCACATTTACACAATTAGGATTTTGGAGTGCAGCGTTTCTTAGTTAAAACCCAAGATGCGCATGAACACTTTGACTCATATGCAGACTTGTTTTCATACTATTTTAGCCTAACGCTAATGTCTGCAGTTAAGCTAGTCACATGTCTTTTATTTATAGCTACTTGTTAGTCGTTACCTAGTAGATTACTTCACCCTGATATACATAACCTTAAAGTGACCTCCTTATAGTTCTACATCCGTGAATGGAACTTGGATCTGCCTTGCAGCCTCTAGTGATTTTGCACAGTGAGATGTTATAACTTTTATATTGTTGGCATTCTAGGTGAATCTAGTAATCTACAAGGGGTCATCTGCCCTATTTCCCCTGAATCAAGAGGTGTAATCTTGTTCTAGTGATTAATAAATCCTTTTACTCTTTATCTCTTATTTTCTTTAATTTGTATATCAAATCTATCACGCCTTTATGCACTTTCCAAAGTTTATTCTTCTCTTAAAGGACATGCAACTCGAATATAAGGGTATATAAGCAGATAAATAATATAACAACCATAGTAAAGAATTATAGAACAGCACCATCTTTTATAAGTGCAAAATACAAGCACTATCAACATCACCTTTGAAGAAAGCTGTTACACGTTCACTAAAAGAAATCCTTGTAGTGAATGGTTTATTAAGAAAAATTAATCAACTTAAAAAGATAACAAATAAAAAACCACTCCGTAGAATGAAATATGACAATGCATACAATTATTACACCTTAAAACTCCCCAAATCATTATATTATTACAGTTCAGGTTTTGAATTGCCACACAATAAAAAGTTAGTCAACGGAATTCTGCTTCTCACAGAGTAGAGACGGTAATTAAAAGACTTCTAAAACAATAATATATTCAGTTTATTTAGAAGATCAGATATTTGTAAGTAACTTAGGTGGTGCTTACAGGATAAATGCCATTGAACTAGCCTATTTACAGGATAGCCACACTAGATGACATAATTCTTTCCGACAATTGGTGATGAATGCACCAGTGTCAAGTAATTACAGTGTGCCATAGCCATGTAACAAAGCATAAAGTGCATCGACATGGCATTGAAAAGAAAGGTGTGGGGTCAAAAAGTTGTTTCTCAACCGTCAAAAATCACAAAGAAGAACCAAGTGTCAAAGAAGATGAAATTACATTCTGAAATAGGCATGATCATCCACCAACAACCCGAATTAATAGCAGGTGGAAAGAGGATAGTCAGATAGTATTTCCAGCAAGGATAACATTCCTTAATTAGTGCCTTCAATTTTTTATCTTGTGAATCAATCAGAATAACTATATCAATCTCAGTTGATATGGTAATTGGTAGGAACCAAAATTGCTAAGTTACAAAATAAAACAGGAATAAAGAACGATGAAGATACAAAGAAAAGGAGACAGTACACTTTGATTAGGGAAAAAACAAAGACCATAGTGATAGCATTATCGAGCAAAAAAATTGAACAGCAAAAATTGAGACAATTCTTTAGCCAACATATTGAAAAAGATTCTAGAAGTCAAGAATATAATGTTTTCAACCAATGGACCGAAGAAGCAACAATTCAATGTTTTTAAATTTACTTTACGCATTGGAATAAACTATATATTGAAGTGATTGAACTAGCACCTGGCAATGCTCCTCTGATAATGATTGGTTTGAACGAATAATTTGATGCAGATCAGTGTCCATAAGCTCATATGCAATGTATACATCATTAAATGACTCCCTCTGAGGCGGTGGTATAATATCTCTAATTGCAACAACCTGCATAAGAAAGCCAAACATCAGTCAATGAGAAACTTTGCACCAAGCTATTGGATTTACATAATTGTAAATTGTTTCTCAGTGGAGGCTTGTCTTTACAAGAGAAGAAAGATAACCGAGATTTCCCAGGAGCTAGGAACAAATGACCTAAAAAGTGTATCTATAATTTCGTTATACTAATTCATGCTGATTAAAAGAGCCATAAGCTATATTTGGCAGGTTTATTACCAAAGCAATGAAAATTGAGGAAGCATTCATTACATAGTCTACAGCAGTGCTTGCTTTGGCAATTGGAGCACCTTTCTATGGTGATATGATCTGATGTCAATGCTTAATATACAATCAAAATGGTTAGGTACTAATCCACTCGTTATGTGAAGGTGAAGGTGAAGGTGAAATTGAAATCACCATAAAATTAGTTGTTTCAGTTATAAATGAGAACAATCTACAAAAAAATTGGAGTGAAAAAACTATTTTTTAATTACAAATCATGTGTATACGAAACTATATGCAGGAAAAATTAAACTTATTAAAGAGAAACACACTAGTTAAGATAAGAAAGAGGACGAGCATAATAAGAAAATAAACAAATAGATAAATAAAAGTTATTTTAGTTATGCAAAATGAAAATTCCCAGAAAATGCAGGAGCCTAGACTTGAACTCTAGGAAAGATTGTAGAAGTAATATATGGCCATAAAGATTAGATCTATGAGATATTCAATGAAGAAAATACTGAATTCGGTTTTAAAGACAAAAGTAGAATAGACAGGCAACAAAAATAGAAGCCATGACTGCTATTTGTGGGCATTGATTTAAGGAGGTAGGAAGAGTTGATAAACAATGTGTGGTAGAAAGATAACAGAATATAATTTTTTTTCTATATAGTAGCTAGAATACAAAACAATGAGTATCCTTCATATACTCTTTAAGATTAGTATAATGCGTGCTTATCTTAAAAAACATCAATGTCCACATCTCCACCATTGTACAGAACCCCCCCCTCTCCCCCAACCCGACGGATGACAATTTAACACTAGGATATCATCAAGCTCCTTTAACGCCCAATCCAGGAAAAGCCTCCCAAAAGTCTGATGCCATGGATCCTACAATCTCCTCATGCAAATGGTATGCTAACATAAACTCTGGGCATGAACCTGAGTTTTGAGAACCTATCCATGAGAAAAATGTATCACCATGCTAGATACTACTCTGAAAATTAATCCTCAAGTCCAACCACAAAAGTGATAAGCTTATCAAACTCGGTCCAACCCCTAGCAATGGCTTTCCAAACTCCTACGGGAAAAGAAGCCTCCCCTTCACAGTGACCCATTTATGTGTGTAAACAGTTAAACACCAATTCTTTACTCACCACAACACCCTTACCAAAAGCTGCCCCACCGTGTCTTATTAAACTAATCACACTTCTATTTATATTTTAAATTTGTTAAACAAAATATATCATGCAAAAGCATATAACTTCATATTCATCGACGTTGAACTATATTTAGTTCCCAAATTTGGATCATTCTTATTCCAACTAAGTTAGCAGACTATTTAACCAAATTATAGAAATTGCCTATACATACTACTTCAAATTTACTTGGATCCTTT
This sequence comes from Panax ginseng, assembly GCA_020205605.1. Classification (NCBI taxonomy): domain Eukaryota; kingdom Viridiplantae; phylum Streptophyta; class Magnoliopsida; order Apiales; family Araliaceae; genus Panax; species Panax ginseng. The sequence goes on along the minus strand of CM035147.1, from coordinate 80,944,423 downwards.
TATAAGCAAGCTTGTGTCATATATAGGTACTAGGTAGCCAATTACAACCGCTGTTATGATTGTCATTTGAACTTTCAAGAGCTATATTTTGTGGATGCACAATATGTTGTTCAATCTAATCAAATATCAAGAAACAAATTGTGCTAGGTCAACATTAGTTATCCAAAAATAAAGAATCTTGCATAGCTTGTTTGCTCCATATTTATGTCTATGGTCAGTCAAGTTTCCCCTTTGCACATATTTATGCCCGTGGTCAGTCAATTTTCCCTTTATACAAGACTACAAGTAACCATTAATTACTAATTAATCATTAAAACTTGAGTCTTTCTTCACTTTGGAAATAAATTCATTAAAGCCTCAAACTTTTCAGGTGCATTTCAAATAAGAACAAATGTGGCTAGTGTGTCTGGAATTAAAGCAACCGATCAAACGTAAAAATGAAATATCCTTCAATGCATCACTAATTTCAAATGATGTGAGTGTGTGTGTGTGTGTGTGTGTGTGTGTGTGTCTATATATATATATATATATATATATATATATATATATATATATATATATATATATATATATATATATATATATGACTCACTGACGTTTTCATGGTCCATATGGCGGAGAAGCTTGATTTCGCGCAAAGTCCTCTTAGCATCAATTTTGTTATCAAAAGCATTGGCAATCTTCTTTATAGCTACATGTTCATTCGTCTCCGAATTCAAAGCCGAACTGAACAATCACAATTTCACAATCAATCAATTAAAAATCTTTTAATTATACATGTTTGTTGTGTTTATATATGTAGAAACAGAGAGATAGAGAAGAGAGAATGATACCAAACGATGCCGTATGCGCCTTTGCCGATGGGCATGATTGGGGGCTTGTACTTGGCGGTGACTTCAAAGATGTTTCCGAAGATGTTGTATTGGATGAAGCGGCCACCGTGGCTAAGAGTCGCCAGGATGTTCTCGATCCCTGCCGGCGCTAGGTCAGATTGCGACGGTGGCACCGGCGCCGCCTCAGACATGAAGGTGTCTGAGGGCTGAGCTGAAGCATCCATTTTCCTTTACTTTTTTAAAGCTTAAAGATTGAAGATCAAAATGAATTGAACTGAACTCCACAACTCCTTTTAGGCTGAGCTGAAGTCCACAACAGAAACAGATCTCCGGAATCTGCGGATTGGGTGAGAGGGATGCACGAGTGTGTTTCTTTTTGTTTTTTGTTTTTGGTTTTTATGGTATGTATGTTGTTTCTCATTTTTTTTCATTTTTATGTGAAAATATCAATTAATTGTTGGGCAAAAAGTCAAAAATGCCCCTATGTCCCACTTATACTTTAAATTAATTTTTTTTTCAAAAGTACCATTAATGTTACATTTTTTTTGTCACTCATGCCCCTGCCGTTAACAGAAGACAAACGGGATTAAAATGTGATGACGTGACAGACTTAAATATAAAATATATTCTAAATAAAATAATATATATCATTTAATCAAAATAAAAAATACTAAAATTCAAAAAAAAAAAAACATAAGATATTTACATCATTTAATTAAAATAATAAAATTCAAATTATTTTGTTAACTAATCAAAACAACTAATTAAATAAAATAAGTTGTATAACATATTTACATCATTTTATCAAAATACTAAAATTCAAAACATAACATATTTACATCAAATACTAATTAAAAAAATACTAAAATACTAATTAAAAAATACTAAAAAAATATTTAAAAATACTAAAAATACAAAAATTCAAATTATTTTGTTAATTAATCAAAACAACAAAAATTCAAATTACATCATTAAAATACTAAAATCATAATACTAAATACTAATTGATATAAAATTTTTAAATTACTAAAATCATAATACTAAATAATATTTTTAAACTATATAAAAATTTGATTATATAATAATCTATATACATAATAAATATATGTTATAAATAATATAAATAATTTGATGATGTTATAATCTATACATAACAAAGATATGTTATAATTTGACGATGTAATAATATTTTTTAAAATATATTCAAAAATTCAAATCACATCATAATATTTTTAAATTGATATGATTTTAAAATTTAATATTAAAATTACTAAAATAATCATAATACTCCAATTTTGAATTTTAAAAATATTATTTAGTATTATAATTTTAGTAATTTAAAATTTTTATATCAATTAGTATTTAGTATTATGATTTTAGTATTTTAATGATGTAATTTGAATTTTTGTTGTTTTGATTAATTAACAAAATAATTTGAATTTTAGTATTTTGAGTATTTTTTAATTTGATTTTTTTAGTATTTTAGTTTTTTTTTTTTAATTAGTATTTGATGTAAATATGTTATGTTTTGAATTTTAGTATTTTGATTAAATGATGTAAATATGTTATACAACTTATTTTATTTAATTAGTTGTTTTGATTAGTTAACAAAATAATTTGAATTTTATTATTTTGATTAAATGATGTAAATATGTTATGTTTTTTTTATTTTGAATTTTAGTATTTTTTTTGTTTTGATTAAATGATATATATTATTTTATTTAGAATATATTTTATATTTAAGTCTGTCACGTCATCACATTTTAACCCTGTTTGTCTTCTGTTAACGGCAGGGCACATGTGACCCAAAAAATATAACGTTAAGGGTACTTTTGGAAGAAAAAAAATAATTTAGAGTGCAAGTGGGACATCGGAATAAATATCAGGGACTTTTTTGACCCTTTGCCCATTAATTGTTGTATTGATTTGTTTCTTTTCTTTTTACTAAAGTGTTTTCTAAGGATAAAAGAGAAAATGTGGTGTAGAAATTGATATAGTTAGGAAGTATACATATAGAACACACCAATATAACTACTTTTATTAGTACCAAATATTAAAATAGAGATACAATTTTTCTTACAAAAAAAAATTATTTTAAAAGTATAAAGTAATATGGTCTTTTTAATTTATTATTATTATTTACAATCACACTCTATGACTATTAATTCTTAAAATTATTAAAAATATATTTGAGAATATAACATTATATTTTAAAGTCTTTATTTTGAATCTATTACTAATTTATTATTGTCTTTCTCACATTGCAACACATGTCCTACATAATTAATGTGCATCCCACACTAATATAATTAATGTGCATCCCACACTAATATGTTTATTATACCATTTATAATTATACCTAAAATTATATCTTGTCCTACATACGAGTTTAAAACATTTAAAACAATTATATCCTAAAATCACTACTTTTCTAATATTATAACATTCATAATTATTCTATACATTATATCATACATGTATGATATAATATTATAATACTACGTATATAACAAAATAACTACATATCTAAATTATGCGAGATATTATCATTACTAATTTAATTATATTACAACATAATATTATATCATTTATAATTATATTACAACATAATATTAATAGATTTAAAAATTTTAAAACAATTATATCCTAAAATCACTACATTTCTAATATTATACCATTCCTACTTATACCATACATTATATCATACATGTATGGTATAATATTATAATACACGTATATAACAAAATAACTACATATCTAAAATGTGCGGATATTATCATTACTAATTTAATTATATTACAACATAATATTATACCATTTATAATTATATTACAACATAATATTATGCAGTTTAAAATATTTAAAACAATATTAAAATAACAAACAATATCAATCCTAACTTAATATGTTGTTTTATAATCCCCTAAATTACTACTTTCTCAATCTAAACGATTTTTATATTATTAATAATATTTTGATTTTATAATCCCTTAAATCACTACAATCTAAAAACATTACGATAATATTAAGCGTTCTAATATTATCATTACTAAATTAATTATTATCCCCTAAATTATTACTTTCTCAATCTAAGCGGTTTTTTATATTAATTATTAATAATATTTTGATTTTATAATCCCCTAAATCATTATAAATTTAAACCTTCCGATAATGTTAAGCTGCTCTAATATTATCATTACTAAATTAATTATTATCCCATAAATCACTACTTTTTCAATCTAAACAATTTTTATATTATTAATAATATTTTGATTTTATAATCCCCTAAATCACTACAAATCTAAATTGTTCTGATAATGTTAACTATTCTAATATTATCATTATTAAATTAATTATTATCTCCAAAAATTACAACTTTTTTAATTCCAAATTAATATTTTGAATTTATAATCCACTAAATCACTACAAATCTAAACTGTTTTGGTAAGGTCAATTGTTCTGATATTATCCTTTCTAATTTAATTATTATCTCTTAAAATCACTATTTTTTAATCCCAAATTAATATTTTGAATTTATAATCCCCTAAATCACTACAAATTTAAACGGTTTTTATAATTTCAACTGTTATGATATTATCATTTCTAATTTAATTATTATTTTCTAAAATCACTACTTTATAATATTTTCATTACTGAGTTATTATCATTACTCTCTGTTATTTAACCTAATATTCTCCTTATAAATACATACCAACTATTACGCAACAACTCATGCTACAAACAATTATCTCATTCTTATTATTTTCTGTTAAACATTTATCTTATACTTTACCTATCCCATTATTTAGACGACGACTAAATACGATTTTGTTGATGACAGCAGTCCTGTCAAAGAATCGTCGCTATAGTACAAAAAAATTATCGCCATAGCACAATTGTGTAATGTACAACTGTGTATATACATATAACCCAAAATAGTTTATGATTTAGTTATTGTCAACAATATTTTGTTTTCCTTTTCAGTTAATGATTGACCATATTTTATACTTTGGAGTTTGTTTAATATCCCTGAGTTTGTTACTTAAAAATAGGTATATTGCATACTTCTTTGATCACTTATTAAATTCTATTACTATTACAAGTTAATTTCCTCTTTAACTATCTTCACTGTTGTCTAACAGCATTTGTGATGCAACAAATAATAAAGTTACAATAAATCATTTATTCAACCAGAGCACATTATCTATTACAGATGAATTCCTCCAAGTCTGTGATAGGAAAACTCTTGATGAGATACGGGATGCAACAGAGGTAAAACCAATATTTTTTTATAACACCTTACTTCTTTCACAACATTATCTTATATTTTGTTGCTTATTTTCTATTTAACATTCCAGGAGTCAACATGTGTGGTACTTGTTACTATTGTGTGTATAGAAACTGAATACAATTGGTTCTACAATTCCTACAAAACATGCTGCAAAAAAGAAAACTTGACAACGAAAAATATTGGTGTGATAAATGTTCTGACTATGTTAATTATGTTACACCAAGGTATTGTGATACAATATTTTGTTATACGTTATATCTACCTTATGTTCATACTTTGTGCACTCTGTTAATACTATCTAACTTCGTAAATGTACCTTTTAATTGTAGATTTAAAGTTCAGGTAATGGATGACACGTCCAGTGCATCTTTTGTTCTATTTGATCGTGAAGCTGCCCAATAAGTCATAGGAAAATTAGCTTATGAATTGAGGGAACAATTGATTAAGGTCAACTTAAAATAGAAAAAATTATTACATGTTTAAAGTATACATTGTGACACCCCCAAAATAGGTATACAACACCCATTCTGAGTTGTCAAAATATGGTACAGAAACAACTACAACTTTATTAATACAACATAAAAACTGTGAGTTTAAAATACAAATATTGTCATCTAGACAATATCCACACTCAAATAAGTCCTCATTACAATTATTGGTACACTATTTTACAAAATAGTGAGGACTACTAAAATAACTTCTAGAACCATCATTCCACACCCCGACTAGTACTCGCTACATTCTCGCCTCCTAAGAAGAAAAATGGAACAAAAAGAAAAAGGGTGAGCTCAACTAGCCCAGTAAAGAATATTATGACTAAGATAACATAGAAAAAATTATCGTTAGTCTTCAACAGGAAAAAATCTAATAGAATATGATGAGTGAGTTTTATATTCATAATTGAGTGCGTCTAAGCTTAATCTTTTGGTTGATTTTAAGTGTTTGTGTCTATTCATGCATGTTTTAAGTTGTTTTGTAGGAATTAGGACAAAAGTTACTTGGATCGACGTTTGGGGTGGCTAGAGTCACGTTTTCGGCTTGCTATTTACACAGCAATCACTTCAAAGCCAATTTGAGTATTTCTACGGACCTTATTTTGAAAAACTCAAAGAATAAAAGTTGTAGATATACGTCTCCTCTTTCCAGAGAATCTTGAATCATCGAAATCGGAGTTCGGAAGAAGAAGTTATGGCCATTTTCCCAAAGGACGTCAGAGCAAAAAATTTTCAGAAAGTGACCCGGTAGTAGGGGCTCCCATTTCGGAGGCCTATGCTTGTAGCAGAGGCACCTTTGGGGAGTAGTCTTCTTGTTGTGAGTACTGTATTCAGGGAACCTTTTGGGAAAGTGTCTCAGTAAAGGCTTGGGCCCAGCGTTTTTGGTAATTTTGACACCTTTTTGACTCCAAATTGGATTGGGTTTGTTCCTAAGCTAAAAATTGAACTTGTAACCTATAAATACATGATGTAAGGCATAAAATAAAGGGAGAATACATAGATTAGATTAGAGATACACTCCATTAGATTAGAATATAAACCCTAGTTTTTATTAGTTTTGGAGATTGAAGCAACTTGGAGACCATTGAAGATTCAAAGCAGGAGCGAAAGAGGAGTCTCAAGACTACTGACAATAGATTCTATTATCTTCTTTTCTCTTACTTTTATCTTTTAATGTCTATTCAATTGTGGATTCTCTGTTTTAATTCATTAGTTATGAACTAATTTCTTTTATTAAGATTTCAATTGAACCTTTTATGTCTATAAATTAGTTATTTGATTTATTCTAATTCTTTATGTTAAAGTGAATTGTTTATCTTGTCTTGAGTTTATTGATTAATTATCTGATCAGTAATTACCTTGTTACTCTAGAAGGAATTGAAAGAGAATTCTAGGGTTAGAAGCGGGCATGATATCATGTGACTTAATTATTTGCCACGATGAATAATTAGGTTTATGAATTGAATAGAAATATACATTCCTTTCAATAACACATAAGGAATTGGGATTGAAAGAAGTTTAATTTAATTGTTTTGCATAGGAATATAGCAAGATTAATCGGATTAAATAGAAGGCAATTGATCACTTGGAAAAGGACTTTTGGCATTTGAAAATTGTTAACAATTTAGTAGGCATAATAATTGGAAACAATTGAACTATAAATCAATTATCAATTATCCCAATTATTATGCCTCTTTGAATTGTTAAATTCCTTCTGTAGTAACAATTAATTAAATCGATCGATAATTAATCAATAAGCTCAATACAAGATAAACAATTAGAATTGGAATAAATTAAATAACTAATTTATAGACATAAAAGGTTCAATTGAAATCTTAATAAAAGAAATTAGTTCATAACTAATGAATTAAAACCAAGAATCCACAATTGAATAGACATTAAAAGATAAAAGTAATAAAAACTAATAAAAACTAGGGTTTATGTTCCAATCTAATGGAGTGTATCTCAAATCTAATCTATGTATTCTCCCTTTATTTTATGCCTTACATCATGTATTTATAGGTTACAAGTCCAATTTTTACCTTAGGAACAAACCCAATCCAATTTGGAGTCAAAAAGGTGTCAAAATTCGCCCCAAAACGCGTCCAAGCCTTACCAGACACTTTCGATCCCTTGGTTGCAGTCATTAGGCACGGCTACACACAGAAGATCGCTTCCCAGGCGCCAAGGCGCTAGGCATAGGCCTGAAATGGGCGCCCTGACGTTGGCCACTTTCTGGAAATTTTCTGCTCTGACGTCCTTTGGAAAAATGGTCATAACTTCTTCGTTCGAATTCTGATTTCAATGATTCAAGATGTTCCGGAAAGAGGAGACGTAGATCTACAACTTTTATTCTTTGAGTGTTTCGAAATAAGGTCCAGAGAAATACTCAAATTGGCTCTGAAGTGACTGTTGTGTAAATGGCAAGCCGAAAACGCGAATCTAGCCACCCCAAATGTCGATCCAAGTAACTTTTGTCCCAATTCCTACAAAACAACTTAAAACATGCATGAATATACACAAACATTTAAAATCAACCAAAAGATAAAGCTCAGACGTACTCAATTATGAATATAAAACTCACTCATCAGGATACAATAGACAACCAATTTTAAATTAATCTTCGCAGCGGAAATAATAATTTATTAGAAGAGTTAAGTAGAGAATGCAATATACTATCTTCTATATATGAATTTAAAATTTCATCGTCGATATTTTATCCCTGTAACATCAATCAATATATATCTGGAATTAAATATTCATCTTTGTACTACAGGCCAAAGATATTCATCAGTTGGTCATGTTCATCTAAACACCTGTTCATCTTTGCATTACGGCCAAAGATATTCATCAGAAAATCATTCATCTTTGCACTACATGCCAAAGATATTCAGTAATATCATCATTTAGGACTGAGGATGATGAAAACATATTTTAAAGAAAACGAATCCAGTGAAACAAAAGAATAAATATTAAGGATTCGTATTTCAGCTATTCTATGTCCAAAAATACCTCATAAATAATCATAGGGGAGTAAAATTCAAGAATGATCAAAACATGGATACAATCAAAGCTAGTATCCATAATAGATATTTTGGACGAAAAACAAAAATTTAATTTTTTCTGTGAATAGTGTCGTATTCGTGAATAGTGCCGTATATGTGAATAGTAACCCCGACACAAAATCAATATTTTCCTCACCATATAAATCAATAATTAATTATTCATAAATAATATTACAGAATCACAATCATCGACAACCGGTAGTTTCCTCAGAAAGGGGCTTTCAATAAGGATTTCTCCTTCTTACGTAGCATTGATTAGGTGACCAAAACTCTCCTTAGATAGAACTTTCTAGACATTGCCAATAATGTTATCTAATAATATTATTTAGATAATATGAATTATTGCTTCGATAATAGAAAATCTTGTGTAGTGACAATTATTGAAACAACGGTAATATAAAATATCAACGTAGCAATTATTGAATCAATAAAATAAAATATTGAGCAAGTAATTCGTAACAATTATCGAGTAGTGCCTTCACGCAAGAATCAATAATTCGTGCAATACCGTGTTCTACCGTGTTTTAACCATAGAGTATTTCAACAAAGATAATGAAATAATAACAACGCCGTTATTTATAAACAACTTATTTTTGTCGTTTTCTTCATCCAATCGCTAGTTATGGGGCCCACACAATTGTCGTCGCATACGAATATTCTCCAACAGTAAGAATATTCCACAACCAAACGAATATTCCCCGACAACAATTAATATTTTATAACCACTTGCTCATTTAAAATATTTGCGCATTTTACCCATAACTAACCACATTAATCAAATTAACCCTTACTATTTCAAAATAATCAATAAAGAAAATTCAATTTTATTTATAATAAGTTGGGGTCTTACAACCTCCTCTCCTTATGAAATTTCATCCTCGAAATTGACGTACGTACCTGGTGTTTCGAAAAGATGAGGATACCTCGCTTTTATTTCCGTTTCCAACTCCCAGGTCATTTCTTTAATAGCATGGTTCCTCCACAAAACTTTGACTTGTGGTATGACCTTTGTGCGTAGGACATGCTCCTTCCTATCCAAAATCTTGACAGGTACCTCTTCATACGTTAAGTCTTCGGCTATCTTGTCCGGTTCTAACTCAATAACGTGATTTGGGTCTTTCACATATTTACGAAACACAGATACGTGAAAAATATTATGAACACGAGAATACTTGGAGGTAACGCGAGTCTATAGGCCACATTTCCTACTTGATCAAGAATCTGAAATGGACCAATAAATCGTGGATTGAGCTTTTCTCTCTTCCCGAATCTTGTAACTCCCTTCCATGGAGCCACACACGCAACAATACATGATCCCCCAATACTAAATTCCACGCCCTTTCGATGAAGATCCGCATAACTCTTTTGTCGATCTGTCTTGTTTGTATATACGTTGTCGAATCATTTGGATCTTTTTACGTCTTAATACGTACTCAACTCTAGTCCCAACAATGTTGCTTCACCTACCTCATCCCAACACCTTTGAGAGCGACACTTCCGGTCCATATAATGCTTCAAATGGAGCCACACCTATACTTTCGATAAGCTGTTGTTGTAGGAAAATTCCACCAATGGTAAATACTTATCCCAACTCCCTTTGAAGTCTAGGACACAGAGTCTTAATATATCTTCAAGAGTTTGAATAGTCCTCTCCGATTGAGGATGGTATGCTGCATTAAATCGTAAATCCGTGCCCATAGCTTTTTACAAGCTAACCCAAAATCTTAAAGTGAATCTTGGGTCACGATCTAAAACTATGGATACTGGCATGCCATGCAATCTCACAATCTCATTTACGTACATACGAGCAAGACGTTCAAGGGAATAAGTCTCCCGTATCGGCAAGAAATGAGCAGACTTGGTTAATCTATCAACAATAACCCAAATAGCATTTATGTCTTGAGAAAACGTGGGAAGACCCGTAACGAAATCCATGGTAATATGTTCCCACTTCCATTTCATAATCTCAAGTGGTTGCAATGGACCCTTAGGCACTTGATGCTCCGCTTTTACACGTTGATAAGTTAAACATATCGAGATAAACTTTGCAATCTTTCTCTTCATATTATTCCACCAAAATGTATGTCGAAGATCTCGATACATTTTGGTACTTCCAGGATGGATTGCAAATGGTGTATTGTGTGCCTCCATCATGATCTTGTACTTCAAATCAGAATCGTTAGGAACACAAAGTCTGGAGTGGACTCGAAGTATTCCTTCTTCATCGATTCTTGCCTCGGAATAACACCTTCTTGTACTTTTTTCTTCATACGATCATTTCAAGATTCGTGACTTGAGCAACTTTAACTTTTCGATTAAAGTTGGTTCTATACGTATACTGACATCATTGCATGGGTCCCCGTGAGTCTTGAATTCTATCTTCATCTTTTATAAATCACACAAAATGGGCCTTTGTGTTGACAACATCGCACTCGTTCTCGCGTATGATCTTCTACTCAACGCGTTGGCTACCACGTTCGCTTTTGCGAGGATGGTATTGAATGGTATGGTCATAGTCTTTCAACATTTCGAGCCAACGTCGTTCTGCGCATGTTGAGTTCCTTTTGGGTGAAGAAATATTTGAGGCTTTTTATGGTCCGAATATATCTCCACTTTCTCCCCATATAGATAGTGCCTCCGGATCTTTAGCAATAAACGATCGCTACTAACTCTAGATCATGAGTAGGATAATCCTCTCATATTCTTTAAGTTGTCGCGAGGCATAGGCTATGACTTTCCCACGTTGCATGAGAACACATCCTAACCCTTTGCTCAAGCATCATCAGAGATAACAAATCCATCCGAACCGGATGGTATTGTCGAAACAGTGCGAAATGAGTCTCTCTTGAGCTCTTGGAAACTCCTCTCGCATTCCTCGCTCCATACGAATTTTGTATCCTTCCGAGTCAGCTGAGTTAATGGGGTAGCGATTCGAGAAAACCCTTCCATGAATCTCCGATAATAACCAGCTAAGCCCAGAAAGCTATGTACTTCGGTCACCGTCTTCGGTTGCTCCCAACTTTGTATTGCTTCAATCTTCGCCGGGTCAATAGATACTCCATGTTTTGACACTACGTGCCCTAGGAATGCTACTTCCTCAAGCCAGAACTCGCATTTCTTCAACTTGGCATATAACTTATTTTCATGAAGCCTTTGGAGTACCAGCTTCAAATGGTGCTCATGATCTTCACGACTTTTGGAATATATGAGGATGTCATCAATAAAGACAACAACAAACTGATCCAAATATTCTTTGAATACTCGGTTCATCATATCCATGAAGGCCGCATGAGCATTAGTCTATCCAAAATACATGACTAAGAATTCATAACGCCCGTACCGAGTTTTAAAGGCAGTCTTTGGAATATCCTCAGTTCTAATCTTCAGCTAATGATATCCAGAATGAAGATCGATTTTTGAAAAGAATTGTGCTCCTTGTAACTGGTCAAACAGGTCATCAATACGAGGTAGCGGATACCTATTCTTGATAGTGACATGGTTTAATTCCCGGTAGTCAATACAAAGTCGCATACTTCCGTCTTTCTTTTACAAATAAAATAGGAGCACCCCAAGGAGATGTACTAGGACGAATGAAACCGATGTCCAACAACTCCTGTAGTTGGACCTTTAACTCCTGAAGTTCAATAGGGGTCATTCGATATGGGGTTTTAGAAATGGGCTTTGTATCAGGTTCAAGATCAATAAAGAATTCAACTTCACGTTCTGGGGGTAGACCGGGAAGTTCTTCAGGAAATACGTCAGGAAAGTCAATAACAACAGGAATATTATTCAAATATGACGTGTCTTTATTCAAATCCATAACATGGGCTAAGAAAGCTTGACATCCGTTTTTTAATAAACGAATAGCTTTATGACTTGATATAACAGTGATTGATTTCAATGGCTTAGTTGCTTGAATTCGCACAACAGGTTGGTTAGGAATATGAAAACTAACAACCTTACGAAAACAATCAATTTTGGCATGATGAGTAGTTAACCAATCAATCCCTAAAATCACGTCAAATGCAAGTATCTTTAAAGAGATAAGGTCAATAGGTAAGGTGATGGTGCCAACTTGGATCAAACAAGATTTATAAACAGTGGATGTGATGAAAGTTTCACCTAACGGAGTCTCCACAGATAAATCAATGTCTAATTTCTCCAGAGTCAAGTTTAAACGTTGAGAACAAGCAGGAGAGATAAATGAATGGGTAGCACCGGTATCTAGTAAGGTATAAACTTCGCAAGAATTTATGATTATCTTACCCGTGATCACCTCGTTTGGGTTCCTCGCATTTTGACCGACCACGACAAACGTTCTTCCAAGAATGGCCGACTTTGACTTTTTCGGAGCGAATTTTTTGAGTCATTTGTCCCCCATCGAACTTGGTTTCGCCATCGCATAACTCTCGAGCGATATGTCCTTCCTTTCCACAATTATAGCATACCTTGAACTGTTGTGGGCAGTTTGGACTGATATGTCCTTCTTTCCCACATTTATAGCATATGACCGGTGGTCGTTCTCCTCCCTTGGAACCAGTTACTGCTGGTGCTGACGTCTTCGCATTGTCATTGTTGAATCTCTTTTTTTTTTAAATCTCCCCTCAACTCGCTTCTTCTATTCTCATGGCCATGATTACCACCATAGTGGTTGTCGCTCTTGTCCGTATTCTTCTTTCTCCGCTGGTTATCGTTGTTCTGATGACTGTTGTCACCGGTATGGTCTGGTTGTGGTCCTCGGTTGACTGCACTCGTTATCTCGCTCTAATAATTGAGCCACATTGACAACATCCGAAGAGAGAAAATTTATGAGAAATGAGATATTGACGTATGCGGGTTTCAAACCTCTCAAAATATCGGTCGTCATTACACGTTCCTCATTCTCCACCAAATGAGGTCTGAACTCGATAACTCCGCGAACTTCGCCTCGTCATTGGGACACCGCCATGTTGTTTTGTTCTAATCTAATAAACTCTACCTCCTCATATATATTGAACACTTTCGTGAAAGTATTTGTCATTGAATAGTTTCAAATGTCTCCCAAGACATGCCGAAAGCAATTTGGATGGAGTACGTTTCACGATTCCCCCACCAAGATGTCGCCTACGATGGCCGGAACATAAAAGTGGCGAATGGAACTGTTCCTCCGTGCATCCCAAGACATCGAATATCTTGGTAATTTGCTTGACCCACGTCTCCGCCTTAATCGGATCCGACTTTCCCCAAAATTCTGGTGGTCCCAACTCTTTGAACTGCTTGGTTGTGACCAGCTGTGCATTGCCATTGTTTCTTCCTACATTTTGAACAGGAATCTCCTTCATCTGGTTTTGCATGAACCGCAAAAGGCTTCTAAACATCTCATCGTTCATCGTCTGCTCAGTGGTGTTATTTACAGGAGGAACATTGGCAGCCTGTTGCACGTTCTCCTCATTGGTGAACAAATGTGTCTCCACGGTCTCATTTACTCCACTGTTAACATTCTCAGTCGACATTATCAAATACTGCCATAAAACAAGGGTTAATTTAACAAATTAACATATCACATAATATCCCTATATTATGATCGACCAACAAATAAGCTTAGGTAGGACACACTAGCGAAGGATTTACTCGTCTCTCCCCTCCTAGTTCTATTCTCCGATCTCCGCCAGAGATCATATCCCTAAGCTTTGATACCAACTGTGACGCCCCCAAAATAGGTATACAACACCCATTCTGAGTCATCAATAACATGGTACAGAAACAACTACAACTTTATTAATACAACATAAAAACTGTGAGTTTAAAATACAAATATTGTCATCTAGACAATATCCACACTCAAATAAGTCCTCATTACAATTATTGGTACACTATTTTACAAAATAGTGAGGACTACTAAAACAACTTCTAGAAACATCATTCCACATCCCGACTAGTACTCGCTACATTCTCGCCTCCTGAGAAGAAAAATGGAACAAAAAGGAAAAGGGTAAGCTCAACTAGCACAGTAAAGAATATTATGACTAAGATAACATAGAACAAATTATCGTTAGTCTTCAACAGGGAAAAATCTAATAGAATACAATAGACAACCAGTTTTAAATCAATCTTCGCAGAGGAAATAATAATTCATTAGAAGAGTTAAGTAGAGAATGCAATCTACTATCTTCTATATATGAATTTAAAAGTTCATCGTCGATATTTTATCCCCGTAATATCAATCAATATATATATCCGAATTAAATATTCATCTTTGCACTACAAAGCCAAAGATATTCATCGATTGGTCATGTTCATCTAAATCTGTTTCATCTTTGCTTACTACTACCAAAGATATTCATCGAAAATCATTCATCTTTGTACTACATGCAAAAGATATTCAAGAATATCATCATTTAGGACTGAGGATGATGAAAAATATTTTAAAGAAAACGAATCTAGTGAAACAAAAGAATAAATATTAAGGATTCGTATTTCAGCTATTCCATGTCCAAAAATACCTCATAAATAATCATAGTGGAGTAAAATTCAAGAATGATCAAAACATGGATACAATCAAAGTTAGTATCCATAATAGATATTTTGGACGAAAAACGAAAATTTAATTTTTTCTGTGAATAGTGATGTATTCGTGAATAGTGTCGTATACGTGAATAGTGTCGTATATGTGAATAGTAACCCCGACACAAAAAGTTTAAACCAATATTTTGGCATAATGATATTGAAGAAAATAATATCATTTAAGAAGAAAATAACATCCCTTATGTGACGCCCCCAAAATAGGTATACAACACCCATTTTGAGTCGCCAAATACATGGTACAGAAAGCAAACTACAACTTCAATAATACAATTGTCGTGCAAAATATGACAACACATACTGTGAGTTTAAATACAAATATTGTCTTCTAGACAATATCCACACTCAAATAAGTCCTCGTTACAATTATTCAAACACTATTTTACAGAAATAGTGAGGACTGCTAAAACATCTTTCTAGAACCATCACTCCGTACCCCGACTAGTTCATGCTATGTTCTCACCTCCTGAGAAAAATGGAACAAAATGGAAAAGGGTGAGCTCAACTAGCCCAGTAAAGAATTTTATGACTAAGATAATATACAACAAATTATCGTTAGTCTTCAACAGGGAAAAATCTGATAAAATATAATAGCCAACAAGTTTTAGATCAATAAGCTGCGGTGAATAAAGAATCCATTGAAGAGTCAGTAGAGAATGAGTTCTACTATCTTCTAAGATTTAAAAGTCCATCATCAATATTTTATCCCCTGTAACAACAATCAATATACATCTTTAATCAAATATTCATCTTTGCACTACATGCCAAAGATATTCATTTGTATCACCAGATTGGTCATGTTCATCTCAACACTGTTCATCTTTGCACTACGAGCCAAAGATATTCATCAGTTAATCA
This sequence comes from Panax ginseng, assembly GCA_020205605.1. Taxonomy (NCBI): domain Eukaryota; kingdom Viridiplantae; phylum Streptophyta; class Magnoliopsida; order Apiales; family Araliaceae; genus Panax; species Panax ginseng. Next base: position 80,928,321 of record CM035147.1, on the reverse strand, counting down.
TTTATCTTTGCACTACAGGCCGAAGATATTTAGTAATATCATCATTTAGGACCGAGGATGATAAAAATATTTTACGAGAAAACAAATCTAGTGAAATGGAAGGACAAATAGTAGGATTTCGATAACAGTTTATCCAAGATCGGTAATACTACTATAAATACCAATTTTGAAGCGTAATTCAAAATAAAGATCAAAACATGGATACAATCAAAGATAGTAACCATAATAGATATCTTGGACAAAAAGAAGAAAATTTTATTTTTTGGTGAATAAAGGCATAGTATTCGTGAATAAAGGTCAAAGTATACGTGAAATAGGTCAGATATGTGAATAGTAACCCCAACATAAAAAGTTCCAAATTTGATAAAATTCAGATCAATACTTGAGATAATGATATTGAAGAAATAATATCATATATGAAGAAAATAACATCCCTTACCTCAAAATATCAAGACTTACGACCGGAATATCGGTATAAAGGTCAAGGAAACTTGCAAGCGATGAATAGAAACTCACAAAGTATCTAAATATTCACAAAATACACTCAATAATCTAGAGAGAAAACTTGTTTCATTGTGATTTTCAATTCTAACTTAGCCCTCTATTTATAGAAAAATGTTAGTAGACTTGACTGCTGAACTCCGATGGCTTTACTCGCTACTATTTCCACCCACCACATTTGAAATAAATTCACACATTTCTTCACCAACCACAAGTGGGGCCCACTCAATTCTAGAATTTTCCACCAAAATCATTTATAAACTTAATTTTCCGAATCAACACCTCTTAAAATTCATAACAAATCATACGCTCATTTTTAACGGTTCAAAATTTGTGGACATATACTCAACTTATATATGTATAACATATCCAAAAATTACAACGATCCAACTATTAGGAAAATTATAACTCACACAATATATCTCAAAAACATGGTTTAATTTTTAATACCTTCATTTCGACAAAATCTCGATAAAACACCTCAACATTAACTCCTTCATTTTTAACCACAATAAATATATCCAACATTTATATCCACATAAAATAAATATTTCCTTATCATATGAATCAATAATTAATTATTCACAAATAATATTACGTAATCACATTTATGACAACCAGTAGTTCGAAATGAGGGCTTTCCAATAAGAATTTCTCCTTATCGCACGCAATTAGGTGACCAAACCTCTCCTTGATGTAACTTTCTAGACATTGCCAATAATGCTATCTAATAATATTATTCAAATAATATGAATTATTGATCCGATAATGGAAAATCTTGTGCAAATGACAATTATTGAAATAACAATAATATAAAAATCAACGCAGAAATTATTGAATCAATAAAATAAAATATTGAGCGAAGAATTCACCGTAATAATTATTGAGTAAGTGCCTTCTTACGTAAGGATCAATAATTCATCAATATTTGTGCATCCACGCCAGACATCGTATTTTAACCACCGGTACCAGCAATTGTTAATTGTGAATAACTACGCCGTTATTTATAAAAACTCAAACTTGTCGTTTTTCTTCATCCGACGCTTATTACATTATGGGGCCCATTAAATGATCAAGGCCGGTGCATGCGAATATTCCCCGACAATAAGAATATTCCACGACCAAACGAATATTCCCCGACAACAATGATTATTTTATAACCACTTGCATATTTTGCAAAATTTGCACATTTCACCCATAACCAGAGAATTATATCAATTTAATACCTTATTATTCACAAATATAATTAGAGGAAATTCGATTTTATTTATAATAAGTTGGGGTCTTACAACTTACCTCAGAAAGATATTACTTCTAGTTGAAACACCGGATATAGGCTATGACTTGAACTTGCACCGTATAACAACACTCAAAGTATAAAAATACTCACAAGAATACGCTCAACATATCGAGAGAGAAAACTTCAGTTTCTGATGTGATTTTCAATTCTAATCTAAGCACCCTATTTATAGGAAAATGCTTAGAACACCAAAGCAGAAAATTTAATAAAATATTATTATATATATTACAAATTCCTACGCCCACTTTTATCAACTGATTTCAGCCACCTTGCACATGTTAATAATTCCCACAAAATGAAAAAAAACGTTTTTCTTTAAAAAATAATTTAAAACTTCAAAAATCAATTATTTCGGAACTTCAGAACTTCAATAATTCATAACAAATAGCCCTTTCATCAGAAACATTCAAATCTCAAGTCTTTTCTATAGGAAATTTCATTCTCTACAACTTTGCAGAAGAAAGTTTTTCCAAATTCTAAATAAAAATTGACCGAAATCCACAAACGGGCGATTTTACAGGCTATAATCAAATTTCAGTCAAGAAATGGGGTCCACCGACACACAAAACATGTGTTAATCATTTAATGCAACAAAAATACTCTTCCTCCTCATATACTCATATATCCCACATTCATTGTAAAAATATCACCATTATTATATTATAATAATATAATAAAATATTATTTTATTAGAAAAGATAAAATATCAATTTTTAACAATTGTCACTTTAAAAATTTTCTCCATCTATATCCACATAAAATCAATATTTTCCTCATCATTTAAATCAATAATTAATTATTCACAAATAAATATTACGAGAATCGCAATCGACAACCGGTAGTTCAGAAAGAGGGGCTTTCGATAAGGATTTCTCCTTCTTGGTAGCATGATTAGGTGACCAAAACTCTCCTTAGATAGAACTTTCTAGACATTGCCAATAATGTTATCTAATAATATTATTTAGATAATATGAATTATTGCTTCGATAATAGAAAATACTATGTAGTGATAATTATTGAAACAACAGTAATATAAAATATCAACGTAGCAATTATTGAATCAATAAAATAAAATATTGAACAGTAATTACTGTAACAATTATTGAGTAGTGCCTTCTTACGTAAGAATCAATAATTGGTGCATCACTAAGTATTCTATTGTGTTTTAACCATCGAGTATTTCAACAAGATTACTTGATAATAACAAACAACGTTATTTATAAACAACTTATTTTTGTCGTTTTCTTCATCCAATCGCTTTTTCGTTATGGGGTCCACATAAAAATTTTGCTGGTCGTCATCACGAATATTCTCAACAAAGAAGAATATTCCACAACCAAACGAATATTCCCCGACAACAATTAATATTTTATAACCACTTGCTCATTTGAAATATTTGCGCATTTTACCCATAACTAACCACATTAATCAAATTAACCCTTACTATTTTAAAATAATCAATAAAGGAAATTCAATTTTATTTATAATAAGTTGGGGTCTTACATACATTCTTAACCTTATGTACATAACTTGTAAGACCCCAACTTTTTAATGAATAAAATCGAATTTTCTCTATTTATTATTGTGAATAATAAGGTATTAATTTGATATAATACTTTGGTTATGGGTGAAATGTGAAAATTTTGCAAAATAAGCAAGTGGTTATAAAATAATCATTGTTGTCGGGGAATATTCGTTTAGTGGTGGAATATTCTTTTGTTCGAGGAATATCCGTGACGACTGCCTATCATTCAGTAGGCCCCATAGCGGAATAACTCGTCGGATGAAGAAAGCGATAAAGTTTGAGTTTTTATAAATAACAAAATGTTAATTGTTACCATTAACACCGTTGGATTACGGTGGTTAAAATACTGATATCGCTTATGGTTGCATGAAGGCACACCAGTATCGCGGTATTGTTGAATTTGATTCTTACGTAAGAAGACACTTACTCAATAATTGTTACGGTAATTCTTTGTTTAATATTTTATTTTATTGATTCAATAATTGTCATGGTGATATTTTATATTACTATTGTTTCAATAATTATCAACTGCACGTTATTTCCATTATCGGATCAATAATTCATATTATTTGAATAATATTATTAGATAGTATTATTGGCAATTTTAGAAAGTTCTATCGAGGAGAGGTTTAGTCACCTAATCAAGGCGCCAAGAAGTGAGAAATCCTTATTGAAAGCCCCCCTCTTCCTAGAACTACCGTTGTCATAATTTTGATTCTGTAATATCATTTGTGAATAATTAATTATTGATTTATATGATAAAGAAATATTTATTTGATGTGGATATAAATGATGGATTTATTTATTTTATGTGAATATAAATGAAGAAATTTTTAGCATGAAATGATTGCTAAAAGTTTGGCATATTTTCTGTGGAATTATAATTATTTCTTCGATAAATTATTCATTTAAAATATATATTATGATTGTTTAAATAATAATATTATAATATATATATACATGTGATTAAATGGACGAATATGTGTATTCTTTCTTGATGGCTTGAAAAATGTCAGCAAGTGTGGTTTGCCTAACTTTTGTAGGCCCTCATAGATGGAAAACAAGAATTGGCAGGAGGAAATAATTGTTAGTGTGACGCCCCCAAAATAGGTATACAACACCCATTCTGAGTCGCCAAATACATGGTACAAAAAGCAAATTACAACTTCAATAATACAATTGTCGTGCAAAATACGACAACACATACTGTGAGTTTAAATACAAATATTGTCTTCTAGACAGTATCCACACTCGAATAAGTCTTCATTACAATTATTCAAACTTTATTGTACAAAAATAGTGAGGATTGGTAAAATATCTTTCTAGAACCATCACTCCATACCCCGACTAGATCCTGCTATGTTCTCACATCCTGAGAAGAAAAATGGAACAAAAAGAAAAAGGGTGAGCTTAACTAGCCCAGTAAATAATACTATGAATAAGATAATATACAACAAATTATCATTCGTTTTCAACAGGGAAAAATCTGATAAAATATAATAGACAACAAGTTTTAGATCAATAACTGCAGCGAAAACATCAATCCATTAGAAGAGTCAAGTAGATAATGAGTTCTACTATCTTTTAAGATTTAAAAGTCTATCATCAATATTTTATCCCTGTAACAACAATCAATATACATCTTTAATCAAATATTCATCTTTGCACTACTGAAGCCAAAGATATTCATTTGTATCACCAGATTGGTCATGTTCATCTCAACACGTTCATCTTTTTGCACTACGGGCCAAAGATATTCATCGATTAATCATTCATCTTTGCACCTATAGGCCAAAGATATTCAAGAATATCATCATTTAGGGTGAGGATGATGAAAAATATTTTAAAGAAAAGCGAATCCGGTGAGATGGAAGGACAAAATAGTAGGGATTCATATAACAGTTTATCTAAGATCAATAATACTCCATAATAACCAATTTTGAAGCAAAATTCAAGAATAAAGATCAAAACATGGATACAATCAAAATATAGTAACCATAATAGACATCTTGGACAAAAAGAAGAAAATTTTATTTTTAAATTGAATAGTCTGCACAGATATACGTGAATAAGTAACCCCAGACACAAAAAGTTCCAAATTTGATAAAAAGTTCAAACCAATATTTTGGCATAATGATATCGAAAGAAATAATATCATTTATGAAGAAAATAACATCCCTTACCTCAAAATAACCGCATTTATCGATTGAATTTGGGATATAAAGTTTCTAAACGTAAACTTGCGGAATAAGCAACTCTCAAGGTATCAAACTACTCACTAAAATACGCTCGACAATATAGAGAGAAAGAAAACTTGTTTCGGTGTGATTTTCAATTCTAACCTAAGCGTCTATTTATAGGAAAATGCTAAAACGCCCATAGGAGACTAAAATAATAGAATATTAATTTTTAATCAACTTTCTTCCACGCCAACTTATTTGAATCAGCTAGCATGCCCATTTTGAAAAATTCCCAGCAGTCCACATGCATTCCACACCAATCAAAATGGGTCCCACCCAATTAAAAATTTATTTTATTTTTTGAAACTTCAATAATTCATAGAAAATAGGCCGTTTATCAGAAAAATACGAATTTTATGTCCATTCTGCCTAAAATCGAATTTTCTACAACTTTGTAGCTTTGAGTTTTTCCAAATTCCAAACATAAAATATCCAAAATCCACAAACGGATGATTTTTAATACTCCACAATCGCAAAAAATAATCTTGATAAAACACCTCAAAGATTAATTCCTTCATTTTTATCCACATAAAATAAATATATTCATCATTTATATCCACATAAAATAAATATTTCCTTATCATATAAATCAATAATTAATTATTCACAAATAATATTAAAGAATCACAATTATAACAACCGGCAGCTTCTGAGAAAGAGGGGCTTTCAATAAGAATTTCTCCTTACTAGCGGCTTGCAATTTGGTGACCAAACCTCTCCTTGTGTAACTTTCTAGACATTGCCAATAATGCTATCTAATAATATTATTCAAATAATATGAATTATTGATCCGATAATGAAAAATCTTGTAATTGATAATTATTGAAACAATAATAATATAAAATATCAACGCAGTAATTATTGAATCAATAAAATAAAATATTAAAGCAAGAATTATCGTAATAAATTATTGAGTAGTGCCTTCTTACGTAAGAATCAATAATTCAAAAATATTGTGCATCCACGCGTATTACTGTATTTTAACCACTGGGTATTCTAACAATGTTAACGGTAAAAACTACGCCGTTATTTATAAAAACTCAAACTTGTCATTTTCTTCATCTGACACTTATTCTGTTATTGGGCCCACAAATGACTGCGCCGTCGTACGAATATTCCCCGACAACAAGAATATTCCACGACCAAACGAATATTCCCCGACAACAATGATTATTTTATAACCACTTGCTTATTTTGCAAAATTTGCACATTTCACCCATAACCAAAATATTATATCAATTTCACACCTTATTATTCACAATAATAATTAGAGGAAATTCGATTTTATTTATAATAAGTTGGGGTCTTACAACCTCCCCTCCTTATGAAATTTCGTCCTCGAAATTGACGTACGTACCTGGTATTTCAAAAAGTTGAGGGTACCTCGCTTTCATTTCCGATTCCAACTCCCAGGTCATTTCTTCAATAGCATGGTTTCTCCACAAAACATTAACTTGTGGTATAACCTTCGTGCGTAGAACATGCTCTTTCCTATCTAAGATCTTAACAGGTACCTCCTCGTACGTTAAATCTTCGGCTATCTCGTCTGGTTCTAACTCAATAATGTGGTTCGGGTCTTTAACATATTTACGAAGCATAGATATATGAAAAATATTATGAACACGAGATATGTTTAGAGGTAATGCGAGTCTATAGGCCACATTTCCTATTCGGTCAAGAATCTCAAATGGACCAACAAATCGTGGATTGAGTTTTCCTCTCTTCCCAAATCTTGTAACTCCCTTCCATGATGCAACACGTAACAATACATGATCCCCAATATTAAATTCCACGTCTTTTCGATGAAGATCCGCATAACTCTTTTGTCGATCTTGTGCCGTTTGTATACGTTGTCGAATCATTTGGATCTTTTCTATAGTCATGCGTCATTAATTACGGTCCCAACAACGTTGCTTCTCCCACCTCGCCCCAAAGATAATGGAGAATGACACTTTCGTCCATACAACGCCTCGAATGGAGCCTTGCCTATACTTGCTTGATAACTGTTGTTGTAGGAGAATTCCACCAGTGGAAAGTACTTATCCCAACTTCCTTTGAAATCTAGGACACAAAGTCTTAATAGATCTTCAAGAGTTTGAATAGTCTTCTCTGTTTGTCCGTCCGTTTGAGGATGGTATGCCGAATCAATCAGAATCCGTGCCCATAGCTTTCTGCAAGCCAACCCAAAATCTTGAAGTGAATCTTGGGTCACGATCCAAACTATGGATACTAGGCATGCCATGCAATCTCACAATCTCATTCACGTACATACGAGCAAGACGTTCAAGGGAATAAGTTTCTCGATCGGCAATAAATGGGCGAACTTGGTTAATCTATCAACAATAACCCAAATAACATCTATGCCTTGAGAAACTTTGGGAAGACACAGAATAAAATCCATGGTAATGTGTTCCCACTTCCATTTCGGAATCTCAAGTGGTTTGCAATGGACCCTTTGACACTTGATGCTCCGCCTTTACACGCCGACAAAGTTAAACACCTCGAGATAAACTCCGCGATCTCTCTTCATATTATTCCACCAAAATGTGTGTCGAATATCATGATACATTTTGGTACTCCCAGGATGGATTACAAACGGTGTGTTGTGTGCCTCCATCATAATTCTATGCTTCAAGTCAGAATCGTTAGGAACACAAAGTCTGGAGTTGAATCGAAGTATTCCTTCTTCATCGATTCTTGCTTCTGGAATAGCACATTCTTGCACTTTCTTCTTCATACGCATCGACTCCAGTCCAGTAGCTTGAAAGCAAAGCCTTTTAACTTTAACGATTAAAGTCGGTTCTACTCGTATATTCGCCATCATCACGTGGGTCCCTAGAGTCTTTAACTCAATCTCTATCCTTTGTAAATCGTACAAAATGGGTCTTTGTGTTAACAACATCGCACTCATACCCGCATACGATCTTCTACTCAATGCGTCAGCTACTACGTTTGCTTTTCCAGGATGGTATTGAATGGTATGATCGTAATCTTTCAACAGCTCGAGCCAACGTCGTTGCCGCATGTTGAGTTCCTTTTGGGTGAAGAAATATTTGAGGCTTTTATGATCCGTATAGATCTCCACTTTCTCCCCATACAGGTAGTGTCTCCAGATTTTCAACGCGAAAACGACTGTTGCCAACTCTAGATCATGAGTAGGATAATTCCTCTCATATTCTTTTAGTTGTCGTGAGGCATAGGCTATGACTTTCCCATGTTTCATGAGAACACATCCTAACCCTTTGCCTGAAGCATCACTGTATATAACAAATCCATCCGAACCGGATGGTATTTCCAAAACAGGTGCCGAAATGAGCCTCCTTTTGAGCTCTTGGAAACTCTTCTCGCATTCCTCGCTCCATACAAATTTTGTATCTTTCCGAGTCAACTGAGTTAATAGAGTAGCGATTCGAGAAAATCCTTCCACGAATCTCCGATAATAACCGGCTTAAGCCCTCGTAAAGCTACGATGACTTCTACCACCGACTTGGTTGCTTCCAACTTTAGATTGTTTCAATCTTCACGTCAACAGATACTCCATGTTTTGACACCACGTGCCCAAGGAATGCTACTTCCTCAAGCCAGAACTCGCATTTCTTCAGCTTGGCATAAAGCTTGTTTTCACGAAGCCTTTCAATGATCAGCTTCAAATGGTGCTCATGATCTTCATGGTTTTTGGAATAGATGAGGATGTCATCAATAAAGATAACAACGAACTGATCCAAATATTCCTTGAATACTCGGTTCATCATATCCATGAAAGAAGCAGGAGCATTAGTCAATCCAAAAGACATGACTAAGAGTTCATAATGCCGCATCGAAGTTACGAAGGCGTCTTTGGAATATCCTCAGTTTTAATCTTTAGCTGATGATATCCAGAACGAAGATCGATCTTTGAAAAGAATTTTACTCTTTGTAACTGGTCAAATAGATCATCAATGCGAGGTAGCGGATACCTATTTTTGATGGTGACATGTTTTAATTCTCGGTAGTCAATACAAAGTCGCATACTCCCATCTTTCTTCTTTCTGAATAAAACAGAGCACCCCAAGGAGATGTCTTAGGACGAATGAAGGCGATGTCTAATAACTCTCGTAGTTGGACTTTTAACTCCACGAAGTTCAATTGGAGCCATTCGATATGGGGTTTTAGAAATGGGCTTTGTTGTACCGGTTCAAGGCCAATAAAAATTCAACATCACGTTCGGGGTAGACCGGAAGTTCTTCATGAAATACATCAGGAAATTCTCTAACAATAGAAATATTATTCAAATCTGACTTGTCTTTGTTCAAATCCATAACATGGGCTAAGAAAGCTTGACATCCGTTTTTCAATAAACGAATAGCTTTATGGCTTGATATGACAGTGACTGATTTTAGTGGTTTAGTTATTCGAATTCATATGACAGGTTGGTTAGGAATATGAAAACTAATAACCTTACGAAAACCATCAATTTTGGCATGATGAGTGGTTAACAATTCAATTCCTAAAATCACATCAAAAGCAAGTATCTTTAAAGAGATAAGATCAACAGGTAATGTGATAGTGCCAACTTGGATTAAGCAAGATTTATAAATAGTGGACGTAACGAAAGTTTCTCCTAACTGAGTCTCCACTGATAAATCAAAGTCTAATTTCTCCGAGTCAAGTTTAAGCGTTGAGCACAAAAGTGGAGAGAGATAAAAGAATGGGTAGAACCAGATTCTAGTAAGGTATAAACTTCGCGCAAGAGTTCAAGATTAGCTTACCGTGATCACCTCGTTCGGGTTCCTCACGTTTTGTCCATCCACGACAAACGCCCTTCTAGGAACCGCTGATTTCGACTTATCGGGACAACCCTTGGAGTCACCATCCCGTTGAACTTGGTTTTGCTACTGAACAATCCCGAGCTACGTGGCCTTCTTTCCCACGGTTGTAACATCCTTGGATTGTTGTGGACGATTTTAATGATATGTCCCTATTTCCGCATTTGTAACATCTAGCGGCGGTCGTTCTCCTCCCTAGAATTTGTTGTTGGTCTTTGGTCTGCTGCTGCGATGTCTTCCCATCATTGTTGAATCTCCTCTTTTGAATTTCCACTTGACTCACCCCTCCTATTATCATGGGCCACGATGACCACCCGAGGGGTTACCACCTTTGTTCAGTATTTTTCCTCCTCATTGGTTATCATCGCTCGACGATGATAGGGCCACACCCAGTATGACCACAGGTTGTGGTCCCTCGGTTGAACATACTCACTATCTCACTCTAATAATTGAGCCTTGTTGACAACATCTGAATACAGAGAAAATTTATGAGAGATAATGTATTGACGAATCTCGGGTTTTAGACCTCTCAGAAACATCCTTGTCATTCGTTCCTCATTCTCTACCAAATGAGGTGCAAACTCGATAACTCAAATGAACTTCGCCTTGTTGCAGGACAACGTCATGTTGTTTTGTTCGGATCGATAAACTCTACCTCCTTCATATAGCGAATACTTTCGTGAAAGTACTTGTCATTGAATATTTTTCAAACGTTTCCCAAGACATGTTGAGTGCAAGAAGTCGGTGAGTACGCTTCACGAGACTACCACTAGTAGTAGTCGCCTCACCCTGTAACATAAAGGTGGCGAATGGAACCTTCGCTCTCCGTGCATCCCAAGACATCGAATATCTTCGTAATTTGTTTGACCCATGTTTCCACCTTGATTCGATCCAGCTTTCCAATAAATTCTGGTGGTCCCAACTCCTTGAACTGCTTGACTGTGACAGATCGCGCGTTGCTATCACTTCCACCCGTATTTTGTACACAAGTCTCCCTCGTCTGATTTTGCATGAACTGCAAAAAGCTCTTAAACATTTCATCATTCATCGTTTGCTCGGTAGTGTTGTTTACAGGAGGAATATTGCCTTCCTATTGCACGTTCTCCTGGTTTGTAACTAAAGGTTGTTCCACAGTCTCATACACTCCATTGTTAACGTTCTCAGCAGCCATTCTTAAATACTTCCATAAAAAAAGGGTTAATTAAACAAATTAACTTATCACATAATATCCCTATATTATGACTGACCAACAAAAAACTTAGATAGGACACACTAGCGAATGATTTACTCATCTCTCCCCTCCTAGTTCTATTTCCGATCTCATGGAGACCATATCCCTAAGCTTTGATACCAATGTGGACGCCCCCAAAATAGGTATACAATACCCATTCTGAGTCGCCAAATACATGGTACAGAAAGCAAATTACAACTTCAATAATACAATTGTCGTGCAAAATACGACAACACATACTGTGAGTTTAAATACAAATATTGTCTTCTAGACAATATCCACACTCAAATAAGTACTCATTACAATTATTCAAACTTTATTGTACAAAAATAGTGAGGATTGCTAAAACATCTTTCTAGAACCATCACTCCATACCCCGACTAGATCCTGCTATGTTTTCACATCCTAAGAAGAAAAAATGGAACAAAAAGGAAAAGGGTGAGCTCAACTAGCCCAGTAAAGAATATTATGACTAAGATAATATACAACAAATTATCATTAGTTTTCAACAGGGAAAAATCTGATAAAATATAATAGACAACAAGTTTTAGATCAATAACTGCAGCGGAAACATCAATCCATTAGAAGAGTCAAGTAGATAATGAGTTCTACTATCTTCTATGATTTAAAAGTCCATCATCAATATTTTATCCCCGTAACAACAATCAATATACATCTTTAATCAAATATTCATCTTTGCACTACTGGTGCCAAAGATATTCATTCAGTATCACCGAGTTGGACATGTTCATCTCAACACTGTTCATCTTTGCACTACGGGCCAAAGATATTCATCGATTAATCATTCATCTTTTGCACTATGTGCCAAAGATATTGAGAATATCATCATTTAGGGGTGAGGATGATGAAAAATATTTTAAAAAAAATGAATCCAGTGAGACAGAAAGACAAATAGTAGGGATTCGTATAAGAGTTTATCTAAGATCAATAATACTCCATAATAACCAATTTTGAAGCAAAATTCAAGAATAAAGATCAATAATGGATACAATCAAATATAGTAACCATAATAGACATCTTGGACAAAAAGAAGAAAATTTCATTTTTAAATTGAATAGTCTGATATCGTGAATAAGAACTCCCGACACAAAAAGTTCTAAATTTGATAAAAAGTTCAAACCAATATTTTGGAATAATGATATCAAAAGAAATAATATCATTTATGAAGAAAATAACATCCCTTACCTCAAAATAACCAAGTATTTTAATTGAATTTGGGATATAAAGTTCTACGAAACAAACTTGCGGAATAAGCAACTCTCAAGGTATCAAAATACTCACTAAAATAAACGACAATATAGAGAGAAAGAAAACTTGTTTCTGGTGTGATTTTCAATTCTAACCTAAGCGTCTATTTATAGGAAAATGCTAGAACGCCATAAGAAACTAAAATAATAGAATATTAATTTTTAATCAACTTTCTTCCACGCCAACTTATTTGAATCAGCTAGCATGCCCATTTTGAAAAATTCCCAGCAGTCCACATGCATTCCAAACCAACCAAAATGGGTCCCACCCAATTAAAAATTTATTTTATTTTCCGAAACTTCAGTAATTCATAGAAAATAGCCCGTTTATCAGAAAAATATGAATTTTATGTCCATTCTGCCTGAAATCGAATTCTCTACAACTTTGTAGCTTTGAGTTTTTCCAAATTCCAAACATAAAATATCCGAAATCTACAAACGGATGATTTTTAATACCTCCACACCGACAAAATACTGATAAAACACCTCAGCATTAATTCCTTCATTTTTATCCACATAAAAATAATTATATCCATCATTTATATCCACATAAAATAAATATTTCCTTATCATATAAATCAATAATTAATTATTCACAAATAATATTACAGAATCACAATTATGACAATCAGGCCGTTCCCAGGAAAGAGGGAACTTTCTAGACATTGCCAATAATGCTATCTAATAATAATATTATTCAAATAATATGAATTATTGATCTGATAATGGGAAATACTGTGCAGTGATAATTATTAAAACAACAATAATATAAAATATCAACGCAGCAATTATTGAATCAATAAAATAAAATATTGAGCGATAATTCTTTGTAACAATTATTGAGTAGTGCCTTCTTACGTAAGAATCAATAATTCAAAAAATATTGTGCATCCACGCGTATCGTATTTTAACCACCATAAAGTATTCCAACAATATTAATGCAGTAACAACCACGCATGGTTATTTATAAAAACTCAAACTTGTAATTTTCTTCATCCAAGCGATTATTACATTATGGGGCCATAAATGACTACTACCGTCAATGCGAATATTCCAAACAATAAGAATATTCCACGACCAAACGAATATTCCTCAACAACAATGTTTATTTTATAACCACTTGCTTATTTTGCAAAATTTGCACATTTTACCCATAACCAAAATATTATATTAATTTAACAACTTATTATTCACAATAATAATTAGAGGAAATTCGATTTTATTTATAATAAGTTGGGATCTTACAGTGAGGCCATTTGGTGGGTGAAGAAAAAAATGCCTGCAAATTTGTTTCAAAGGGTGGCCCCTACCCATATTGAAATTTAGATGTTTAACATTGAAAAGATTGGCTGATAAGGAAAATTAGGCATTTCAGTTGATTTTTCTCCTTCCGTTTTGCACTATAAAAGGAGGGCAACCCTCTATCCTAAATCACACCATTTTCAATATCAAAAATTCTTATTCTATAGTATTGTGAGTATTTTTCTTGAGTATAAGGATACTTTGAGTGTAGTTTTTCTGCAAGATTTTCTCAGAATAATATCCGATATTCCAGTCAAATCCGATTTCTACTAAGGTAAATGATATTATTTTATTGCAACACTCGTGAGAAATATTATTTTCTTTCATACTCCATATTACGTAAGCGATATTATTTCATCTCGTATTCTTAAATTTGAACTTACTATGGTAAGTATTGCTTCTATAATTACTGAAATGATTAAAAATTTTGCTTCATCTAATATCATTTCATAGGAATATTTGTGACGCCCCCAAAATAGGTTTACATCACCCATCTTGAGTCGCCAAATACATGGTACAAAATTCAAATACAATCTTAAATATACAACATGAGCTGTGAGTTTTAATACAAACATTGTCTTCTAGACAGCATTAAAACTCAAAATAAGTCCTCAATACATTTATTAACACACTATTTCACAAAATAGTGAGGACTACTAATGCTATCCTCTGGACCGTCACTCCGTTCCCCGACTAGTCCCTGCTACGTTCTCATCACTTTTATGATTTAAAAGGTTTTTCATCACTTTTATCGCTGAGACTTAGCTTAATAAATAATCCACATCATTGAATCACCCCTGCACTACGGCCAAAGATATTCTTTAATATCACGACCACAAATTATCCATGCACTACGGGCCAAGAATATTCGTGTATTCATTAATGGTCATGATTATGCCAACAACTGTCCATCAATGCACAACGGCCAATGAGGACTTTTTCCATATCATTTGTAACGTTACGGTCATGATTACACCGAATAATCCCTGGTCATAATCATACCAAGTCAATCTATGCACTACAGACCACATATGACTTTCAACATAATATAAACATGAGGATGATGACAATGATATTAGAATTCAATAAAACAAGTTCAAGAATTAATTTATCCAGGAACCAATAACGTCGAAATTGTCAACATGATACTTCTTTGTGGAGTAAAATTCAAGAATGCTCGAAGAATATTTCCATGAAAAGATCTTTGGATGAAGCCTAAATATTAAGGATATTCCACTAATTTCATGGAGTATAAGTCAAAACTTTAACTAAGCGAGTATAATAAAGAATGGAATAACAAAAGAAATCACCGGGCATGCGATGACCCGCATGCAGACGAGTTATTCCAAATGAATAATAAATAATGAGAACCGGTCGTGCGTAAGCGCATGACAGATGGATGTTCCAACAGAATGATAAATAATGGAACCAGGTCATGCATAAAGCACAGACTGGATGTTCCAACAGAATAATAAAGAACGAGAATAATAAAGAACGGAACCAGGTCATGCATAAAGGACAGACATGATGTTCTAACAGAATGATAAAGAACAGAATAATAACAGAAATCACCATGCATGCGGTACTTGACAGACAAAAGTTATTTCAACATAATGATAAAGAATGGAATAATGGAAGAATTTCACCAAGTATAGGGTAGCTCCAGCGTATCTGAGTTATTCCAGCAGAATAATAAAGAATGGAATAATGAGACTTTTCTTCATGAATGAATCTGAAAAAAATAATATCCCTACCTTAGAAAGAAGAGTCTTTGGATATAGAAGTAGTGAAGTAAATTTGAACACTTTTCTTCTTCTCTCTATCTATAGTTTCTCTCTCAGAGTTTGGTGAATTAATAAGAAATAATGAAGGAATGAGCTTCTATTTATAGAAGAAGAATGGACTGCATAGTAACTAATTCATGAACGGTCCAGATTGATTTTGTAACTCCCCCAAAATAGGTCCATTCCATCCAACCCAATCTGAGTCGCTAAATACATGGTACAGGAAACAACTACAACTTTATTATAACAATTGTCGTGCAAAATACAACAACACATATGTTGTGAGTTTTGATACTAAAATATACCAGCTGTGACTACGGACACCAACTTGGATATACGTCACCATGACACCTTACATAAAGGTATAGTCAAAAATTGTTATAGAAATTAAAACCTTTGGGAAGTGCTCGAGAAACCTTCGATACATGGGAGGCCATGCGTCTACAGGTTATTATAGATATCATATGCCCACGAGAATTATCCTGGTTGACCCGATAGACCCCAAAGAAAAAGCGAGAAGATTACTATCATATTCTTCCCAATGGTGAGTCTTCTCTTTGCCATATTATTATCTCCTTTGTCTCTAATTGGGAATTAAACTCCAAACAAACACTAAGATTATATAGGTAGTGCTTGTAAATATACTCAAAGAAGTGAATGAGCACAACCCTGTCTTATGATGACGCGAGGTTGTATGTCATTAGACATCTTGTATGATAGTGGCAAAACACCCTTCCAAGTTAAATTCACACACCCTCAACATCTATAGACCATAGATTCTATTCCTTGTTATCCCAGCTTGACCCGGCTACACTTTTATTACACGAAAAGGAATTGTGAAGCAAAAGGGTGAGCACAACTAGCTCGATAAAGAATATCATGACTAAAGATAAATAAATTATCAATAGCTTTCAACAGTAATAAATCAGAGATTTAGAACATATGGTAGATGATAAAACTTTTTAACCATAGTTGCGTGGAAACGAGCAATCCATTAGAAGAGTCAAATAGACCATAAAATCTATTATCTTCTCCATGTTAAAAGTCCACCAACAATGTTTTATCCCTGTAACATCAATCAACAATTCCTGTCCACAATCACGTGTATAACTCATAATCGTAATTGTAATTCTAAATTCCTTTTCTCATCCAGGACAAAGATAATTTTCATCACCTGAAACATCAAAGATTATGGTTATACCAAATCACAGTTCATGTTCATAATCATACTAATAAATTCATCTTTGCACTACGGGCCAAAGATATTCATCAACAAGTCATCTTTGCACTACAGGCCAAAAATATTCATCAACAAGTCATCTTTGCACTACAGGCCAAAGATATTCATCAACAAGTCATCTTTACAGGCCAAAGATATTCATCAGTTGGTCATGTTCATCTAAACACCTGTTCATCTTTGCACTACGGCCAAAGATATTAATCAGTCGGTCATGTTCATCTCAACACCTGTTCATCTTTGCACTACGGCCAAAGATATTTAATTATATCATCATTTAGGACTGAGGATGATGAAAAATATTTTAAATAAAACGAATCCAGTGAAACAAAAGAATAAATATTAACGATTAAGTATTTCAAATTTATTCCATGTCCAAAATACCTCATAAATAATCATACTGGAGTAAAATTCAAGAATGATCAAAACATGGATACAATCAAAGCTAGTATCCAAAATAGATATTTTGGGCAAAAAGAAGAAAATTTCATTTTTTGGTGAATAGTGTCGTATTAAGTGAATATCATTATCGTGAATAAGTAGTCGTGAATAGAGTATCGTGAATATAACTCGACACTAAAAGATAGAAATTTCACAAAAAAACATCATCAATAGCCGTGAATAGTACTCGTGAATAGTAACTTCGTGAATAGTAACTCATGAATAGTAACTCATGAATAATAACACGATATGAAAAAGTTCCAAATTTGATAAAAAGTTCAAACCAATATATTTTGGCATAATGATATTGAAGAAATAATATCATTTATGAAGAAAATAATATCCACTTACCTCGGAAAGAATAGTACTTACATTTGGAATCTTTGGATATAGTGCTAAAAGAACTTTTTAGTATAGCAATACTCGAAGTACTAAAATACTCACAAAATAACATCGATATTATATAGAGAAATCTTTAGTTTCTGGTATGATTTTCAATTCTAACCTAAGTACCCTATTTATAGGAAAATGCTTAGAACACCAAAGCAGAAAATTTAATAAAATATTATTATTATTTAATAAATTTCCTACGCACACCCAAGGCATCAGATTTCAGTAATTAACATGTGTAACCAACTTGTTAAAAACATTTTTCTTAAAATAATTAATTAAAACTTCCAAAAATCAATTATTTCGGAACTTCGAAACTTCAATAATTCATAATAAATAGTCCTTTTATCAGAAAATTCGAATCTCACGTGTTTTTATAGGAAATTCAATTCTCTACAACTTTTAGAGAAAAGTTTTCCAAATTCCAAACAAAAAATTGAGAAATTCATAAAGCAGACGATTTTCTGTTTATAATCAAATTTCAGTCAAGAAATGGGTCCACCAATATGTTTAACATGTTTTAAACAACTTTTGCAACGAAAATACTCTTCCTCCTCATATACTCATATATCCCACATTCATTGTAAAAATATCATCATTATTGTATTATAATAATATAATAAAATATTATTTTATCAGAAAAGATAAAATATCGATTTTCAATAATTGTCACTTTAAAAATTTTCTCCATCTATATCCACATAAAATGAATATTTTCCTCATCATATAAATCAATAATTTAATTATTCACAAATAATATTCTGAGAATCACAATATTGACAATCCGGAGGTTCAGGAAAAGGGGCTTTCAATAAGGATTTCTCCTTCTTGGTATGCAATTAGGTGACCAAACCTCTCCTTAGGCGAGAACTTTCTAGACATTTGCCAATAATGTTATCTAGTAATATTATTAAAATAATATGAACTATTAATCGATAATGGAAAATATTGTGTAGTGACAATTATTGAAACAACAATAATATAAAATATCAATATGACAATTATTGAATCAATAAAATAAAATCTTTGAGCAGTAATTACTATAACAATTATTGAGTAGTGCCTTCTTACGTAAGAATCAATAATTCAAAAATATTGTGCAATACTGTGTTAGTTTCTTCATGCGATAATAGCGTATTACTTTTTACTTTACCCACCGGGTATTCCAATGATGTTACTTGGTAACCATTTCTGTAGATTATTTATAAAAACTTTAATTTGTCTTTTTCTTCATCAAAGCAGTTATTACATTATGGGGCCCACAAATGGCATTTTGCGCGTCGTAAATGCGAATATTCCCAACGGAAAGAATATTCCACGACAAAGCGAATATTCCAAACAACAATGAATATTTTATAACCACTTGCGTATTTTTGAAAAAATTTTATATATCACCCTTAACTTTAACTTTTTATCAATTTAACCATTTACTGAATTGTAATTATAAGAAAAATTGAATACTTTTATTTCATAAAATTCGGGGTCTTACAATCTCCACTCCTTATGAAATTTTGTCCCCAGAAATTTACGTGCACAGTATTTGAAAAGTTGAGAATACCTTGCTTTCATTTGATTCTATCTCCGGGTCATCATGATTTCTCCATTGCTCATCTCCGTGATAACTTCATTTGGGTTCCTCATTTGTTGGGAAGTTATGACAGCTATTATCCCTCGAACTATTCGGCTTTGACTTGTGCGGGAAAACATTTGGCGTCATCACTCTGGTTGGAATATACTTTTCTATAGGGCATATTCCTCCCTCATTTGCCTCATCGTACTCTTGATTCATGATCCGAATCATCAATCTTGATCCATATCGAATTCGGGTTGACCGCTTCTGTACTGAGGTAATTCAAAACTTCGATGTTGGGTTCTCCCAATTTCTTTCCAAAAAGAAATTCATATCATCTATTTTAGCCTTCTTAGATCGGACCTCTATTTCCACAATATCCACGTGTAATAGATGCGGCTTTTGCCCATGCATCACTTATTCTCACTTGTTGGTTTTTTTCTTCTTTTCATTTCAGATTCCATCTTCATCATCTTATACTCTGCCAAAGAATGCTTCTGTTCAAGCATTACATATCGGGTAAGACAAGGTTGAATTATTGCATCCTTTTGTTCCACGACCGCCTGCCGTTCTTCAGCCTGCTCTTCTAACTCATGAATACGATTTTGAAATTCTAATTTTGATCATATAATACCTCTAATAAACTCTCCTCAGGTACCTCTTCTTCCTCTTCTTCCTTACTCTCATTTGTTACCTCTGCGACTATCTAAAGGTGCAACTATCGATTCTTCACTCCACATGGATATCTCTAATTCCTTCTTAAATACGACATCACATTATCATGGTTAGTGATTAGAGGTATCCCCACAGTCTCATTCACTCCATTGTTAGCATTCTCAGCTGTCATTCTCAAATACTGCCATAAAACAAGGGTTAATTAAGCAAATTAACATATCACATAATATCCGTATATTATGACCGACCAACAATTAAGCTTAGGTAGGACACACTAGAGAAGGATTTACTCATCTCTCCCCTCCTAGTTATATTCTCCGATCTCCGCCAGAGACCATATCCCTAAGCTCTGATACCAAATGTAATGCCCCCAAAATAGGTCCATTCCATCCAACCCATTTTGAGTCGCCAAATACATGGTACAGGAAACAACTACAACTTTATTATAATAATTGTCGTGCAAAATTAAACAACACATATGTTGTGAGTTTTGATACTAAAATATACCATTTGTGACTCACGGACACCAACTTGGATATGACGTCACCATGACACCTTACATAAAAGTGCAGTCAAAAATTGTTATAGAAATTAAAACCCTTGGGAAGTGCTCAAGAAACCCGTATACATGGGAGGCCGTGCGTCAGGTTATTATAGATATCATATGCCCATGAGAATTATCCTTGGTTGACCCAATAGACCCCAAAAGAAAACGAGAAGATTACTATCATATTCTTCCCAATGGTGAGTCTTCTCTTGCCATATTATTATCTCCACTGTCTCTAATTGGGAATTAAACTCCAAACAAACACTAAGATTATATAGGTAGTGCTTGTAAATATACTCAGCAACTGAATGAGCACAACCTGTCTTATGATGATGACGAGGTTGTATGTCATTAGACATCTTGTATGATAGTGGCAAAACACCCTTCAAGTTAAATTCACCTCACCCTCAACATCTATAGACCACCGATTCTATTCCTTGTTATCCCAGCTTGACCCGGCTACACTTTTATTACACGAAAGAATTGTGAAAGCAAAAGGGTGAGCACAACTAGCTCGATAAAGAATATCATGACTAAAGATAAATAAATTATCAATAGCTTTCAGCGATAATAAATCGGAGATTTAGAACATATGGTAGATGATAAAACTTTTCAACCATAGTTGCGTGAACGAAGCGATCCATTAGAAGAGTCGAATAGACCATAAAATCTATTATCTTCTCCATGTTAAAAGTCCACCAACAATGTTTTATCCCTGTAACATCAATTAACAATTCCTGTCCACAATCACGTGTATAACTCATAATCGTAATTATAGTTCTAAATTCCTTTTCTCATCCAGGACAAAGATAATTTTCATCACCTAAAACATCAAAGATGATGGTTATACCAAATCACAGTTCATGTTCATAATCATACTAATAAATTCATCTTTGCACTACGGGCCAAAGATATTCATCAACAAGTCATCTTTACTCAAGCCAAAAAATATTCATCAACAAGTCATCATCTTCATCAAGATAGCCAAAGATATTCATCAACAAGTCATCTTTACAGGCCAAAGATATTCATCAATTGGTCTAGTTAATCTAAACACCTGTTCATCTTTGCACTACGGCCAAAGATATTCAATTATATCATCATTTAGGACTGAGGATGATGAAAAATATTTTAAATAAAACGAATCCAGTGAAATAAAAGAATAAATATTAAGGATTCGTATTTCAGCTATTCCATGTCCAAAAATACCTCATAAATAATCATAGTGAAGTAAAATTCAAGAATGATCAAAACATGGATACAATCAAAGCTAGTATCCGAGAATAGATATTTTGGGCAAAAGAAGAAAATTTCATTTTTGGTGAATAGTGTCGTAGTATCGTGTGAATAGTAAGTATATCGTGAATAGTAACTCGAATACACTAAAAGATATAAATTTTACAAAAACATCATCATGCTTCGTGAATAGTACTCGTGAATAGTAACTCGTGAATAGTAACTCATGAATAGTAACTCGTGAATAGTAACCCCGACATGAAAAAGTTCCAAATTTGATAAAAAGTTCAAACCAATATATTGGCATAATGATATTGAAGAAATAATATCATTTATGAAGAAAATAATATCCCTTACCTCAAAAAGAATAGTACTTCTGATAGGAATACTGGATATAGTGCTAAAAGAACTTGCACCGTATAGCAATACTCGAAGTACTAAAATACTCACAAAATACCGCTCGATATTATAGAGAGAGAAGAGAGAAATCTTTAGTTTACGGTGTGATTTTCAATTCTAACCTAAGCACTCTATTTATAGGAAAATGCTTAGAACACCAAAGCAGAAAATTTAATAAAATATTATTATTATTTAATAAATTTCCTACGCACACCCAAGACATCAGATTTCAGCAATTAACATGTGTAACCAACTTGTTAAAACGTTTTTCTTAAAATAATTAATTAAAACTTCCAAAAATCAATTATTTCAGAACTTCGGAACTTCAATAATTCATAATAAATAGTCCTTTTATCAGAAAATTCGAATCTTGCGAGTTTTTATAGGAAATTCAATTCTCTACAACTTTGAAGAAGAAAGGTTTTCCAAATTCCAAACAAAAATTTACCGAAATTCATAAACGGGCAATTTTACAAGCTATAATCAAATTTCAGTCAAGAAATGGGTCCACCAATATGTTTAACATGTTTTAAACAACTTTTGCAACAAAAATACTCTTCCTCCTCATATACTCATATATCCCACATTCATTGTAAAAATATCATTATTATTGTATTATAATAATATAATAAAATATTATTTTATCAGAAAAGATAAAATATCGATTTTCAACAATTGTCACTTTAAAAATTTTCTCCATCTATATCCACATAAAAAGAATATTTTCCTCATCATATAAATCAATAATTTAATTATTCACAAATAATATTCTGAGAATCACAATATTGACAACGGTGCGGTTCCAGGAAAGAGGGGGCTTTTCAATAAGGATTTCTCCTTACTGGCGCGCAATTAGGTGATCAAACCTCTCCTTAGACAAAACTTTCTAGACATTTCCAATAATGTTATCTAGTAATATTATTAAAATAATATGAACTATTAATGTGATAATGGAAAATCTTGTGTAGTGACAATTATTTAAACAACAATAATATAAAATATCAATTATGACAATTATTGAATTAATAAAATAAAATCTTTGAGCAGTAATTATTGTAACAATTATTGAGTAGTGCCTTCTTTACGTAAGAATCAATAATTCAAAAATATTGTGCAATCTGCAGGTAATCTTTCAACAACAACAATAGCGTATTACTACTCTACCTTGGGTATTCCAGCGATGTTAACTTGGTAACCACTACTGTAGATTATTTATAAAAACTTTAATTTGTCTTTTTTCTTCATCCAAGCGGTTATTACATTATGGAGCCCACAAATGGGCAATTGTCGTCGTAAATACGAATATTCCCCAACAGAAAGAATATTCCACGACCAAGCGAATATTCCCAAACAAATGATGAATATTTTATAACCACTTGCGTATTTTTGAAAAAATTTCATATATCACCCTTAACTTTAACTTTTTATCAATTTAACCATTTACTGAATTGTAGTTATAAGAAAAATTTAATACTTTTATTTCATAAAATTCGGGGTCTTACAGATTTACTTTAAACGGACGGTCCAGATTTAAAACAAAATCTTTTAAATAAAATATAATATATTCTATTTATAATCTAATAAAACGAATAACTTTATAAAAGTATTCTGTTTTATATAAAAAGATTTTACTATGCAAAATACTATGCAAGCACTATGCAATACTATGCATAATAAAATATAATATATTCTAATTATTGTCTAATAAAACAAATAACTTTATAAAAGTATTCATTTTTTATATAAAAAGATTTTACTATGCAAAATACTATGCATACTAGAATATTATATATTCTATTTATAGTCTAATAAAACTAATAACTTTATAAAAGTATTATGTTTTATATAAAAAGTTTTTCTGTTTTATTACATTAATAATACTAATAAAACAGACTTTATCACCATTATTATAATTCACAATATTAATCGACTAAGTCGTTCCCAAGAAAGAGGGAGCTTTCCAATAAGGATTTCTCCCTATTGACGCGCAATTAGGTTACCAAACCTCTCATTGACAGAACTTCTAGACATCGTTAATATTGCAAATAATAATATTAATAACCTTGTCGTCTCAATTATTGATTTAATAATATATAAAATATTGACAATAATTGAATAAAACTGAATGACTTCTCACGTAAGCATCAATAATCAATACCGTGTGCTACTATGCAACCATGCATGCGTATTCTTGTATTTTTTAACACACGGGTGTTTCAACGATTAACAGTAAAAACTTTCGCCGTTATTTTCATAAAGTATTTTTGTCATTTTCTCAATCCAAACAATAATTCCGTTGTGGGGTCCACCAATGATTGTGTTAGTTGTCACGAATATTCCTGTTAAAGCGAATATTCCCCGACCAATCGAATATTATATAACAACTTGCGTACTTTGCAAAATTTATAAATATTACCCACAACTATAACATTATATTAATTTTACTCCATAATATTCAAAAATGATATTTATAGTAAATTCATCTTTATTTATAAAAGTTGGGGTCTTACAATATTGGTCTGAACTTTTTATCAAATTTGAAACTTTTCATGATCGAGTCTTATTCACGATTCTTTGTTCATGGAGTCTCATTCACAACTCTTGTTCACGGCTACTATTCATTCAAGGTCTTTATTCACAATTTTTTTTTTTATTTTTTTTCCAAGTTATCTGTTGTGACCCTTATTCTTGAAATTTAATCCATGTTTTGATCTTCATTCTTGAATTTTACTCCACTATAGTTTATTATGGAGTATTATTGAACTTGGATAAACTGAAATATGAATCTCTAAAATTTGTCCTTCTGTCTACCAGGATTTGTTCTCTAAAATGTTTTTCATCATTCTCAGTCCTTAATAGGTGATACTTGATGAATATCTTTGGCATGTAGTGCAAAGATGAATTATTATCTGATGAATATCTTTGGCCCGTAGTGCAAAGATGAACAGGTGTTGAGATGAACATAACCAACTGATGATACAAATGAATATCTTTGGCCCGTATTGCAAAGATGAATATTTGATGCAAGATGTATATTGATTGATGTTACAGGGATAAAATATTGATGATGGATTTTTAAATCTTAGAAGATAGTAGAATTCATTCTCTACGTGACTGTGACGTCCCCAAAATAGGTATACATCACCCATCTTGAGTCGCCAAATACATGGTACAAAATTCAAATACAACTTAATTATACAACAGTCGTGTAAAATACGACAAAACATAATCTAAGAGTTTTCATAAGAATATTGTTATCTAGACAATATCCACACTCAATGGAGTCCTCATTACATTTATTGTCACACTATTTAACAGAATAGTGAGGACTACTAATACTATCATCTGGACCGTCACTCCATTCCCCGACTAGTCTCGGCTACGTTCTCATTTTCTGAAGAGAACAGTGAAAGAAAGGGTGAGCTCAACTAGCCTAGTAAGAAATATTATGACTAAGATAATGCAGAATAAATTATCATTAGCCTTCAACAGTGTTAAACGATAAAATATAATAAACACCAAGGTTAAACTGCGGCGAAACAAGCAATCCATTAGAAGAGTCAAGTAGAGAATAAAATCTACTATCTTCTATGATTTAAAAGGTTTTTCATCACTTTTATTTGAGACTCGACAATAAATAAACCACATCATCCACCAAGACTACTGACCGAGGATATTCATTAGTATCACGACCACAAATTATCCATGCACTACGGGCCAAGGATATTCATGTATTCATCAATGGTCATGATCATGCCAACAACTGTCCATCAATGCACTACGACGACTTTTACCACATCATTTGTAACATTACGGTCATGATTATACCGAATAATCCATGGTCATAATCATACCAAGTCCATCCATGCACTACAGGCCACCGATGACTTTCAACATATTATAAACATGAGGATGGTGACAATGATATAAGAATTCAATAAAACAAGTTCAAGGATAAATTTGTAAAGAGTTATAATTTAATTTATCCAGAAATCAATAACGTCCAAATTGTCAACATGATACTGCTTTGTGGAGTAAAATTCAAGAATTCTCAGAAGAATATTTCCATGAAAAGATACTGGATGAAGCGCAAATATCAAGGACATTTCACAAATTTCATGGAGTACAGAAGCCAAAACTTTAATCAACTGAGTATAATAGAATATATGAAACTGCAAATGGATTTTTGCCGCCATGCGGTAATCCACGTAGACAGATTATTCCAACAAAATAATAAATAATGGAATAATAGAAGAATTCACCAGGCGTGCGTAATCCGCCTGCACGAGTTATTCAAATGAGAATAATAAAGAATGGAATCAGTCATGTAATCCGCATGCAGACAAGATGTTCCAACAGAATAATAAAGAATGGAACCAGGTCATGCGTAATCTGCACAAACAGGATGTTCCAACAGAATAATAAAGAATGGAACGGGTCATGCGTAATCCGCATGCATGATGTTCCAGCAGAATAAGAAAGAATGGAATAACAATGAGAATTCACGTGCATGCGATAGGCCGCACAGATAAGTTATTCCAGCAGAATAATAAAGAATGGAATAATGAGAAGAATTTCACCATGTATGCGATATCAGCATGAGGGAGTTATTCAACATAATAATAAAGAATGGAATAACAACCCTTACAGTATTGAAAGAAAATAACTATCTTCATGAATACGAAAGAAATAATACCCCTTACGTTAGAAAAATTGGATACTGGAATAGTGAGGTAGCAAACTTCTCTTCTTCTTTCTCTCTATAATTTCTCTCTATAATAATTGCTCTAAAGCTTTTGTGAATTGGTGAGAAATGAATGAAGAATGAGCTTCTATTTATAGGAAAATATATTTTTCGATAATTGCACGTTTTGGGGCTCGAAATATTACATTATAATACCTTCTTCTTTTTCTTCATTTTTAATTTAGTCCTGCAAGTATTATCAAATTTGCACCACCTCCCCTAATAGTAAATAATGTGAATTAATAGTTCATTCATGTGACTTAATAGTATAATCATATAAAAAAACTAATTACAGTATAGTACCTTCAACTATACCTCCATTTTTAATTTAGTCATGCAAGTATTATCAATCTTGCACCACCTCCCCTAATAGTACATGAATGTGAATCAATAGTACACACATGTGAACAAATAGTTATAAGCATGTGAAATAATAGCAATTAATTGCTCATTTATCCGATTAATTACCCGATTGGTCAATATAACCTCCGGACATCAATTATTATCGAAATAAATGTCGATTTCCACTAACACTAATAATCCCAACACAATGGAACTATCAATTTCATCTTTAATCAACACAACTTATTCATCATTAATATTATAACTCACAATATTTAACAACCAGTCGTAGTTCTAGGAAAGGGGCTTTCGATAAGGATTTCTCCTTATTAGGCGCGCATGATTAGGTGACCAAACCTCTCATTGTGAACTTCTAGACATTGTCAATATTGCAAATAATAATATGAATAACTTTGTTGTCTCAATTACTGATTTAATAATAATAAATATTATGCAGATGATACAATGACAATTATTGTAGCAATAATTGAATATAACTGAGTGACTTCTCAAGTAAGCATCAATAATCAATCTGTAGTGTGCTACTTATGCAACCACGCGTAGACATCAGTATTTTTTTATTACTGGGTAGTTCAAGCGGTTTTAACGGTATCACTTTCTCCGTTATTTTTATAAAAAGATAATTCTGTCGTTTTCTAACTACTACAATACTTCCGTTGTGGGGTCCACCAATGATTGTTCCGTCGTACGAATATTCCTTGTTAAAACGAATATTCCCCGACCAATCGAAAAATTATATAACCACTTGCTTACTTTGCAAAATTTGTAAATATTATCCACAACTATAACATTATATCAAATACACACCATAATATTCAAAAATATATTTTGAGAAAATTATTCTTTATTCATAAAAGTTGGGGTCTTACAGTGACTCTTCTTATGGATTGTTGTTTTCGCTGTATTTGTTGATCTAAAACTTGTTGTCTATTATATTTTATCAGATTTTTCCTTATTGAAGACTAATGATAATTTGTTGTATATTATCTTAGTCATAATATTCTTTACTGGGCTAGTTGAGCTCACCCTTTTCCTTGTTGTTCCATTTTTCTTCTCAGGAAGCGAGAATATAGCAGGAACCAGTAGGGGTAGAGAGTGATGGTTCTAGAAAGTTGTTTTAGCAGTCCTCATTATTTTTATAAAATAGTGTATGAATAATTGTAATGAGGACTTATTTGAGTGTGGATATTGTCTAGAAGACAATATTTGTATTTAAACTCACAGTATGTGTTGTCGTATTATACACGACAATTGAAATAATGAAGTTGTAGTTTTCTTTCTGTACATTGTATTTGGCGACTCAGAATGAGTGTTGTATATCTATTTTGGGGGCGTCACATAACTCCTTTTAATTCATGTTTTTTAAATGTGTTAAAGGATGGAAACTCTAATTATTTTTCAGATGAACTCAATTTATTGTTGCAAAAGAGGTTTCTATTCAAGATACAAACATCATCTTATAATTTGAAGGTAAATTATGCGACATTTATAGTTGCTAGAATGACTGATGATGAAAAATAACTGAATCCTACACAAGCTTATGTGACGAACCTCAGATAATATCAATTTTACACATATAATTTGGTAACAACAAATATTACACACACTACCAACTATTTCTTATATCTTTGTTTTAATTTTGGTACTACAGTCTATATAGGGTGACTCATTGTTCGATGTTATCAACTATGTCACACCTATAAGCAAAAGGCTTATACATTCAATCAGCGATGATGAGGTACAAGGATCTTAGTCAACTGATGTTGAAATATCAACCAACAAACTGCAAAAAAACCAAAATTGAGAAAGATGACAACTTTACTGCTTCAAATTAATTTGAACCATTATCTTATTTTACTATGTGACTTGGTTGTTTTAAAATTTAGAAATTCCAGAAGACTTTTAACAATGGAGTGTATGAGACTGTGGAACAACCTGTAGTCACAAACCAGGAGAACGTACAACAGGAAGACAATATTCCTCCTGTAAACAACACTACCGAGCAAACGATGAATGATGGAATGTTTAGGAGCTTTTTGTAGTTCATGCAAAATAAGACGAGGGAGACTCATTTACAAAATATGGGTGGAAGTGATACCAACGCGCTATCTGTCACAGCCAAGCAGTTCAAGGAGTTGGGACCACCAGAATTTATTGGAAAGCCGGATCCGATCAAGGCGAAAACGTGGGTCAAGCAAATTATCAAGATATTCGATGTCTTGGGATGCACGGAGGAATAGAAGGCTCTATTCGCCACCTTTAGACCTGGAAAAGATGGCCCAGGCGCGTGGTCGGGTAACTACCGCCCTCACATGAAATTTGGGCTTTAGCCGCCATTTTTAGATCCATAAAATTTGGGCCATTTTGGCACGGCATACCGTGAAACTTTTTTTTTTTTAAACAAAAATGTTGCTACTTGTGGGTTACAAGGTTTGAACACAAGACTTATAAGTAAATAAATAAGAGTTCAAACCAACTGAGCTACAACAACTATTTATTTTTAATGCAATCTTCAATATATTTTAACTATAATTGAAAATTATAATTAAGATATGTAGTTAATGTAATTTAAACAACAAATTCAAATTGCAGTAACAAATTCAACCTTGATATTATCTAATTCATATAATTCCTGACAAGTAACAATGTACAAATTAAACACTTGCTGCAAAAGATCATTCTCAATAAGTACAATCTCTACTCTTTGAGCATCAAGGAATGTAGGTAAATAATTTATTAATTATCTACATTATTTATGATGATAATTTGGATTTATGTTACTCATAAATAATCTCTACATTATTCTCAAAAAGCATCAAGGGGTTACTGAAGTCTGTTTTGGAAAAATAGGTCCCAGGCTACCCTGCCGTGCTTTGTTATCTAACCATGCATGTTACACCAAAGGTTTGCTTTTTCTAGCTTCTGCAATTAGATTTGGAAACAAGCTTACCTTGAAGTGCTCAAAGGAAGCACCTTCGTAGTTGCATGGGGACTAAGGAATATTGAAATTATATTATTCCTGTTTCTCGATTGAAAGTTGAGGGATGACAATGGCAATTATCATAAATCCAAATTATCTACATTATTTACATTATTTGAGAATAAGTAACATAAATCCAAATTATCATCATAAATAATGTAGGTAATTAATTACTAATAATAATTTATAATACTATTAAAATTTTAATTAATTGAGATATGTAGTTAATGTATGTAATTGATTAATCGTGTTTGTTTGTATTATTGTTTATTATTAATTATTTTTAATATTTATTATTATTATTATTTTTGGTGTAACAAAGAGTTTGCAAAAAAAAAAAAATAATGGCCTCAAATGGAACTACCTACCACTTGCCCGTTGCTTGCAGTCTAGCCACCTTTATGTTCCGCGGTGAGGCAGACTACTGGCGGGAGTCTGTGAAGCGTACCCAGCCTGCCGTACTCAATATGTCTTAGGAAATATTTCAGAAACTATTCAATGACAAGTACTTTCCTGAAAGTATTCGTCATATGAAGGAGGTAGAGTTTATCAGACTGGAACAAAACAACATGATGGTGTCCCACAATGAGGCGAAGTTCGCTGAGTTATCCAGGTTTGCACCTTATTTGGTAGAGAATGAGGAACGAATGACAAGGATGTTTCTGAGAGGTCTAAAACTCAAGATTCGGCAATATCTTATCTCTCATAAATTTTCTTTATATTCAGATGTTGTAAATAGGGCTCAATTATTAGGCGAGATAATGAGTATGTTCAACCAAGGGAACACAACCGTGGTCATCTGGGCAAATGGTCATTGGATCAATGAAACCGGTGAGGGAGGAAAATATTGAACAAAAGCGGTAACCACACTGGTGGTAATCGTGGCCGTGATAATCGAAGAAGGAGCGAGTCGGGAGGTGATTTCAAAAGATAAGGTACAATAATGATAATGTGAAGGCGTCAAAGACAAACATCAAGCTGTTTTGGGGAGGAGAGCGAGCACTTGGGTCGTTTGTTACAAATGCAGAAAATAGGGACACATCAGCCCAAACTGCCCACAATAATCCAAGGTGTGTTATAACTGTGGAAAGGAAGGTCATATAGCTAGAGATTGTCTACTTGCGAAACCAAGTTCAACAGGAATGGTGACTCCAAAGGCTGTCCTGGATAAGTCAAAATCAGCAGTTCCTAGAAGAGCGTTTGTCGTGACTGGCCAAAACGCAAGGAACCCGAACGAGGTGATCACGGGTAAGTTTATCATAAACTCTTGCGAAGTTTATACCTTACTAGATACCGGTTCTACACATTCTTTTATCTCCCCTGCTTGTGTTCAACGTTTAAACTTGACTCCAGAGAAATTAGACTTTGATTTATCGGTCTTGAGACTCAGATTAGGAGAAACTTTCGTTACGTCCACTATTTATAAATCTTGCTTAATCCAAGTTGGCACCATCACATTACCTGTGGATCTTATCTCTTTAAAGATACTTATTTTTTATGTGATTTTAGGGATTGATTGGTTAACCACTCATCATGCCAAAATTGATTATTTTCGTAAGGTTGTTAGTTTTCATATTCCTAACCAACCTGTTATGTGAATTCAAGCAACTAAACCACTAAAATCGATCCATCATCATATCAAGCCATAAAGCTATTCGTTTATTGAAAAACGGATGTCAAGCTTTCTTAGCCCATGTTATAGATTTGAACAAAGACAAGTCAGATTTGAATAATATTTCTGTTGTTAGTGAATTTCCTGATGTATTTCCTGAAAAACTTCCCGGTCTACCCCCAGAACGTGATGTTGAATTCTTTATTGACCTTGAATCGGGTACAAAACCCATTTCTAAAACCCCATATCGAATGGCTCCTATTGAACTTCAGGAGTTAAAAGTCCAACTACAGGAATTGTTAGACATCGGTTTCATTCGTCCTAATACATCTCCTTGGGGTGCTCCTGTTTTATTCGTAAAGAAGAAAGACGGGAGTATGCGACTTTGTATTGACTACCGAGAATTGAACTATGTCACCATCAAGAATAGGTATCCCCTACCTCGCATTGATGACTTGTTCGACCAGTTGCAATGAGCACAATTGTTTTCAAAGATCGACCTTCGTTCTGGATATCATCAGCTGAAGATTAAAACTGAGAATATTCCAAAGCTTGCCTTCAGAACTCGGTACGGGCATTATGAATTCTTAGTCATGTCTTTTGGATTGACTAATGCTCCTGCTGCTTTCATAGATATGATGAACCGTGTATTGAAGGAATATTTGGATCAGTTCGTTGTTGTCTTTATTGATGACATCCTCATATATTCCAAAAGCCGTGAAGATCATGAGCACCATTTGAAGCTGATACTTGAAAGGCTTCGTGAAAACAAGTTATATGCCAAGCTAAAGAAATTTGAGTTCTGGCTTGAGGAAGTAGCATTCCTTGGGCACGTGGTGTCAAAAACATGGAGTATCTGTCGACCCGGCGAGATTGAAGCCATACAAAGTTGGGAGCAATCGAAGTCGGTGACTGAAGTAAGTAGCTTTCTAGGCTTAGCTGGTTACTATCGGAGATTCGTGGAAGGATTTTCTCGAATCGCTACTCCGTTAACTCAGCTGACTCGTAAAAATATAAAATTAGGTTAGAGCGAGGATTGCGAGAAGAGTTTCCAAGAACTCAAGAGGAGACTCATATCGGCACCTGTTCTGGCAATACCATCTGGTTCGAATGGATTTGTTATATATAGCGATGTTTCAGGCAAAGGGTTATGATGTGTTCTCATGCAATATGGGAAAGTCATAGCCTATGCCTCACGACAACTCAAAGAATATGAGAGGAATTATCTTACTCATGATCTAGAGTTGGCAGCAGTCGTTTTTGCGTTGAAAATCTGGAGACACTACCTGTATGGGGAGAAAGTGGAGATCTATACGAATCATAAAAGCCTCAAATACTTCTTCACCCAAAAGGAACTCAACATGCGGCAACGACGTTGGCTCGAGCTGTTGAAAGATTACGATCATATCATTCAATACCATCCTGGAAAAGCAAACGTAGTAGATGACGTATTGAGTAGAAGATCGTATGCGGGTACGAGTGCGATGTTGTTAACACAAATACCCATTTTGTACGATTTACAAAGGATGGAGATTGAGTTAAAGACTCCAGGGACCCACGTGATGATGGCGAATATACATAGTATAACCGAATTTAATCGATAAAGTTAAAGTTGCTCAAGCTACGGACCTGGGGCTGATGCGTATAAAGAAGAAAGTGCAAGAAGGTGTTGTTCCAAAAGCAAGAATCGATGAAGAAGGAATACTTCGAGTCAACTCTAGACTTTGCGTTCCTAACGATTCTGACTTGAAGCATAGAATCATGATGGAGGCACACAACACCCCGTTTGCAATCCATCCTGGGAGTACCAAAATGTATCATGATCTTCGACATACATTTTGGTGGAACAATATGAAGAGAGAGATCACGGAGTTTATCTCTAGGTGTTTAACCTGTCAACGTGTAAAGGCAGAGCATCAAGTGCCGAAGGGTCCTGTGACAAACGAGATTTTTGTAATTTAATTTAATATTTATTGAATTAAATAAATATTTTTCGATGAATTAATTATTAGATTAAATAATTAATTGATGCAATTGTGATAGATTAAAGTATGTATTTATGTGAGCTTATTGAATTAAATAAAATATTTAATAAGCATAATGTTATTTTAATAATTATTTAGAGATTTAATATTTTAATATAATTAATTAATGAGAAAATTAATTATATGATTATGTGAATTTATGATAAATTATTATATTTTATTTAATTTAAATTAACTAAATTAATTGAGTTATTTTATAAAGGGTGTGACATTATTTAAACTATATGATAAAAGAGTTATTAAATTAAATGGGATTAAGTCTTTTAAAGCTAGCCAAACATGACCATAATGGGAGTTGAGGACATTTAACCCATGACTGGGTAACTGACCACAACTGCGCCAGTTTATAAAATATATGCGTATTCTTTGAGTTCATTTTCTTAAGTCTGATAAACTAGTCAAAGAGAAATTTATAATTGTTGAGGAGAATTGTGAGTCTGTGATTGAAGAAGAATTTGAGAAGGAATTCATCTCCTATTAAAATCTACACTACGCTTTGGGTAATCTCCTCCATCCCAATTTTTAAAGTTAGGTTGTTTAAGTTTCATGAAAATGGCTTTCAAAGCTTTTGTAAAGTCTCTGTAATTGGGAAAGGGTATGATTATGAGTTTATATATGTGTTAAATGTTATCAAATCATATTCAATTATATATTATGTAAGTTACCATGTCATTAGTTTCATGAAAATACGTCATATATGTTACTCAAAACTTACATAGTATGGGTTTTGGCCATATGGCCCTTATACGTAATTTTAATGTGTCAAACATAAATGGTTATGTAAAATTTATACTCGTATATTATTATGCATATTAATATGAAGAGACCAAACTTTAAATGAACGAATTCGGTGTTATAACGAATCTGTAGTGTTAATTTTCATGTTTTGTATTCAAAACCTTCAAAAACATCAAGAACAGTGAAAATTACATATTTAATTATGTAATTATGTGTTTAATGGGTTAAATTCATTCTGTAATTGTTGGGTAATGATTATGTATGAATTCTAGCATGTGGGTATGTTAAATTAGTGAAATTAATGATTATGTAATGTTTATTTCGATGAACTCTGTGTTCTTCGCGAACTGGGAATCAGAATCTGGAGTTTCGCGTCGTGGCGCCAACTCAGAATCGAAGTCTCGCAAGTCATATGTACTAAGTCTCAAGTCCTTGGCCCATGAAATGCTAAATACCAAGACCTAGTATAAAAGTGGCGCCACAACGCCACTCTCCAGAATATTCAGAAATGAATTTTAAATGTGTTTAAGTCTAGTAATGTGGTATTAACCTAATTTAATAAACATAGAAATATGTTAGAAGTATAATGAGATGTTAAAATAGATGCTTAACATATAAATAACAAAATTACATGTGGATTGAATTATTAAATGCATAGTTAGCTTATTATTCGTAAAGTGTTTATTATGTGACAATAAGTGTGATAATTTGACTAAGTATAGTCATAACCAAAGTTAGACAAAAAGAATGAAGTTACTATGATTAGTTAAATTATAATTAACTGGTATTGTGAATGTAAGTGGTATGTAGGATTAAATTCAAGGAACATGTTAATTAACATGTAATCTACGCACGAGGCAAGTTTCCTAACCCTATTTGTTATCATTATTCAAGTTTATAAATCAAGTTCATTTGTTATGTTAAAGATTTACTATCTTTTCAAAGTATGATTCTGCTATACAATAATTGTTCTATTGTATACCTATTGAGATTGTTATTCATTGTAAATATTATTTATTGTTGAACCTTGTTAGACTAGCGAATCCTTATTGATTCAACTAGTCCATAGTTGATGAATGTACTAAATTCAGAACCCTTATTGATTTATCCAAACCAAACTTCCTTTGGTGCGGACTCTAATGTCAAACTGAGATGAACAACCCTGCAAAGGGATTTACTTATGCGTTAGCGTTAAGATATTGTGCACAGTATGGTACTAAGGGTTGATCCCCCTAAGTATGAGAAGAAGAGTCCATAGTCTTATGACTGTTAAAGGTTTCAAGTATAACCCTTGATAACCTAGGACATAGTTCAAGGTCTTATGACCCTCAGAAATCTTTTGATTCTTGTTATTCATTCTTGATTCAAAAGTTGAGCTTTTATTTCAGAAGTCTTTGATTCACTCGCATGTTATTATACATTATTATTTCATTATTTTACTTGTGGGCAATAGTGCTCACTCTTGCGTTATAATAACATTGCAGTTAAGAACGAAAGGTCCGACGAGCCTTCTACTAGCAAAGGCAAGGGCAAGATTAACAAGTGATGAAGACTTGTTGTTTTATATGATGATGTATTTCTGTTTAAGACTTTAAGTTAATGATGTTGTTTAAGACTTATTTGTTTATGTTTCCGCACAGATGTTTAAGGTTAGTATGACCTGGGATTATGTTTATTATTCAGATGTTGTAACCCCATAAGGGGAAGATTTATTTCTATCTATTGCATAGTTTGCATTTATTATGGGTAGATAGATAGATGATATTTGTACAGTAAACACCAAATCCCGTGGAATCAAAGTAACTGGATTTGGGGGTGTCACAGGTCCATTGCAACCACTAGAGATTCCAAAATGGAAGTGGGAACACATTACTATAGATTTCTTTACAGGTCTTCCCAAGGTTTCTCAAGGCATAGATACGATTTGGGTTATTGTTGATAAATTAACCAAGTCTGCTCATTTCTTGCCTATACGGGAGACTTATTCCCTTGAATGACTTGCTAGTATGTACGTAAACGAGATTGTGAGATTGTATGGCATTCCAGTATCCATAGTTTCGGATCGTGACCCAAGATTCACTTCACAATTTTGGGTTAGATTGCAGAAGCTATGGGCACGGATTTACAATTCAGTTCAGCATACCATCCTCAAACGGACGGACAATCGGAAAGGACTATTCAAACCCTTGAAGATCTATTAAGACTCTGTGTCCTAGATTTCAAAGGAAGTTGGGATAAGTACTTGCCACTGGTGGAATTCTCCCACAACAACAGTTATCAAGCAAGTATAGGCATGGCTCCATTCGAGGCGTTGTATGGACGAAAGTGTGACGCCCCCAAAATAGGTATACATCACCCATCTTGAGTCGCCAGATACATGGTACAGAATTCAAATACAACTTAATAATACAACTGTCGTGTACAAAACGACAAAACATAAACTGTGAGTTTGAATACAAATATTGTCTACTAGAGAGTATACAAACTCAAAAGGAGTCCTCATTACAATTATTATCACACTATTTCACAGAATAGTGAAGACTACTAATGCACCATCTAGGACCATCACTCTATTCTCCGACTAGTTCCAGCTACGTTCTCATTTCCTGAAGAGAACAGTGAAAGAAAGGGTGAGCTCAACTAGCCCAGTAAGAAATATTATGACTAAGATAATGCAGAATAATTTATCGTTAGCCTTCAACAGTGTTAAACCGATAAAATATAATAACTATTAAGTTTAAGCTGCGGTGAACAAGCAATCCATTAGAAGAGTCAAGTAGGAATAAAATCTAATATCTTCTATGATTTAAAAGGTTTTTCATCACTTTTATCATTTGGGACTCGACTTAATAAATAATCCACGTCATCGAATCACCACACTGCACTACGACCAAGGAAATTCTTTAGTATCACGACCATGAATTATCCATGCAATCGCATGACTAAAGATAATCATGTTTTCATCAATCGGTCCGATCATGCCATAAAACAATTCATCTTTGCACTACGACCAAAGAGAATCCATAGCCATAATCATACCAAAAAGCATCCATCAATGCACTACGGGCCAATGAGGACTTTTTTCACATCATTTGTAATATTACGGTTATGATTATACCGAATAATCCCTGTTCATAATCATACCAAGTCCATCTATGCACTACAGGCCACAGATAAATTTTAACAAAATATAAACATGAGGATGATGACAATGATATAAGAATTCAATAAAACAAGTTCAAGAATTAATTTATCTAAGAACTGATAACGTCCAAATTGTCAACATGATACTGCTTTGTAGAGTAAAATTCAAGAATGCTCAGAAGAATATTTCCATGAAAAGATACTGGATGAAGCGCAAATATCAAAGATATTCCACTAATTTCATGGAGTATAGAAGTCAAAGTTTTAACCAACTGAGTATAATAAAGAATGGAATAACAAAAGAAATCACCATGCATGCGATAGATCAGATAGCAAAAGTTATTCTAATGAGAATAATAAATAACGGAACCGGTCCGGTGTAAAAAGCATACGACGAGGATATTCCAATGAATAATAAAGAATGGAACCGTGTCCGTACGTAAACGCATATGATGTGGATATTCAACAGAATAATAAATAACGGAACCGGTCCCACAGTAAAACGCATGCAGACAAGATATTCCAATGAATAATAAAGAATGGAATATTAGAAGAATTTCACCATGTATGCAAAGTACTTTGCATGACGAGTTATTCCAACATAATAATAAAGAATGGAATAATGTAAGAATTTCACCAAGTATAGGGTAGCAGCGTATAAAGGTTATTCAACGTAATAATAAATAATGGAATAATGAAGTTCTCTTCATAAATAAGAAAGAAAAGAGTACTCACTTACGAGTACAACAAATAATATTTCCTACCTTGGAAAAACTGGATCTTTGGAATAGTGAGGTAGTGAGACTTTCTTCTTCTTTCTCTCTATAATTTCTCTCTATAATAATTGCTCTAAAGCTTTTGTGAATTGGTGAAAAATGAAGGAAGAATGAACTTCTATTTATAGGAAAATATAGTTTCGATAATTGCACGTTTTGGGGCTCAAAATATTACAGTATAATACCTTCCTCTTTTTCTTCATTTTTAATTTAGTCCTGCAAGTATTATCAAACTTGCACCAACTCCCCTAATAGTAAATAATGTGACTCAATAGTTCTAATCATGTGATAAAAATAATTACAGTATAGTACCTCCATCTATACCTCTATTTTTAACTTAGGTATGCAAGTATTATCAATTTTGCACCAACTCCCCTAATAGTACAAGAATGTGATTTAATAGTACATAAATGTGGACAAATAGTTATATAAGCATGTGAATTAGTAGCAATTAATTGCTCATTTATCCGATAAATTACCCGATTTATCAATATAACCCTCAGACATCAATTATCATTGGAATAGATGTCGATTTTCACTAACACAAACATAATGAAACAATTTTTATCAACAATATAAATTTTGAAATTTTGAAGTTTGACTTTTTCCGAAAAAGTCAACTGTTGACTTTTTGACCAAATAGTGAATCCTGGAAAATTTTGTGTTTATAGACTATTTTTACTAATTTTATCGTTTCGGACTCAAATATCACGTCCGCATCTCCAAATTCAACTCCGAACACAACTTCAATTTTAATAACATTCATCATTAATATTAACTCACAATATTTAACAACCAGGTCGTTCCCAGGAAAAAGGGGGCTTTCCGATAAGGATTTCTCTTTATTGGCGCACAATTAGGTGACCAAACCTATCCTTGACAGAACTTCTAGACATTGTCAATATTGCAAATAATAATATGAATAACTTTGCCGTCTCAATCATTGATTTAATAATATATCATATTATACAGATGATACCGTAACAATAATTGAATCAATTATATGAAAGATATGATGCAGCAATTACTGTAGCAATAATTGAGTATAACTGAGTGACTTTTCACGTAAGCATCAATAATCAATACCGTGTGCTACTATGCAACCACGCCAGACATCGCATTACTTTTAACATCGGGTGTTTCAACAGTTAACGGTAAAACTTCCGCCGTTATTTTTATAAAGTATTTTTGTCGTTTTCTCAATCCGACAATAATTCCGTTGCGAGGTCCACCAATGATTGTACCGTCGTACGGATATTCCCCGATAAAAAGAATATTCCTCGACCAATCGAATATTATATAACAACTTGCGTACTTTGCAAAATTTATAAATATAACCCACAACTATAACATTATATCAAATCCACACCATAATATTTAAAAAAAATTATTTTGAGAAAATTAAATATTTATTCATAAAATCTGGGGTCTCACAGAAAGTGTCGTTCTCCAGTATGCTGGGACGAGGTGGGAGAAGCAACGTTGTTGGGACCAGAATTAGTACGCATGACTATAGAAAAGATCCAAATGATTCGACAACGCATTCAAACCTCACAAGATCGACAAAAGAGTTATGTTGATCTTCATCGAAAGGACGTGAAATTTAATATTGGAGATCATGTGTTGTTACGTATTGCTCCATGGAAGGGAGTTACAAGATTTGGGAAGAGAGGAAAGCTCAATCCACGATTTGTTGGTCCATTTGAGATTCTTGACCGAATAGGAAATCTGGCCTATAGACTCGCATTACCTCCAAGTATGTCTCGTGTTCATAATGTTTTTCATATATCTATGCTTCGTAAATATGTGAAAGACCCGAACCATATTATTGCGTTAGAACCAGATAAGATAGCCAAAGATTTAACCTACGAAGATGTACCTGTTAAGATCTTGGATAGGAAAGAGCATGTCCTACGCACCAAGGTTATACCACAAGTTAAGGTTTTGTGGAGAAACCATGCTATTGAGAAAATGACCTGGGAGTTGGAATCGGAAATGAAAGTGAGGTACCCTCACCTTTTCGAATCACCAGGTACGTACGTCAATTTCGAAGAT
The DNA here is from genome assembly GCA_020205605.1 of Panax ginseng. NCBI lineage: Eukaryota > Viridiplantae > Streptophyta > Magnoliopsida > Apiales > Araliaceae > Panax > Panax ginseng. The sequence continues at coordinate 80,887,413 of CM035147.1, read as the reverse complement.
GAAATTTCATAAGGAGTGGAGGTTGTAAGACCCCAACTTTTTAATGAATAAAATAGAATTTCCTCTATTTATTATTGTGAATAATATATAAGGTAGTAATTTGATATAATACTTTGGTTATGGGTGAAATGTGAAAATTTTGCAAAATAAGCAAGTGGTTATAAAATAATCATTGTTGTCGGGGAATATTCATTTGGTCGTGGAATATTCTTTTTTCGTCGAATATCCAAATGCGATGGCGCTTGATCATTTATAGGTCAGATAATCTAAATAATAACCGTCGGATGAAGAAAGCGACAAAGTTTGAGTTTTTATAAATAACTGGCGTAATTGTTACCATTAACACCGTTGGATTACACGGTGGTTAAAATACGATGTACGCATGGTTGCACAAGATGTTTACGGTATTGCAGTATTGTTGAATTTGATTCTACGTACGTGAAGACACTACTCAATAATTGTTACAGTAATTACTGTTTAATATTTTATTTTATTGATTCAATAATTGTTGCGGTGATATTTAATATTACTGTTGTTTCAATAATTGTCACTGCATAGTATTTCCCATTATCAGATCAATAATTTATATTATTTGAATAATATTATTAGATAGTATTATTGGCAATGTCTAGAAAGTTCTATCAAGGAGAGGTTTGGTCACCTAATCATGCAACGAAGAAAAGAGAAATCCTTATTGGAAAGCCCCCTCTTTCCTGGGAACGGCCTGGTTGTCATAATTTTGATTATGTAATATTATTTGTAAATAATTAATTATTGATTTATATGATAAAGAAATATTTATTTGATGTGGATATAAATGATGGATTTATTTATTTTATGTGAATATAAATGAAGAAATTTTTAGCATGAAATAATATATACATGTGATTAAATGGACGCATATGTGTATTCTTTCTTGATGGCTTGAAAAATGTCAGCAAGTGTGGTTTGCCTAACTTTTGTAGGCCCTCATAGATGGAAAACAAGAATTGGCGGGTGGAAATAATTGTTAGGCCATTTGGTGGGTGAAGAAAAAAAATGCTTGCAAGTTTGTTTCAAAGGGTGGCCCCTACCCATATTGAAATTTAGATGTTTAGCATTGAAAAGTTTGGCTGATAAGGAAAATTAGGCATTTCTGTTGATTTTTCTCCTTTCGTTTTGCACTATAAAAGGAGGGCAACCCTCCGTCCTAAATCACAACATTTTCAATATCAGAAATTCTTATTTTATAGTATTGTGAGTATTTTTCTTGAGTATAAGGATACTTTGAGTGTAGTTTTTCTGCAAGATTTTCACATAATAATATTCGATATTCCAGTCAAATCCAGTTTCTACTAAGGTAAAGGATATTATTTTATTGCAACACTCGTGAGAAATATTATTTTCTTTCATACTCCATATTATGTAAGCGATATTATTTCATCTCGTATTCTTGAATTTGAACTTACTATGGTAAGTATTGCTTCTATAATTCCTGAAATGATTAAAAATTTTGCTTCATCTAATATCATTTCATAGGAATATTGGTCTGAGCTTTTTATCAAATTTGGAATTTTTCATGACTGGGTACTGTTCACGGGTACTGTTCACAAAAAAAAATTAAAAAAATCCATTTTTTTTAATTGTGACCCTTATTCTTGAAATTTAATCAATGTTTTGATCTTCATTCTTGAATTTTACTCCACTATAGTTTATTATGGAGTATTATTGAACTTGGATAAACTGAAATATGATTCCCTAATTTTACTCTACTATAGTTTTTAGTTTTTAATTTGGATTATTTGGATGAAACCTCCTTATTATTGAATATTATGTAATTTTATCATATGATTCAATATATTCAACATGATTCTGACATCTTACATAATATAAACCAACACAAAAAATAATAGAAAACTGATTATTTGGTCTTTAAAAATAAAATACTATCTTATTTATATAATATAATAATATTCTCCCATTAAAAGTACCCAAGTATAACTGTTATGACACAAACAATGTGACCATGTCGGTTATGACAAAAACAATATGAGTATGTCTGTTACAAAAATAATGTAATTTATCCAAGTTATGACAACAATATTTACTTAAGTATGCATGTTAACTGAGTATATTATACGATGTCAAATACAATAATCAATTAAATTAAACTGAGTAATCTAAGCATGATCGACTAATTAAACAAGATAATTAAAACTAAAATAAAAGTTGACTTATAAGTTGTGACGCCCTCAAAATAGGTATACATCACTCATTCTGAGTCGCCAGATACATGGTACTAAATACAACTACAACTTAATTATACAACTGTCGTGTAAAATACGACAAAACATAGATGAGAGTTTTACACGGATATTATCTTCTAGACAGTATTCAAACTCAAATGGAGTCCTCATTACAACTAATATCACACTATTTTATAAAAATAGTGAGGTCTACTATAACCACCATCTCAGACCATCACTCCATTCCCTGACTAGTCCCAGCTATATTCTCATTTCTAAAGAGAACAGTGAAGAAAAGGGTGAGCTCAACTAGCCTAGTAAAAAATATTATGACTAAGATATGCAGAATAAATTATCGTTAGCCTTCAACAGTATGACAACTGATAGAATACAATAGACAATAAGTTTTAGATCAACAACTGCAGTGAAATAAACAATCCATTAAAAGAATCAAGTAGAGCATGATATCTACTATCTTCTATGATTTAAAAGTTTATCATCAATTTTATCGTTGAGACTCAGCTTAATAAATAATCCACATCACTGAATTATCCATGCACTACGGGCCAAGGATATTCATTAGTATCATGGCTACGAATTATCCATGCACTACGGGCCAATGATAATCATGTTTTCACCAATGGTCATGATCATGCCAAACAACAATTCATCTTTGCACCCTTGGCCGAAGAGAACGCATGGTTATGATCATACCAACAACTGTCGCTGAGACTCAGCTCAATAAATAATCCACATCAATTGTAACATTACAGGTCATGATTATACCGAATAATCCCTGGTCATAATCATACCAATCAACAGTCCATTTATGCACTACGGGTTTTCATCACAATATAAGCATGAAGATGATGACAATGATATAAATATTAATCAAATGAAATCAAGGATAAATATTAAAGACTTTAAATTTATTCAGAGTTTAAAAATGTCCAAATTATAAAAACGGTACTGCTTTGTGGAGTAAAATTCAAGAATAATATTGTATCAAAAATAATTTGGACCGAAAAGAAATTAATTTTTGTCATGAATAGTACTCCGGGTGAATAGTACTTCGTGAATAGTACCCGTGAATAGTACTTTGTGAATAGTATTCCGTGAATAGTATTCCGACATGAAAAGATCAATAATTATCAAGAATGCCCAGAATAATATTTCTATGAAAAGATACTGGATGAAGCGCAAATATCAAGGATATTTTATTAATTTCACGGAGTATAGAAGCAATACTTCAACAAAATGAGTGTAGAATTAGGGATACGAAAAGAAATAATATTACTCACATACTACAGAGTATGGAAGAAAATATTATTCCTTATGAATACTGAACAAAACTAATATCCCTTACGAATACGAAAAAAATAATACCCCTTACCTTAGAAGAAGACTGGATACTGGAATAGTCTAGTGGCAGAATACTCTTCTTCTTCCTCTCTATAGCTTCTCTCTCTATAATTACTCTTGTGAGTCTTAGTGAATTGGTGAGAATGAAAGAAGAATGAGCTTCTATTTATAGAAAAATATAGTTTCGATAATTGCACATTTTGGGGCTCGAATTATTACAGTATAGTACCTTCATCTTTTCCTCTATTTTTAATTTAGTCCTACAAGTATTATCAATCTTGCACCACCTCCCCTAATACTAATGCATGTGAACTAATAGTTCCATTCATGTGAGCAACTAGTTATATGCATGTGAACTAATAGTAATTAATTGCTCATTTATCCGATTAATTATCCGATTGGTCAATTTAACCTCTAGAAATTAATTATTATAGAAATAAATGTCGATTTTCACTAACACAAATAATCCCAACCCAATGGAAATATTTTTTATCAATAATTTCATCTTTAATCAACACGAACTTATTCGTCATTAATACTATAACTCACAATATTTAACAACTTGATCATTCCTAGGAAAGAGGGGGCTTTCCGATAAGGATTTCTCCCTACTGGCGCGCAATTAAGTGACCAAACCTCTTTCATCGACAGAACTTTCTAGACATCGTCAATATTGCAAATAATAATATGAATAACTTTGTCGTCTCAATTATTGATTTAAAAAATATAAAATATTATGCAGATGATACTATGACAATAACTGAATCAATAATATGAGAGATATTATGCAACAATTCATCGAGTAATAATTGAGTATAACCGAGTGACTTCTCACGTAAGCATCAATAATTAATACCGTGCTCTTATGCAACCAATGCCATATAATCGTATTTTTACCACCGGGTATTTCAACAGTTTAACGGTAAAACTTTCGCAGTTATTTTCATAAAAATTATTTCTGTCGTTTTCTAACTCCGACGTTATTGAGTTCAGGATAAATTAATTTATAAATCTTTAAAATTTGTTCTTGAACTTGTTTTATTGAATTGCCATCATCCTCATGTTTATAATATGTTAAAAGTCATTTGTGGCCTGTAGTGCATAGATGGACTTGGTATGATTATGACCATGGATTATTCAGTATAATCATGACTGTAATGTTACAAATGATGTGGTAAAAATCCTCATTGGCCATAGTGTATTGATGGACATTTGTTGGCATGATCATGACCATTGATGAATACACGAATATCCTTGACACGTATTGCATGGATAATTTGTAGTCGTGATACTAATGAATATCCTTGGCCGTAGTGCAGGGATGATGTGGTTTATTTATTAAGCTGAGTCTCAGCGATAAAAGTAATGAAAAACCTTTTAAATCATAAAAGATAGTAGATTTTATTCTCTACTTGAATCTTCTAATGGATTGCTTGTTCCGCAGCAGTTAAACTTGATGTTTATTATATTTTATCAGTTTAACACTGTTGAAGGCTAACGATAAATTATTCTGCATTATCTTAGTCATAATATTTCTTACTGGGCTAGTTGAGCTCACCATTTCTTTCACTGTTCTCTTCAGAAAATGAGAACGTAGCAGGGACTAGTCGGGGAATGGAGTGACGGTCCAGATGAGAGCATTAGTAGTCCTCACTATTCTGTTAAATAGTGTGACAATAAATATAATGAGGACTCCATTGAGTGTGGATATTATCTAGATGACAATATTTTTATTAAAACTCTTAGATTATGTTTTATCGTATTTTATACGACTGTTGTATAATTAAGTTGTATTTGAATTTTGTACCATGTATTTGGCGACTCAAGATGGGTGATGTATACCCATTTTGGGGGCGTCACAGTTGGTATCAAAGCTTAGGGATATGATCCCTGGCCGAGATGTGAGACAAAAACTAGGAGGGGAGAGACGGGGAATTCCTTCGCTAGTATGACGTACCTAAATTTATTTGGTATTTAATTGGTCGGTCAGAGTATAGGGATAATATGTGACATGTTAATTAACCCTTGTTTTGTGGCAGTGTTTGAAATGGCAGCTGAAAATGTTAACCATGGAGTGAATGAGACCGTTGAGACACCTTTAATCACCAACCACGTTAATGTGATGTCAGACGAAGAAGAAATTAGAGATATCTACGTGGTGAGTGAAGAACTAATAGTTGCACCCGAGCTAGTCGCAGAGGTAGCAGCTGAGAGTGAGGAAGAAGAGGAACCTGAGGAGAATTTATTAGAAGAATTTTATGATCGAAATTTAGAATTACAAAATCGTATTCATGAGTTAAAGAAGAAGTGAATAATAACAAACGGTGGTCGTGGAGCAAAGAGATGTAACAATTTAAAATTGTGTTACCCGATGTGCGATACTTGAAAAGAAGCACTCTTTGTCAGAGTATAAGATATTAGAGCTGGAATCTAATAATGTTATGATCAAAGTTATGATGAAAGAAGAAACAACTAAACAAATGAGAATGGAAGATGCATGGGTAAAAGCCGCACGACGCGTTGATATTGTGGAAAAAGGCGTCCGATCAATAAAGCCAAAATAGATGAAATAGATTTCGCTTTTGGAATGAAGAATTAGTAGAATCCAACATCGAGTTCGGAATTACCATGTGCAGAGCGGTCAACCCCAATTCGATATTGATCGAAGAGTAATGATTCAAATCATGGATCAAGAATGCGACGAAGCAAGTAATGGTGGAATGTCCTCTATAGCAAAGTCAAGTCTAGCAGGGATGGTGACGCCAAAGAATGTCCCAGACAAGTCAAAATTGATAATTTAAAAGAGAGCATTTTTTTGTGACGAGGAACACGAATGAAGTTATCACGGGTTAGTTAATTATAAATTCTTGCAAAGTCTATACCTTATTAGATATCGGTTCTACCTATTCTTTTATCTCTCTTGCTTGCGCTCAACGTTTAAATTTAACTTCGGAGAAATTAGACTTTGACTTATTGGTTGAAACTTCGATATTAGAAACCTTCGTTACCTCCACTGTTTATAAATCTTGTTGATTCAAATTGACACTTTCACATTACCTGTCGATCTTATCTCTTTGAAAATACTTGTCTTTGATGTGATTTTAGGAATCGATTGGTTAACTACTCATCATGCTTTTCGTAAGGTTGTTAGCTTTCATATTCCTAACCAACCTATTATGCGAATTCAAGCAACTATACCACTAAATTCAATCATTGTCATATCAAGTCATAAGTAAAGAGCCTCGAGCCTTTCATTTGGTGACTTCTTGTGTGGAATGCACCAAAAGCCGGACTTTACAGAGGCGGCGTCGTGAATGACGATGACAAGTTGATATAGTACCAATGTGACGTCTTATCCAAGTCTTGGATGAGGTCACGATTTTGAATGATATTTCTATTGTTAATAAATTTCTTGACGTATTCTTGAAGACTTCTTAGCCTACCCTAGAGCGTGAAATCGAATTTTGTATTGACCCCAGTACAAAACTCATTTCTAAAACCCTCAAATATTTTCTTCACCTAAAACGAACGTAACATGTGCCAAAGACGTTGGCTTGAGCTGTTGAAGATTATGATCGTACCATTCAATATCATCGTGGAAGAGCAAACGTAGTAACTGACGCGTTGAGTAGAAGATCGTATGTGTTTACGAGTGCGATGTTGTTAACACAAAGACCCATTTCGTATAACTTACAAATGATGAAGATAGAGTTAAAGACTCTAGGGATCCACGTGGTGATATCAAATATACGAGTAGAATCGACTCTAATCGATAAAGTTAAAGGTCACTCAAGTTACACACCCGGAGCTGATGAATGTGAAGAAAAAGGTTCAAGAGGGCATTATTCTAGAAGCAAGAATCGACGAAGAGAGGAAATCTCAACCCTCGATTTAATTGACCCATTTAAAATCCTTAATCAAGTAGGAACTGTGGCCTATAGATTCGTTTTACCGCCAAGTATGTCGCGTGCTCATAATGTTTTTCACGTATCAATGTTACGTAAATATGTGGATGACCTGAACCACGTTATTAAATTAGAACTAGATGAGATAGCAGAAGATTTAACGTATGAGGAGATACGTGTTAAAATCTTGGATAAGAAGGATCGTATTCAACACTCAAATGTTATACCTCAAGAGTTAGAACCTGAAATGAATTCAAGGTATCCTCACATCTTGTAAGATACAGTATCGTATACATAAATTCGAGGGTAGAAATTTCATAAAGAGGGGAGATTGTGAGACCCCAAATTTTATGAATAAATATTTAAATTTCTCGGAATATTTTTTTCAAAATTATGGTATAGTTGTGGGTAATATTTATAAATTTTAAAAAGTATGCAAGTTTTTGTATAATATTCAATTGTTCAGGAAATATTTTTTTTGTTGGAGAATATCCGTACGACGGTATAATCATTGGTGGACCCCACAACGAAATTATTATCGAATTAAGAAAACGAAAAAATATTTTTATGAAAATAACGGCGGAAGTTTTACCGTTAAAACTGTTGAACTACTCAAGTAGTAAAGTAAAAGTATAATAATCTGGCGTGGTTGCATAGTAGCTTTACGGTATTGATTATTGATCTTTACGTGAGAAGTCACTCGGTTTTGTTCAATTATTACTTCTGATGAATTGATGCATAGTATCTCACGTTAGTTGATTCAATTATTGTCGATATTTTATATATTATTAAATCAATAATTGAGACGACGAAGTTATTAATATTATTATTTGCAATATTAACGATGTCTAGAAGTTCTGCTAAGGAGAGGTTTGGTCACCTAATTGCGCGTCAATATGGAGAAATCCTTTTTGGAAATCCTCCTCTTCCGGGAAGCGACACAGTCGATTAATATTGTGAATTATAATAAATGTGATAAGTTTTGTTTTATTATTATTATAAATGTAATAAAATGAAATTTTTTATATAAAAAATGTAATACTTTTATAAAGTTATTTATTTTATTAGACTATAAATAGAATATATGATATTCTATTATGCATAGTGTTTGCATAGTATCTGCATAGTGTTTGCATGATAAAGTCTTTTTATATAAAATGAAATACTTTTATAAAGTTATTTATTTTATTAGACTATAAATAGAATATATAATATTTTATTATGCATAGTGTTTCAGATAGTATTCTGATAGTAAAATCTTTTTATATAAAAGCAGAATACTTTTATAAAGTTCTTCGTTTTATTAGATTATAAATAGAATATATTATATTTTATTTTATTAGAATATTTTATTAATCTTCGCATAGTAAATCAATATGGACCATCCGTTTAAAATTAAATCAATCTGGATTTGTTCATGAATTTAGTTCTTATTAGGTCCATTCTCCTATAAATAGAAGCTCATTCCTTAATTATTTCTTACAATTCATTGAAACTCTCTAGAGAGAGAAACTATAGAGAGAAAGAATAAAAGTATTCGCTACTTCACTACTCCTATATCCAGTTTCTTCTAAGGTAAGGGATATTATTTGTTTTACTCGTAAGGGTATTATTTCTTTTCGTCTTCATGAAGAGAACTTACATTATTCCATTATTTATCATTATGTTGGAATAACTTTGTCATACATCAAGCACCGCATATATGGTGAAATTCTTACATTATTCCATTCTTTATTATTCATTTGGAACATCATCCGTGCGCATGCGTTTACGCATGACACCGTTCCATTCTTTATTATTCATTGGAACATCACATGCATGCGGTTTACGCATGACCTCGTCTTTGAATTCTTTATTATTACATTTGGAACATCACATGCATGCGGATTACGCATGACCTGTGTTCCATTCTTTATTATTCTGTTGGAATAACTTGTCTATGTAGATTATCGCATGCATGGTGAATGATCCTTTGTATTCATTCCTTATTAAATTGTGGAAATGATGCATCTGCAAGTGGATTACCGTGGCGGCGGACGAAAATTCATTTGCAGTTTCATATATTCTCTTATACTCAGTTGGTTAAAGCTTTGACTTCTATACTCCATGAAATTAGTCCTTGATATTTGCACTTCATCCAATATCTTTTCATGGAAATATTCTTCTGAGCATTTTTGAATTTTACTCCACAAAGAAGTATCATGTTGACAATTTGGACGTTATTGGTTCCTGGATAAATTAATTCTTGAACTTGTTTTATTGGATTCTTATATCATTGTCATCATCCTCATGTTTATAATATGTTGAAAGTCATCTGTGGCTTTGTAGTGCATAGATGGACTTGGTATGATTATGACAAGGATTATTCGATATAATCATCATGGTAGTAATGTTACAAATGATGTGGTAAAAATCCTCATTGGCCGTAGTGCATTGATGGACAGTTGTTGGCATGATCATGACCATTGATGAATACACGAATATCTTTGGCCCGTAGTGCATGGATAATTTGTGGTCGTGATACTAATGAATATCCTTGGTCGTAGTGCATGGATGATGTGGTTTATTTATTAAGTTGAGTCTCAGCGATAAAAGTGATGAAAAACCTTTTGAATCATAGAAGATAATAGATTTTATTCTCTACTTGACTCTTCTAATGGATTGCTTGTTCCGTTACAGTTAAACTTGATGTTTATTATATTTTATCAGTTTAACACTATTGAAGGCTAACGATAAATTATTCTGCATTATCTTAGTCATAATATTTCTTACTGGGCTAGTTGAGCTCATCCTTTCTTTCCTTTGTTCTCTTGAGAAATGAGAGCGTAAATGGATTAGTTGGGGGAGCGAGTGGCCGGTCCGAGATAAGAGCATTAGTAGTCCTCACTATTACATTAAATAGTGTGAAAATAAATGTAATGAGGACTCCATTGAGTGTGGATATTGTCTAGATGACAATATTCTTATTAAAACTCTTAGATTATGTTTTGTCGTATTTTACACGACATTATTGTATAATTAAGTTGTATTTGAATTTTGTACCATGTATTTGGCGACTCAAGATGGGTGATGTATACCTATTTTGGGGGCGTCACAATTATGATGATTATTATTATTATTATCAATATTACTATTATTATTATTATAATAATAATTATTATTATCGATATTATTATTATTATTATTATTATTATTATTATTATTATTATTATTATTATTATTATTATTATTGAAGGTCACGTTGGTTCACTTTTGCCACATCAGTTTTTTTCCAACTCAGTATCTTGTAAGGGTGCTCAAAATTTTTGACTTTTTACCGAACTTGTTAATACCAGTACCAGCGGTACCGGTTTTTTTCGGTACCATTTTTTTGGTATTTTAACATTTTTCGGTACCGGTAGCGGTAATGAATTTTTTAAATTTGGTAAAAATTGAAATACCAAAAATACCAAAATTTAATAATATATTAATTAATAGTTAATTTTTTGTAGTTTTATATATTAAATAATTTTTTTTATATATTAATAATTTCTATATAATAGTAGTTTTATTAATTTTTATATATATATATTAATAATGTTTTGTAGTTTTATTTTATATATTAATTATTATTAATAGTTAATGATTTCTTAGTTTTAAAAAAATTGTTACTATATATAAAAAAATTATTTAATTATTATTAATAACTATATATATTACCATGCAGTATAACCGAAAACCGAACTGAAAAAATCGGTACCAATTTTGTATCGAATCGGTAATTCGGCACTGGTTTCGATAATTTTGGATCGGTTGGTTCGGTATTTTTGATACCGGTTCGATTTTTTATCGATGAGCACCCCTAGCATAATGTGTCAAATTCGGTTAAAAGTAACGGTTTGTAAGAAAATTAAAATTCAGTAGGTTGACAGTAAGAAAAAAAAAAAGTTTAATGACTCATTTATAAATTAACCTAGAGTGATTAAAAAAATATTTATCCCAATCACATGCTCACAGCCCATTTTAAATCCAAGGACAATATCATGTCATAAATTACTAAAACTCCAACCAAAATGAGATTGTTTCAGTGAAGGAAGTTTATCAAATTTATTAAATAACAAACCATTTAATGTTCTTAACCTCTCAATGATTTAATCCCAACCATTAGTTTTGAACGAGTGAGTGGTCATTCTCCTTTCAATATATAGACACTATGTGGTCTTCAAACTGCCCAAGTTCCCCACTGTACGTTTTTCATTATAATTGGGGAGATAGATAATTTAAGATGAGCAATTTAAAGTGATTATGACAAGATTATTAATATCAAACTATTAAAAAACAAAAATTCTAAACTATAACAGATTGACCAAAAAAGAGCCACTACCACAAAACCAAGTCAATAAAAGACCAATAATTTCATTTGCATGGTATGACGGCACGAATTAGGATCCTCTTTATTTCAAATGAATTGGAGAGTCTTTATTTTATGGTCTAAATTTAAAATGTATTGAAATGTGACATCATGATAATGGGAGAGAGCGAAATGACGATGAGGAATATACAAAAAATGGAGAGTCTCTATTTCATTTGAAATGGGGAGGATCCTAGTCCGGAAGGCACATGGACCAAGAATCTCAAATACAACATCTTTTCCCAAAAATTAGGAAAGGTCCAATATTATACGTACGTGTAAGGCTGTAAATAAGCCAACACAGTTCGGTCTCGACTCGAAAAAATACGAGCGAGACTCGAATTCGTTAATAATATGATCCAAATCTGAGCATTAAAAATAGTTCGAATAAAAATATGAGTAGAATCTGAGCAAGGTTATACTCAGCTCGTTTAAGATTCAAACTACTCGAATTTTTGATTGTGATTCGATACATACTCGATTAATACATATTCGATTAGATGTTCGATACATTCTCTTATAATATATACAAATTTAAATCAAATTAGGATAATTAGTTATTATTTTGTTTTGTTTTTAATTTTAATTATGATTTTATATTTGTAAAGTGTAATAATAAATATATTTTCTCATTTTTAAGTAAAATAACAAATTCAATTTATAATTATATTTATTATAAAACTAGTTATTACGTGGATACTCGAATTCGACTTTGAATTTGAAGCTCGCGAGTAGTTTGAATAAATATTCGAGTCGAGTCGAGTTGGATTGAATTCGAGTAGTAAATATTCGAGTCGACAGGGACGGAGCTACATGCATATTGTTGGGGGCCACGAGCCCCCCAAGGTTTGAAATTTTTGTAAGATTTACCCCTAAAGTTTGAAAATTTTGTAAGGCTAGCCCCCCAAGTTTTGACGAAGTTTTGATATGTTTTAAAAGACTTTTTTTTGCTATGTTTTAGTATCTTTGTCAAAGCAAATTCTATTACTATATTATTTTTGTTTTAGTAAAAATATGTTTTGTAATAGTGAAATTTTACTTTTTAGTGATGAATATATTTTATGCTTTTAAAATTTTTTTTGGCCCCCCCAAAGAAGAAATCCTGGCTCCGTCCCTGCGAGTCGAGTCTGAGTAGAATTTTTCAAATATAATTCGAATTTGAGCCGAATTCGAGTACGAATTTATCATTTTGAGTCGAATTTTCGACTCGTTTACACCCTTACGTACGTGGTGCATGTAAATTTGCATCCATATACACACATCAATCAAATAAAGCATAAAAATCAGTTCATCCATTAAACACTAAATTCCAATTTATATGGAAAACCTCAACGAATTAGTCAGTCAAAACCCTCCAATTATAACATTATAACATCATAATTAATTACAAGCAAAACGGAAGTGGTTAGTATAAAGTTTATTTTGAAGTAAGTTGGTCAATTGACCAATAGAATACTGACACGCAGGCGAGGTTGTATGTGTGTCAGTATTCTATTGGTCAATTGACCAACTTACCAAAAAAATAACTTCATGCTAACCGGATCCAAGCAAAACTATGACAACTAGCACAAATTATGAAGGTCCAAATCAAACCGACACGTGGAAGTTCAATTTTGTTTCTTGTTAAACAAAACTATCCAACTCCATAAATTTTACACAAAGCAACAGAAAAGTGGAGAGATAAAGTAAATTACAGTACAAAACAAAAACCCAAAATAAAAACAGGGTATATAGAATAACTAGTGGATTAATTTTGTCATATACCGATCATAATAGTAATACCTATATATGAGAAAACTAATCTAGTGGGTAAGCTAAATTCAAAAAACTTACTAATTAAATAAAAAAACTTACCGATCTACAGTGTTGGGTCATAATATTTCTCCTATTTTGGGGCCGGATAGATTGGGCCCATTTATCAGTATAATCTGTTGGGCTTTTATTATTAAGCCATGGGACTCTTTGAGCCCATTTATTGTGTCAACTTTATTTAATCCTATTGGACCGGGTCGATCCAATTGGATCGATCCATTAGATATTTTAATATCTCATTACTTTGACTTGTGATGATGAAAAAGCATGACATGTTGACGAGGCTCTGCCAGCATTAATGTGGATGGGATCATAGCCGTGCGTGGTAGAAAAGCAAAGGCCAAAAGCGGTAGATAAACTGATATAGTCGGCTGAGCCCATCAGATCAGAGGGGGTGTCAGGTAGTAGTGGGTGGCACAATAATCCAAGCAAAGGTAATATAACCTAGCAAGGAAGCCATCGGAAGGAGGTACGTTCTCACATATATTGATTATTCATATTCTCCCATACACACAATCGAGATTTATTATCTCTCTCAATACACTAGACCATATATTCCTCCATTGTTAACCTTGTGAACACGCATTTAATTCTCACGCTTTGAGCTATCCCCAAGCCTGGAACCGCCGTCAAGCTTTGATGTCGATTGTGTTTCTTTGTCTGCGGGGATCGGGGCGTCTTACGTGATTGGGGACGTGGAGAAAGATCTGGCGTTAACATTGTATTTAGAAGGAGGCGGGTTTTGAGTTCTAGTGTCATTAAAATTTTCAATCACAATCGTTTAACCTACTTTGGAAGATAATGAGGAGTAGGGATGGTACACGGTAAAGAAGCGGCGATGGTACATTAGCTCATCAACGCCTCGTGTTTGATGAAGGATCGTCAGGTCCTTCCAAGAGTGCTCGTGAGAACACGGCTTCTAAGCATAATTCGGGGATCTCCGTCAAGAAGATTCTGGCGGGGCAGACGAAGATTGGTTTTCGATGCGAATAAGAGGCGAGATCATAGTCGAGAGGGCGGTGGAAGGCTCACCAACCAAGATTTATCATAAAGTAGCAGGAGAGGTCGAGTCGCCAAGTTGGCAAAAGATGGCGGACGAAGCGAGATAGAGCCATGGCGGTCTGTTAAAGCAAAGAGAAGATATATAGGCCAACGGATGCTAAAGGGTGGCGGAATTGCAGGACGAAGCATCTATCCATGATCAATCTGAAGGGCGAAGTGGGCATAAGGAGGAGACTCGACGAAAGGAAAGAGAGTAGAAGCGTTCACGCGTGTTTTTAGGATCATTCTCGAAGTAAGAGGAGATCGAGAAGCAGAACTCCCATGGCCTCGAAGAAGGCGATAATGGTCGTTACCTCTCACCATCGAGATGATTATCAACAAAGGAGCAGATCGAAGGAGGTCGTACCCGAAGTCCGGGTAATGGACTATCAACGTGACCATTCTCACCACAAAGAAAGAGTTGTGTACCGAAGCAGATCAAGAAGTCCCTCTAGGGCAGTAGGATCGGCAGGAGGAGGTCGATCCTCTCAGAGACATAATGTTGTTCATAAGAAAGAAGTTTCCCCACAGCCTGAAGGCGTTGATTTTCTAGTGAAAGAGCTTAAAGAGCTCAGAAAGCAACTGGCTGAGGTCCAGCAAGTGAAGGACGCTCCGGGAAAGAAGGCATCCCCTTTTTCCTCAGATATTCTCAAGGAAAAGGCGGATATCACTAAAAAATTGCCTCGCATGGAAAGTTACGATGGGGCAGGGGACCCTTATGACCATAGCGTGCGTTTCGGCCGGCTAATGGACTATTACGACTTCTTGTGACGCCAAGTGCCACACCTTTGTTACAACGCTTTCGGAAAAGATGCGAGGCGATTGGTTGGGAACTTTGCCTTGATTCCATATCCTCGTGGACCGAACTTTGTGATAAGTTCCATGCCCGTTTGAGCAACAAGAAGAAAAGAAAGCCCACGGGTTCTTTGGCATGATCCAAGCGGTTTGCCGGTGAATCTTTGGGCGATGTAAAGAGGTTCGGAGAAGCGATCGGTCGGTGTCGATCTTAATGATCTCTCAGTCATGTAGGTTTGTTCGAATGGATTGGATCTGGTAAAATCCGAAAAGTTGGTGAAGAAGTTGATGTTCAATCACCGAAGAGCTTGGTAGAAGCCTTTGACAAATGAAGGCTACATTGTCATAGAAGAAGCTATGAAACTGAAACATCCTCTTTGGTCAGGGGAAGAGTCGGTGGCTCTAAGCCGAAGTTGAGCAGATGAGAACAGGAGGGTATAATGATCGGACGGAGAGGCGATTCGAAAAAAGTACAATAATTCTGGCGGCAAGAAGCGATCATCCTCCGAATTCCGGCCAGAAGGTGAATAGGACCTACACCAAACTAAACAACGATAGATCGATAATTTTGGATCAAATCGAAACCAACCTTTCTTTGAGCCACCCCGTGATAATTACCGAAGGCTGGTAGGGGTAACTCTAAAAAATCTTGTATATCATCAGTCACCGCCTACCACACACTAACGAGTGTTGCAATTTGAAAGACTTTGTGGAGAGGAAGATTAAAAGGCGGCTTGTTGGTGCAATATGTGGTAGTAAATAATCGTGAGCGTTAACCGTCTTTGTTCGAGACAGTTCGAGGGCTCGAAGATGCCGCCAAGGCATGTTATCGATGTGATAACCGGTGGGTCCGCGGAGAAGTTGATAGGGAGGAAGAGAAGGGCTTACCTGAATTCGGTCATGACTGTGACAGATGCTCCCCTGAAAGCAGATAGACCATTCCCCGGGACTGTCATATCATTCACCGACGCTGACTATCCTTCTTGAGCCCATCGAGCCGCGTGAGGGGCCTTGGTGATCAAAGCGCAAGTGGGCACGGTGGACAGAAGTTGTGATGGTAGATAATGGATCTTGATGGATATCCTGTATGCCCATGCCTATCGGAGGATGCACCTTGTGGAGGCCAGGCGGAAAATGGAGGTGAGGCGGGGAAGCTCCTTTATACGGCCAATGATGATCTGTCAAAGTTGCGAGCCTTTATTGAACTCCGGTTGTCTTGCACAAAGACCCCAATGAAGTCGAAATAGTGTGTAAATTCTATGTTGTGCCACGTTGATTCACTTCTACAACGCTATCTTTGGGAAGACCTACTTTAACTGCTCTCCAAGCTGTGACCTCCATCCCTCATTTCAAAATCAAGTTCCCCACGGCTCATGGAGTAGGAGAGGTGGCAGGGGACTTGGATCTAGCCCGACGATGCTATCGGAATCTTTGTTATATTTCTCCGAGTGAAATTCGACAAACAAAAGCAAAGCGATGACAATTGAGATCGAGCCTTTTACTAGAAAAGTAGTTACGAACCGATGGTGATTCTCTGGGAGGAACGGAAGAGGTCGAATTGATCCTTGGAAAGCCGGACAAGACCGTGAAGATCGGTTCAGATCTACCAGAACCTCTTCGGACAAATCTCATAGAACTCTTACGCTGTTATGTGGATATTTTTGCATGGGAACCGAGGGACATGCCTGGAGTTAGTCGGAAGATAGCCGAGCATAGCTTGAATGTAGATCCCTTGAAGAAGCCGGTTCGGCAGAAAAGACGGATCTTTGCACCTGAACGACAGAAAATTATTGATCAGGAAATAGCAAAGCTGTTGGCTGCCGATTTTATATATGAGATTGATTATCCCGAATGGATGGCTAATGTGGTGTTGGTGCAGAAACAGAATGGAAAATGGCGGGTTTGCAGACGACTATTACAAACCTCAATAAAGCTTGTCAGAAGGATTTTTATCCTCACCCCATATTGATCGACTTATCGATGCCACTTGGGTATGCATTACTAAGCTTTATGGATGCTTTTTGAGTTATCACCAAATATCCATGTGTAAAGAGGACATCCCAAAGACCGCATTTATTACACACCGATTCGATTATCGCCTACAAGAAGATGACTTTTGGCCTTATAAATCTTTGGAGCCACTTACGAGAGAATGATGAACTTCATCTTGATGGCAATTTGGGAAGGAATATGGAAGTATCGTTGATGACATGATTGTGAAAAGCATGCGCGTCAGAGTCATTTAGACGATCTAGAGAATGCTTTCGGATCCGTCGTCATCGTCAACTAAGGCTTAATCCGGCCAAGTGCACTTTCGGCCTCGTGCGAGGAAGTTTCGGGTTATCTTGTTAGTCGAAAAGGGTATCGAGGCCAATCCGGAGAAGATTCAGGCCATTCTTGACATGAAGACTCCTCGGTCATTCAAAGGCGCCCAACGTCGTGATCGGATGCGGCGTTAAGGAGGGAGGTTCGCGCCAAATCTGCAGAGAGGTGCCTTCCTTTCTTTGATACATTGAAAGGTAGAAGAATGCGAAGGCGTCCGGTGGACTTCAGAGTGTGAAGACGCCTTCCAGAGCATAAAGGCGTATCTTTCTTGCGGCTCCTTTATTGGTGAAACCCATTCAGCGGAGACTTTATATCTATATCTGGCGGCAAGTTCGTTAGCGATTGAGCAGTCTTTGGTTGGGGAGATCGGTGGAAGGCGACATCCGATCTACTATATCGATCACGTCTGCGAAATCTTTGAAACAAGGTATCCAAATATTGAAAAATTTGCCTTCGCCTTGATAATTGCTAGTAGGAAGCTTGGCGATATTTTCAAAAGTCGACTCTGGTTTGTCTACGGATCAACCATTGAAGAAGGTGATGGGCAAGCCGAAGTTTCAGAAGGTTAGGCGTGGACAATGGAGTTGTCACGATTTTTCATCGAATACTATCCACGAACCGCTATCAAAGGCCAAGCTTTGGGCGATTTCATAGTAAGTGTTCGTTCACCGCGAATCTTAGAAATTCCGGAAGTTGAATCCTCCGTCGAAAGCGATTTGCGATTCTTCAATGAGGAGCGAGAATGTTTGGACTCTATATGCGAGATGGTTCCTCTACCTAAGCATTAGTGGAGCGAGAATTATATTGACAAGTCCGGACGGGTTCAAAGTTCAACAGGCCATCAGATTTGGATTTAAAGCGACAAACAACGAAGCCGAGTATGAAGCAGTGCTAGCGGGTGTTCGATTGGCAAAGAGTCTAGAGGTCCGGAACCTTATCATCTACAGTGACTCTCAGTTGGTTGTCAAGCAGCTATCAGGGGACTATGAAGCTCGTGGAAATCGGATGATCAAGTATTTGGCGGAGTTAAAGGACCGACTTCAGTATTTCGCTTCGTACGAATTTCAGGGCATAGAGCGTAATGACAATTCTATCGCCGATGCATTGTCGAAATTGGCTACTCTACGGGATGCAGATGTTTTTAACGGATCGATTTACTTGGAAGTTTTGCAGCAGTAAGTGTTCAAAGATGAAGCGTGATGTGTATCGAGCGATCTAGCTCTTTGGATGACCCTACATCGAGTATTTGGCGGATGGCGTCCTTCCCGGATCGGATGTTAGTAAAGAAGATCAAATACAAGAGCGCCAACTTTGTTCTTATTGATGGGGATCTTTCTGGATTGGCCTTTTCTTCACCATTCTTTGAAGTGCTGGTCCCATCCGAGGCGAGAATATGCTCTTGGGAAGTTCACGAGGGCATTTGCGGTGATCATATGGTCGCTAAATCTTTGGCTTACAAAGTACTTGACAAGGATCTTATTGGCCTACAATTTTCAAGGAAGCTACTGAGTATGTCAAAAAATGTGAAAAGTGCCAACTCAGCGATTCGATCAAGATCGACCACCGGAAGAGCTATACTCGATTTTATCTCTTATACCCTTCACCGTCTGGGGTAGATATATTGGGTCCATTGCCTAAAGCTAAAGGTCGGAGTTAGCTTTGTCATAATTCTTATTGATTACATGACTAAGTGGGTAGAGGCGAAGCCACTTGAGTTAATTACTGAGCAAGAATGTTTGAAGTTAAGTAAAAGAGTCCGTAGTGTTTCGCCGGGATCCCTAAGTATTAATATCGGACAACGGACGTCGGTTAAATGGGATCAAAATTTGAAGCATTTTAAAGGGTTGGGGATTCAACATAAGAACTTTGGTGGCTCATCCACGATCAAATGGTCAAGTTGAGGTGACCAACGGAATGACGTCACGAAGCAGGATCAAGCGCAGACTAGATGAAGCTAAAGGAAGATGGCGGAGGAGGCTGCTTTCGGCGTGTTGTGGGCTTACTAGGACTACACCAAGGACTACCATCTGGGATTCACCCTTTCGGTGGCCTATGGCATCGATGCCTTAGTCCTGTCGAAATCGGATCTCCAAGTCTTGGTCGATCAATACAAAGAAATATACAACGACGAAGGGTGAAGGCCAATTTGGATCTACTAGAAGAAGTTAGAGGTTGCTCTACTTAAATTGGTCGCTTCTCGGCGAAGAGTAAGCGAAGCATTACAACAAAGGAGTCAAACTCATGATTGAAGTAGGAGACTTCGTCCTCGAGAAGCCGGAAGCTTCTACACCTCAAAACACGGGAAAGTTAATGCCAAACTGGGAAGGGCCATATGAGGTGATCGAAGTATCCAAACCAGGCACTTACCGGTTAAGGACATTAGATGGTTCCGAAATCAAAAACATTTGGCACGCTGGCAGGCTTCGGAAATACTTTCAATAAAGATCAAGTTAATTCATCGGAAGTTTGTATATTATTGTTCCTTATCAATAAAAAGACACTTTTTCACTATTGGTCCTGGTCCTATTTTGTCCTATGGTCACTATGGTGTAAGGAGGTATGGTAGGACTCGCTGGCCATTCGATGGCAGCCCATTTGTCGTTCTACCCAAAGTGGTGAGCGAAGGATCTATATTGATTTTACCGGTGGTAAATCAATGGTCACTATTAGTCTGGTCCTATTTTGTCCTATGGTCACTATGGTGTAAGGAGGTATGGTAGGACTCATTTGGCCATTCGATGGCGACCCATTTGTCGTTCTACCCCGAAAGTGGTGAGCGAAGGATCTATATTGATTTTACCAGGTGGTAAATCAATGGTCACTAATGGTCCTGGTCCTATTTTGTCCTATGGTCACTATTATTGTGTAAGGAGGTATGGTAGGACTCATTTGGCCATTCGATGGCGACCATTTTGTCGTTCTACCCCGAGTGGTGAGCGAAGGATCTATATTGATTTTACCGGGTGGTAAATCAATGGTCACAATTGGTCCTTATATCTTGATCCTTATATCTTGGTCCTTATATCTTGATCCTTATATCTTGGTCCTTATATCTTGATCCTTATATCTTGGTCCATATATAATTGTTTCACCTCGAGTGGTAAACAAATGACCGATCTCACACTTCGGAGCCGATGAGTATGTGGTACTTTATTTTATTTAAGTGTTGAGTTCGGAATGCCTCGTCCTTTAACGTCACTTTATACGTTATATGACATGCTTAATCATTTGAAGTTAAATCCTCGAAAGGGTTTTTGTACACTTGTCCATATAAATTCATATCAAGTATTGACATAAAATAAAAAAGTGCTTTGAAGTCATAAGGAAGAAAATCATTTCTCATTAATATTTAAGTTCATTTACAAATAAGGAAATAACATAAAATTTTTACAAATATTCATAATAAGACCGAAGACAATCCATGGTTGGTGCTTCATGCGTACGCCATCATCATCAGAAGAGTCCAAGATGGTAAGGACCTAAGTTAGCCTTGATCAACCTTTCCTTGCCAAGACTTCGACAGAGCTCGTAGCTTTCTTTGTGAATCCTCATGATTTCTCCGTTTATTTCATCCGAGTTCCTATACTCTTCACAAATTTCTTTGCGAAGAGCATCAGTTAAAGGAGGCCCAAGGTCCCGAAGAGCCTTGAGTTCTCGGATCTCTTGCTCGAGCTGCTGCCGTTATTTAGTTGAAGCTTTTCATCCTGCTCCATCTTACGGATTGTCTTGGTCAAGATTTTGGCGTTGGACTTCAACTCCTTGATCTTATTCATCCCCAGTTCACTCCTCTGAACTAAGTCGACATTCATGTTGACAATTTCAAAGATATCTTGAGCCTTAGTCGACTTTAGTTCTTCCTGGAGGCCTTCACTTCTCCCTTGCTTTGGGCCAACTCTTTCGAAGACCTTCGTTAGTATGAAGAAGGCCTTCACGGTGAGTCCTTTCCGAGCAGTATGATTTTGGGAGGAATTTTCCTTCTTGTACGCCTCCTCCTCGGATTGACTTGAGAGATCTGGGACGCAGACGTCCAGAATCTGACATTTGTCTGTACATGTTCGGTGTTATTCAATCGACCAGATGTATGAGTATGAAAATAAGTAAGCAAAGGAAGAGAAGAGTCATTTACCTTAGCCAAGTAGCTCATGCCTTCACGAAAGCAAGTCCCCCATTTGAATCGTTCGAACCGATGGTCATCGGTCTCGCAAACGAAGGCCTCAAGCAGTTGAAAGGGAAATTGGCGTTGAGCAAGAGGCCACATGGTCGGTGGACCCATGGCGTCATCTTTGAAATTCGGAGGTCATTGGTCCTTGAGGAGGAGGTATAGTCGACTGCGAGCCGGTGAAGGATCCGCATGCATTGCCTCTGAAGAAGGTGATCGGTGGCATTGGTTCGGGGAGTTGAAGAAGGGAGGAAGTCGAGCCAGAAATTTGGCCGTCGAAGAAAATTTATTTTTCTTTTCGGGACGGAGAAGGGTCGACTTTGACTCGCTTCGGCGTTAGGTGTTGGGGTTTCATTTAAAGGGTTGGTTGTTGAAGGAGGGGGAACGCGGAGTTCGTCGGCAGTAAGAGGAATTATTTTGCTTCTTAATTTTTAGCACGAAGGACTTTCGCCCGATCGTGTGGAGGAATGTCAAGGAGGCTCCTCTTTTTTAGGATTGGTTCAGAAGTTGGTGGGGTTGGTTCAGAGGTTGTTGTGGGTTCAGTTGAAGGAATTGGTTGTGGGTTTACCTCAGGAAGTTCCTCCTCGTCGCTTTCAGGATTTATCTCGCGAAGAGTCCTGGCCCACTGGCCTTCTTCCTTCGGCGAGGTCGGAGGACCGCCGGGGATGATAGGATTATCGACGAGGTCATCATCCCGAAGAGGGGTTGTTGTTGGTTCGAGGAAAGGGGTTTCAGTTCGAGAAGGTTCCTCGTTAGGGAGTTCTTCATTTGCATCGATAATCCTCCCCGCCAAGAAATCTTCCAAGTCTTTTACTTAGGGAAGTTGGTTTGATCAAAGACAACGCAAATAATCACAAGTTAAAATCCGTACCACATAAACATTTCAAAAATTATATCACAGAATGGTCCAGAGACTTACGTTTATGGTCATACAACCATGCTTGCTTGGTGATGAGAGTGAAACTCCACTCTTGAGGAGGATCCTATTCATGAAGTCACCCATCTCCTCACGCGCCCCTCGGGGATGTCACACCAAAGTCACAGAGAGATACGCTCAAGTGGTCCAATCGGGAAGGAGGAGATTCCGGGACGATGACGAAGAACCATTTCTCGTGCCATCCTTTGTTGCTTTCGAGGGTGCTCATCGAGGGCCTCTTCTCGAATTCGAGTTTGGGCGTGGGAATTTGTTTGCTCGGCATTTTGAACCCTCGTTCTCGGGATCTGCCGGTAGAGAAGAGGGTGAAGAAGAGATCAACAGAGGGGTAACCCTAATTCATGTGAAGCGGCGATGAACGCCGATATATGGATGTAGGAGTTAGGCACCGGTTAATAAAGCCTACTCCAATAAACCCTAGGAGGTAACTATGAAGGCGTGGAGGGTGGCGAATCCCTTTTCAGTGAGTAGTCGGCATGGCGACCCATCCGTCAGTCATTTGGTACATTCGCTCTCAAAGCCATTTGGAGCCCTCATAGCAAAGTTATCCGGAACATGATATCGAATTTGGAGAGCTCATGATTCGGACTCGAGAGGCGGTGGAGGTGATGTTAGCATGAGGAAATTGTTCCCCATCTTTGAAGAAATCGGTGGGAGATGGTGGATTGGCACTTGAACCCCTTGGTTGGGGTTTGAGCGAGAAGAACTTGAAGGGGTTTGGCTTGGATTCACCATTGTTGAGTTTATGAAAGCTAAAGAGAGGTTTACGAGAGAGAAGGAAGAAAGCTCAAAGGTTCGAATTTCAAATCGATGAGGTAAAACCGTCAATTTTGGTGAGGTTTATCTTTATATCTCGACGGTGATTTACACGTGGAGCGGTAGGCGCATTTAATGTCAGTAATAATGAGAATTAAAGTGGAATGCGTTTGGATGACCTTTGAATATCTTATCAGATTGGGCCTGACTGTTGGATTTCTATCTTATTGGCCCATCCTGTTCAAATTCAAATCCTTTATCGAATTGGGCTTATTGCTCTGGGTATCCACTATCCAATCCTCCCTTATTCCACTTCGTATGTTAAAAGTGGGTATGATCCACTTATTTCCTATCCTTGGGCCTTTATTAAATTCTAAATATCATGAATCATATATAGTTTTCCATTAAACATCTTGTTTAACTAAAAAACTAGGGGGTAATGTTGGGTCATAATATTTCTCCTATTTTGGTAGGATAGATTGGGCCCATTTATCAATTATAATCTGTTGGGCTTTTTTTATTATTAAGCCATGGGACTCTTTTGAGCCCATTTATTGTGTCAACTTTATTTAATCTTATTGGATGAATTGATCCGGTGGATCGACCCATTAGATATTTTAATATCTCATTACTTTGACTTGTGATGATGAAAAAGCATGGTTGACGAGGCTCTGCCGCCAGCATTAATGTGGATGGGATCATATAAATTTACGTGCGTGATGAAAAGCAAATTAAAAGCAGTAGATAAACCTGATATAGTCGGCAGAGCCCATCAGATCAGAGGGGGTGTCAGGTAGTAGTGGGTGGCACAATAATCCAAGCAAAGGTAATATAACCTAGCAAGGAAGCCATCGGAAGGAGGTACGTTCTCACATATATTGATTATTCATATTCTCCCATACACACAACTGAGATTTATTATCTCTCTCAATACACTAGACCATATATTCCTCCATTGTTAACCTTGTGAACACGTACTAATTCTCACGTCTGAGCTATCCCCCGACGGAACCGCCGTCAAGCTTTCGGTGTTGACTGTGTTTACTGTGCAGGATCAGGACGTCTTACGTGATTGGGACGTGGAGAAAGATCCTGGCGTTAACATACAGTATGAGAAAGAACTAGAGTTCATGAGAAAGAAATCGCAGCAACTTCGGCTTTGGGAGTTCTGTTAACAGGGTATTTGGCCCCAATTCAATCGCAGGAGGGATCTGCCATGCATTAGCTAGAATTTCTAGCGGACTCGGTGGAGTTTGGTTTTTTAATCGCATCTGTTGATAAATGTCATGGGAGTTTGGTTTTTTAATCGCATCTGTTGATAAATGTAATGGAAGGTAGAAATGTTATTTATCATTTTTTGATTTATAACAAATACATTCTATGAATTAGAGACGGATATTAAGGCAAGGGTCATATAGAGTCTTGAATTAAGACTATATAAAGAAGGACTTTCACTACTGACATGCACTTTGGACCTACTCTAGGCTTATGTTGGACTCATGTTGTCATTGCACCTAGCCATGTCCAATTGTTTTGATGCAGATTTTGAACATTTGTATTCTGCATATTTATCATTATATGATTATTTGATGTATATATATATATATATATATATATATATATATATATATATATATATATATATATATATATATATTGATAATTCCTTGGTATCACAAGAAATATATACACTAATTATCAGGGAAAATTGGTATCAATGATACTCAATATTGTAATTTGTTATACGTCTGATAGTTTCAATAAAAGATGCTTTATCTGAATCAACAATTCTTTCCCTCTCATAAAAGGGTAGAAAAATTACATCGCAATGCTCATTGTTTAGAGGAGTACTGGGTTGGGTATTATACCTAGAAACGAAACAACAGAATCATATTTCCTCTTCTGTTTATTCCATTCTCTTGAATGAGCTTTTAACTTCATCATCTTTCTTCATCTCTCTCAGATTCCTCCACAGATATCGCCTGCTGGCCATGTCAACAAACACCCAGAACCCGTTTTGCATCACCTGAAATCCAAGAATCCTCAAATATTAGGAAAATAACATAAAAACACAAACAAATTATCCTATGAACCATCCATATGATCTTATTATATATATAATACCTTGATGAAAGTAAAGTTTTGTTGCCCATTTGAGGAAACCTTCTCTCCTGTGGAATCATCTGAAAACATATTATCAGATTCCGGCATTGAGCGAACCTTCTTCCAGGCCATATATCCTGCCAATACGGCGAGGAAGAACAAGAGAAACTTCATAGGACACATAATGAAGAAGAGAGATACCAAAAAATTCCCACAATTATTTAGGAATTCTGAAACTTTAATTTTGAGATTGGAGGAGAGGCTTCTTTTGTGACGGGCACAACTTTGGCTTTTGAGAATGTGAATGATAAGACGACCAGACAAGACAAAGCCTACGCTTTCTAATTTTCTAAATGCTAAATACTACCTCTATTCTTAAAAGATTATCGTTTAAAATTTTGACACATGAATTAAGAAAGTATCTAAGTAAAATTTATTTGAAATTCAATCACTACCCTTTTATGAAAAATTGAAAACTATTAATACATACAAGGGAGAGAATTTATTGGAACAATGAGAGAAGGTAGGGATAATATAGGAAAGTAAATAATTTATTCTTCTCGAAAATTGTAAACGACAAACTTTTTAAACAATTTTTTTCTTTTAAATCGATAATCTAACGGAGAGAAACGCGTATCCAGTTGGTTTAGGAATACGAAGTCAATCCTAGTGCCTTCAACTAATTGCTTTAATTTGTTCTTATTCCTATTTTTTAGAATACCAAATATGGACTTGCTATTTCTAAAAAAGTATTCCCCAAGTTAAAAGTCTTTATTACTATTTTTGATAGTCACATGTTAAATGTCCACTTTCTTTTAATAACTAAATTTTTACACATATTTTCCTATTATGTCCATAGCATTAAATATCTCATATTTTTCTTATTCTAATTTTCTTTCCATATTTAATAAGTATTTAATAAGTATGAAGAGAGAATATTTTGAATTGAATAGCTAGAAAGTCACCCTCTCACCTACATTGAAAATAATTAATGACATATTATTATGGATAATTTTGTCATTTCATTTATTTTTTTAATATGCGTGAAAAGTCCACCAAAACTTTTATCTTGGGACGTAGGGAGTATATGATACAGCACCAGAGTAGATTATAATTAAATATATGAGTGTACCTCATGTCCTCATCTCACTGCTACCCACCTGGCCTAATTAAGGATGGTGCTGAACTCTCACCCAAATATATGATTAACCTTCAAATCTATCAGTATCAACCAATAATCTATATATACTAAATCACAGTACATGATATACAATATATTGACATCTGTCATTCTAAAATATCAACAAATATCCATTCTAATTAATGTTTGTAATTACCCTTTACACAAATGCCCTCTAACAACACATATGAGACCGTAAAAAACCTAAATGCATCCCCTAATTCGCCTAAATATGGGATCATATATTCAAATACGCAACTAAATTCATTCCGTTCAAATTATTTCAAACAGCGAAGAAGACTGAGCCCCAAAGATAAACATCATGTAGATTGTTATCCCAATTGTGCCAATAATTCGAATCTTGGTCACTTTTACAAAGTTTGAAACATATATATGGAAATATATTTGGTTCTCTAACTTCTCTTTGAAATTTTCATGGATTTTTAGGTTTTGGTGAACTCTGATTCTTAACACCAATATTTCGCAGTAAAGAGTTACTTAGTTGATTTTGTTCTCAATTTTAAAATTTGTCCAACTCTTATTCCATTTTTCCAAAAGTTTTTCACATATTATAATTTGACTATTTCCAGAAATTCTGACTTTTCCTTGCCCCTAATGTTAAATTTTCACATATCACCTTCTGTTAAATTTTCAAAAAGTTATTTGTCCAAAATTAGTTTGACATTTTGACTAATTTGTCCATTATTTTCAACAGGTTGATAGTGCTAGAAAACATGGAATTCTTCTAGAAGCCGTTCAAGTTCTCACAGATCTGAACTTGTCAATTAAGAAAGCTTACATTTCTTCAGATGGAAGATGGTTCATGGATGGTAAATTCATTACCCACT
The DNA here is from genome assembly GCA_020205605.1 of Panax ginseng. Lineage (NCBI taxonomy): Eukaryota > Viridiplantae > Streptophyta > Magnoliopsida > Apiales > Araliaceae > Panax > Panax ginseng. The sequence continues at coordinate 80,859,578 of CM035147.1, read as the reverse complement.
AAAATTTTATCATCTTTTTGGGCTATTTTTTAGCTAAAGTAATTTCTTGAATCTTTTGCTGATTATGATCATATATTCTTTTGTGATTCGATTATATATATATACAGCCAATTATTGTGAGACTCTTAATTCTTATTTCAATTTACAGCAGCTTAGTATGCCCATTTTATAGTCTTTTGATTGTGGTATTTTCAGCTTACTGTTGTATATTTGCAAGTACATTCTACCTTAGAATTTCATCATAAACTTCCTTTTAATTTCCTGCATATGTAAGTCTGTTTTCAGCCCTAGAAAGCACAATATTTTGTTATGGATAGCTTGATGGCAAAAGAATGGCTTCGTTGTTGTTTGGCTCTTACTACATTAACTGGATTTTGCTTTATTCAAATTATTCTGATTGTATTGAAATAATATGTTTGTTGAAATAATTTAGTACTTGGTTGGATCTGCTTATTTACATGTTCCTGTCTTTTTCAGGGTGCCATCGTGTTCTCTAACATTGTAACAACAGTATCACCAACCTATGCACAAGAGGGTAGGACTGCGGAGGTATGGACTATTAAGGTAGTGTATGTTAACATGTTTATAGTATCCTTTATATAATGTTCAATCAATGGGCACTGGGAACCATGTGTAGTTTAAAATATATAATGACGTTACAATTTGGGGTCTGAGTTAAGTACTAACGTGCAGGTTTGTAGTGGTTGTAATCTTCGAGGATCCTGTGATAATATGTGATACTAAAGGAGGTTGAAATATCCACAAAAAGAATGATGTTGTGCCAGGCTATGATCTTGGTTGGACTTTCAGTTTCAAAAACTGGGGAGATTGAAAATCATATATTTCCTTTTTAATTTGATGATAGTGCTGTTGTTCTTAATGTTCTATTGAATGCAAAGATTTATCGAATGTTTGAACTTTTTACTGTGCACTACAGAAAATTTGGATACAGAAGCTGCAAGTTGTAACCTCAAAACTGATTAAATGACTTAATGCAGGTTTTCATATCATATGGAAAGAAATCTAATGGAGACCTGTTGCTATCATATGGATTTGTTCCAAGAGAAGGCAGAAATCCCAGCGTTTCTGTTTAGTTATCATTGTCACTCAATAAATCTGACAAATGTTATAAGGAGAAGTTGGAAGCTTTGAAGAATCATGGCCTGTCAACGTGAGTGTTATTGATTAATATAAGAAGCTTCATTATATGCAGGGTGGTTCTGCAGGGATAGTTTGTTTTCCTTTTCTAATATGGTAATACAACACACTTGAAAACAAGTAACTATGAACTTTTCTTGCTGTTAAAATCTTTATTTTGAGTTGATTTAAAAGTTGTACAGCCATACATAGGGCACAATTAAAAATTATTCTACCTTTTAATCTGGTGAATAGTTTGTTTTTTGGTGAACATCTTTGAAGTATTTCTGTGCATTAGTTGCACCTGAAGAGTAAAATTTTAAGTTTTAGAAGATAAGCTATTTGAAATAAAGAACTTAGACAATGCACTAATAACTTACAGTTGTGGTATCTATGGTTTAATATGTTATATGAGTTATCTTATCTAGGAGCATATGTGTTTACATATATGCAAAGTATAGGTATACTTTGGATTTAGTACTCTGGTTGTAAATGGATTATCATATAGAAAATTGTCATACATAATTCATAATAATTAATTAATAGGTTTCTACTTTTACCTTAAAGAGAGGTTAATTTCATATTGTTATTGCAGGGTGCAGTCGCTCTTCACATATTAATAACCACAACTTCAATTTTATATTCAGTCTTTGTGATTCTCATGTTACTATCACCCTTCTATAGTTCAATCAAAGCAGTGAACCTGTACAAGAGTTTTGGACATATCATCAGCTAAATATTTAAGTTCATCTGCTCGAATAAGCTTTTCATTAATATTTAGAGCCTTTTCAATCTGCAAGAGAGATATACAAGTTACAAAGAGGAATTATCCATTACCAACTATTGGTCTACAAATTTATCATAATCTTATTTGTTTCATTCTTTTATGGCTTGTTGAGGACATGTTGATTAATCAGGCATACATGACCATCTTTTTATTATATGTTAATTTATTAATTATACGTACACATTTATTATTAAAAAATTGAATAATCTCGTCGCATCGCGCGAGTTTGTATCTGGTTATTACTACTAAAAAAACACTTACATATTTATATCCTACTCTCGTATGGCAACAACAGCAAAATACATCCACCACAAGGTATTTGCCCTCTACCCTTGTCTGCATGGGGTGGTCTAGAGTTACATATGTTTTTTTGGAAATAGCAAACACATATTTGATATTCTAAAGGGCAAAAAAATTATAACTTATATTTTACTTTTAATTTCCGCCAATATCTCATTATGAAAATTTTGAATATTTTATTTGAACTACTTCAAAAGAGAAAAAAAAATATGAATTAAAATTTTCTCTTCCATTCACTCTCCAAATACAATAATTAAGGTAGTAATACATTTTCATGTATGAGATATATAGAGTTAATGTTAACGAATAAGTTGTTATTGCACTATTCAATCACAATGGCATGACCAAAATTATCATGCAAATTATATGTTTTTTCTTTTACATTTTTTTCTGGTTCATATTTTGGGTCCAATTTTAATAATTAAATATATTTAAAGTTTGGGAGTTCATAATCATAAAAGTTGAAGTTAGGACGTTTCCTATACTTGGTATCCAAGTTTTTATCCAGGGTTGTCACTATTATAATTAAAGATAATTAAAAAAAATTGATTGGTAAAAATAAAAATTAATATAATTTATCAAATATAGTGTTCATTAAAAATGTATTAAATAATTACAAAAAATTCGAGATCCAATTTTTTGATTTTTTTTTTACGATTCTTATTTTCAACAGTATCAAATACATCTTTCCATTTTTAGAAGTAGAATCGGATTGATGACATTTATTAAGCTCTTCTTCCCACTTTTTTATTTTATTTTTATTTTTATTTTCTATAGAATGAGCACACTTTACCATAGTACCCTTACTAAGTTACAAATTTAAGGGTGCTCAAGTGACAACCCTTGTATTTAGCAAAAAAAAAAAAAAAAAGTGAACCCTTGCAGCCCTCTAGATCCCCCACGCCTGCTAGAAGAAGTTATTTAAATCGTTTGTTGTTTATTTGTTTTTTTGTTTTTTTTTGGGTATATTTTGAATATGCTTATTAAAAATGAGAACTAAGAAATGCCGTAAATTAAAAAATAACCTAACATCACGTTACCTATTTTTAATATGAGTTGTGTGGGTTGAAACCATATAATTATGGCCCAAATATAGGTCAATTCATATTTTAAATTTTAAATTTACCATTATTATGGTCTAATACTCCAATTAATTAAATTAGTTATGATATTTAATTTTTATATTCCTATATCTTGTATCTCTAATGTTTTATATATTCTTCTACTCTTTAAAATTTTATATATATATATATATATATACACTCTAAATTTTTAAGATTTTCTCTCTCTAAAATTTTTAAATAATTTTTACCCATCTTAATTTTTTATACACTTCCTCAATTGTTTTTATATTATCTCTAAACTTTTTAAAGATATCTGACACGCATGTATATTATATTAACAGTATAAAATATATCCAGAGAGAAGTCTAGCGCCTTACGTAAATATATTTACATCTGTTAGCACTTCACTTCAATATTAGAATAGCGTCTGTTATAAAATTTTCTTTAATTATACAGCATAATTAATTTATACAACCAAATATTGTTTTGTATGCCAATTCTGCCCTTCTTCTACAGGTAATACCATAAGTTATTATAAAACTCTATTATCAAAGAAAAAAGAAAACATACCAATTGTCGAAAAAGAAAATGCAGTTACTAGAAGAAATGAAAACATAAAGAGTAGGAAAAAAAGAAGAAAAAACAATTTATTTTAAGAAAAAAAATTAAATTTTTAGTGATAATATATGAATAAAAAATTTTAAACTTGCCATCACAATTTTACTATCATGTTATCATTATGTAACTATAACTCAATTAATTTATGGGTATATACGAACAAAAAATATATTCTTAAAATTTAAAATTTTTATAACTAAAACTCCTTTTATAAATTGGAACTTGGAAAAACATAAGAAGATAATTTTGTTAAAATCACAAGATAATTAGACACGAAAATTGAACATGCATGAGTGTTTTATAATTTCAGTTATTTATATTTTGACCCTAATATATAGGGGTAAAAATATAAATAGATGAAATTGTAAAACGTCTAATTTTAATGTTCAATTATCATGTCCGTATAGAGTTTTTGTTAAGCAGAAGTTGTTGGGCAGCAGGTGAGTGGACACTTTTAGTACAACAAGTAATAATGTAACAATTTGAATTAGGTTTTCATTTAGTTTGGGTACCTTAAAGCATGGGCGCCAGTTTTTCCCCCCAATTTTTTTTCTTCCAGATATAGTTTGCTTTGAAATGCAATATCTTTATCTAAGGTTTTTTTGAATCATGTTATTTTGCAGAAATAAAAATCTTATCAGGGTTTTGAATATTAATTTAGATAACTCTCCAAGATCATTTAAATTTTTTGACCATGTATATATGTATATTGTAAATCAGAAAGCTGGTCGAAAATTTTTATTTCTGTTTTGGCCAAATTTGTTCTAATCTGAAGGTTTAATTAAATTGGTCTTTATATACAAGTGGATTTGAGATGCAAGATATATATGTTTTGGGTTTGGTTTTGCTCTCATTTATGGTAGAAGGTAGTGTGTCCTCGCATCACCATCATCATGGTGTTGAGGTATTTGATATCACAAAGTATGGAGCTATAGGAGATGGCAAGACTGACAATGCTAAGGTACGTAATTATTGGATCCGATTACCATGAAGTTAAGCTTCATGTTAAGTTGGTCAATTGATTGTTGAGAGAGATCGATCACCTCCCGGTCGCGTGTCGACACTGTATTGGTCAATTGACCAAAGTTAACTCCATGTTAACTAACTCATAATTATTAGTATACAAAAATATATATGAAAGAGGTAGTTGATATTGATTATGAAATTCTATTTTCCTGTGAGTTGTTAAACAATATGCAATTTATTTGTTGATAACTATTGAGCTCCCAGAAACCCTTATAATTAGTAGATGTACTTTTGTTTATGTTTTTATCATTTTTGTCCAGTGATCCATTTGAATACATTTAATTAAGATTCACCTTTGATTTTTGGACTCTTTAATTATGCATAATTTTTTTTCCCTGCAACAAGCTAGAAATTTATGTATCAAGAAGATAGTAGGGACAGTCCTTTTGGGACAAAATAAGGGAGTATATATAATAATTAATGTTGATTAATTTTTTGTTGTGGTTGCAGTCAATAATGAGTGCATGGAGTAAAGCTTGCAAATCCAGAAGACCAGCAAAGCTTCTAATTCCCCAAGGAGATTTTCTGGCTGGAGAGATTGCCTTGGAAGGGCCATGCATGGCTGCAAAACCAATAAATATTGAACTTCAAGGAACCTTATTGGCACAAAGAGATGTGAATGCATTCAAAAGCACCACTTGGATATTAATCTTCCATGTTAATGGTTTGTTATTTAATGGGGGGGGAACTCTTAATGGTCAAGGGCAAGCTTCATGGATGCTTAAGAAAAATGGTGTGATGGACAAAACCTTTCCTGATGTAAGTACTGCAACTCATATTCTATGGGCCTGTTCAATTATCATCTCCTTTAATTTTCTTTTCTTCTTCTTTTTTGTCACAATTTGATTGTATGTGTCCGTAATTATATATCTTTTATCTTTTGTTACAAGTATGTATGTAAAAACTAAAAAGTATACCTTCCATCCCTAAAGAAATTGGCCTAGTTTGATTTATTCAGTTAAATTGACCATTTTTATAATTATATAAAATTTATATTATTTTCTTATAAATATAGGTGAAGAAACTATATATATATATATATATATATATATATCGAATTTACTATTAGTCCCAAATTTTATGAGTTTAAAAATATAAATAAATATGCTTAATTTTTTTTTAAAATTTAGTCAATCTGACTAGAAAAATCGGACTAAGCCGGGGATGCATCATGCATGGATGGAGTTTTTTTTAGCTACTTTATTTATTTATTTGCTTAGTAATTAATTCGATATTTTTTCTGTTTGGTGCAGTCTATTGAATTCAAAACGACCAATACACTAATGCGTGACATTTCTTTGGTGGATAGTAAAGGCAAACACATGAAAATAAGTGATAGCCGAAATTTTATCGTTCGAAATTTGAGTATAAGTGCACCCGGTGATAGCCCAAACACCGACGGAATCCATATAGGTCGTTCTCATCGAGTAAAAATCTCAAATTCCGTGATCGGAACCGGCGATGACTGCATTGCTATGGGTGATGGTAGCATACACATTACAATTTCAAATATTAAATGTGGGCCCGGACACGGCATTAGGTAGTAAATCTCATGCACGTTTATGATCTCTGACTAAGCTCGACTCTCTCCAGCGAATTGGAGGGAGCGAACCGGTTATAGCGATGATTTTTTCCGTCGCTATAAAATAAAAAATCAGCTTTCTATGCTACAATAACGGAAAAAATCGTCGTTATAATCGGTTTCGTTTTAGTTATTTCCTTGGGATTCGATGGAGAAAGCGATTGCTTTGACTTATATATATATATATATATATATATATATATATATATATATATATATATACACATTGTATGTATTATGATAGAAATTTGTCATGACGGTTTTTTGAGCTACACAAGCGGTTCAACTATCGATATAGCCTGAATAGCTATGGCGTGGGTGAAACAATTGCGCATTCTTGTGTAATACATTTGTGGACATACATTTTCCCATATATATATATATATACGGGGAGTTTCTAAAGCGAACCTTAAAAAGCGAACCAAAGATTTAACCGTGCGTCTTTGGTGTCTATGGTGACAGTTCGACCGTAGCCAAAAACTACTACATGGCTATGGCGACAGATCGAACCGTCGCATATAGACACCAAAGACGACGGTTAAATCTTTGGTTCGCTCTTTAAGGTTTAAGCTTAGAGACGAGACAGATATATATATATATATATATATATATATATATATATATATATATATATATATATATATATAGTCCGGATCTTAAGCCTACCCTTATCCAACTCACTTCGAGCTCACCCCCTTTAGCTACGGACTGGACGACGCGACGGTTCATTCATACAACCGTCGTCTATACTTTTTCTTGACGGACAACATATGGCGTCGCTAAAAAGTATAGATTTACTATTGTATGACCAAACTGTCGCCGGGTCTATCGCTAAAGGGGGGTGAGCTCGGGTGAGTTAGATAAGAGGTGAGTTTAAGATCTGGATCGTATATATATATATATATAACATTTTTGAAATTACTAATCTATATGGTTTTAAAATTGAAGTATAACATTTATTTCCTTTTGAATTAATTAATATTGTTGGCTTTTATATGAACAGTATTGGCAGCCTAGGTAAATACCCAGAGGAGGAGAATGTGAAAGGGATTGTTGTGAAAAATGTTCTCTTTTCTAACACAACAAATGGTGCAAGGATCAAAACCTTCCGTGAATCTGCATCCAAACTCAGAGCTTTCGATATTGTTTATGAAAATATATCCATGATTGATGTTCAGAATCCAATCATCATAGATCAAAATTACTTCAACAACGAGAAAGGACCGGTATGATTATTAACTCTTTTTATGCATGCATGCAAAATACATGCATACATTATGTAATATGCATCATATATATATATATGGGCTATATGTATATACACAGTTGTGTAGTACACAGTAGCCTATGACGACGGTTTTTTTGAATTATAGTTATGGTTCACCTGTCGCCCTATACCAGAATAGCTATAGCGACGGATCTCTATAGCTCAAAAAAACCGTTGTCATAAACGACTGTGTACTACACAACTGTGTATATATATATATTTTTCTCTTTATATATATATATAGTCTGCCGCTAACTTATGCGGGTGGTCCGCATGCAGACGGACCATACCATCGCTAAAGCCTTGGACCTATAACGACGATTTTTGAACTACGACGACAGTCCATATGCTAGCATTAAATGAGAGATATATGATGATCCATAGCTAGCATTAAATGGGAGATATATTATGATGGTCCCTATATATTAGTAATTATAATGTCATTCACTCATTTTTTATATTAAAAAAAAGAAAAAGAAGATAATACCATGTACACCATATATATGGAAATGACAAAAAGGATCGAGTACACCAGTGCAACTTCTCTTCTATACATGTCGTACAGAAAAAAGGTTACATTGGGATATTATATAAAAAATTATGTATCCATGCTTTTCACGTATTTTTAATATGATAATCCTAAATTTATCGCACGTGAAGAGAAAAACAGACACAAATAATTAACTACTAATTGTTAATTTATGGACATGCATGCATGCAGGGTTCAAAAGTGAAAATCAGTCGTGTTCAATTCAGAAACATAAGAGGTACGACGGTTTCTGAGGTTGCAGTGACTATAAATTGTAGTGAGAGATTTCCTTGTAAAGGCATTGAATTGGCAGACATTGATTTAAGCTTGGGGGAGAGCACAAGACGCTTTGATCATCTCTCATCTCAATGTTCTAATGTTGTTAATCCAATCTTCACTGGCAAACAAAACCCTCCACCCTGCATATAGATTATTATTTCTTTTTTAATGACCAATATTACTTTGTACAATATTTCAAGCTATTAGCTAGAAGTTTGGAGACTAACCAAATTTTAATATTATTCCCTCCCTTCTTTTTTATCTGTCTTTTTCAATAATAATTTATTTGTATATGTTATTTGTAAATTTTAAGAAATTTATTTTTCATTTATTGTCAACTCTTGGTTGCTGTACGTATTCCTAGAGTTGATGGAGTCATTTTTGGAAGTGGTTAGCATGAAGTTAATTTTGGTCAATTGATCAATACAAGTATCCCCACGTAGGCGAAAAGTGATCTCTTTCTCTGCATGTCAGCACTGTGTGGTCAATTGATCAACTTACCATGAACAACTCACTTTCCAAGTTATGGATTTAAAATAAAGCATCAAATTTAATTAACTAAATTCAAAGAAATTAAAAATGTGTTTTCAATTATAATTCCATAATTTGGTCTTAATTGGTTTGCCAAACAGAACTAAGCAAATCACAGTCAATATCACCAATTTTCAGTTCCCCTTAATTCTCTCTAATTTCTTTCAATTTTATACAATATTCAACATAACACAATTGTTATCACCATCCAAAATATTAATAAACAAATCACAATCATGTCGCAAAATATTATAATCATTGTTAAAAACTCAAAACAATTCTCAACCACTCGGTATTTTATTAAAAATTACACATGCTCATTCGACCATAAAAATATTGAATTGTCCTCAAATCAACTATATATATATATATATAATTAATTAAAAGTATTTATTTATATCAATTAAATAATATCCAAATTTAAAAATACTTTTATCTCCAATAGAAGTAGAAAAAGGAAAATCTTGTTCTTTCTTATTCAAATAGTATAAGTATTATACAAATTTATAATAATTAAATATATACTATTCAAATTTGTAAAGTATTCAAAAGAAACTCAACCAAACTCAAACTGAAAAGTAATTTCTAAAAGAATATTTATTTTTAGTTTTACCAATTTAATTATAAAAAAAATGTTTCTAAATTTTATGTAATTAATTAAGACAATATAACACATTATATTATATAATACCCTAAGTTTAATTATTAAAACTTAAAAATAATTAATTATTTATTTATTTGTATTGAACTCTCATAAACCTTTATTAATTAATTCTGTTACTTGTAATTTCTCAATTTGAGTTTAAAAAAGAAGAAGCATGCCATATATTTGTAATGAACTCTCATAAACCTCGTTTCTGAAACACGAGGGTGGCATATTTAATGAGAGTAATGATAGTTAATTTAAAGAGTTGGCGTCTGGTTTTGGGTTGTTTGAGTGTTGGGCTTTGTTGGGCCATAATTGAACTTCTTCGATGGAAAGGCCATTTTTATATACTCTTCCATTAAATATTTTGTTTGTTAAAAAACTGAGGGTAATGTTAGGTCATATTTATTTGGACCTATTAGGTTGTACTAATTTGGGTTTTTGGAGTATTGGACCATTATTTAAATGAGATTGTATGTGGGCTTGGGTTGATGATTCATGTAATGGACAGGTGTTGGACTGTTGATCCAACACCTTAAGTGATAAGGATTTGGCATAATCCTATTTAGTGGAGAACAGTGATGGGATCAGCAGATGAATTGCATGCAATTAGCTGAGGTCACGAAAGATATTGCATGCCTTTCGTAACCTCAGCTAATTGCATGCAAGGCGGTAGACCTGACAAAATTGGCCCAGGCCCGCGGGTCGGGTCGGGCCGGGCTGGTCCGTAAAAATTGGGCTTTTGGCTTAACTTTTTTAGCCCATAGAAACTTGGGCGTTTTTGGCCCGGCCCGTGGCCCGTGAGTTTTTTTTTTTTTTAAATAAAATTTTGCTACTTATAGGGCTTGAACACAAGACTTGTAAGTAAATAAATAAGAGTTCAAACCAACTAAGCTACAACAACTATTTGTTTTTAATGCAATCTTCAATAAATTTTAACTATATTTGAAAATTATAATTAAGATATGTAGTTAATGTAGGTAATTAATTAATAATACTAATTTATAATACTATTAAAATTTTAATTGATTGAGATATGTAGTTAATAATTTCAAAGTATAAAATTATTAAACTAACAATTATTAGTTTAAGTTAGATAATATAATTATAAAATTTTAAAATTATCTATATATTAGTATTAATTACGAGTATTTATTATTTTTAAAAGTTAAATAAATTATATTAATTTTAAAGAATCAAATTTGATTATATACTAGCAATATATAATCCGAATCAACCACTAATTTTTTAGATTGCAAGTCCAAAATCTATACACAATAATATAGATAATTTTATCTTAATTATGCAATCCCCTACTTATTGTAGTACATTTGGAAAGTAAATCAATCATTATCCCTTAATTATGCATTCCCCCTACTTATTTGGAAAGTAAATCAATCATTATCCCAAATCATGCCTTTAGAATAATATCTAAAATTATAATACTATTAAAATTTTAATTGATTGAGATATGTAGTTAATTTAAGTAATTAAAATTATTATTAATATTTATTATTATTACTATTTTTGGTGTATCAAAATTTTGGAAGAAAAAAAAGAAAAAAGAAAAGTTCTGGCGGTGGTCTACCTACCAACCAACCTGCCACGTGCGTCTTCACTTTTCTCAAATTTCACCAAAACTCGGGCCGTTTTTAGCACCCAGTTTTGGTCTGGCGCTCGACTGGTCAAGACCCGCCCGCTTGGTTGCACACGCTCTACAAGGCGCTGAGATGAATATAAGAGTACAGATCACTATACAAAGAAGGTAACATGCAAATTTTATAAAAAACACTAGAGCACACCATCTCTATTGTTAACCTTGCTTGGTCTGCATTTAATTCTCACACCTGAGCTATCCCCACAAGAAGATTCAGTTCAGGCTAAAGCCCAAGGTGCACTGAGCTTTAGGCCCACTAAAATTGATAAATTTTTAGGTCCCTAAGAGGTATATATATATATATATATATATATATATATATATATATATATATATATATATATATATATATATCCAAACAAAAGAGACCAACTCACGTCAGTTTAAATTTAAAGGATTGTAAAAAATTTATCCAATGAAATAGGTCCAAATTTTTTTATTATCTCTTTAGGCAATTAAAAACTCGTAGTAAATACCATTACACGTGATTCCAAGCCGCTGCTTTCGGTCTTGTCGATTTGTTTTTTTTGTGGAGGATTGAACACATTTTTCAGTGATTGAGGCGCGTAGAAAGATTTTGGCATTAACATATGGTAATTGGTAACTAACTAACTTAACTAAATAAATTTCAAATATCACAAAGATATGCTGAAGTTCAACGTTCTTGATTAAAAAAACACAAATGGGCGGTCAATTTTTGAGCTAAAACCTCGTTTAACGTTATATGTTGTAATTTGTATATATGCGATCATCTTTTATATTTTTTTACATCTTTCTATCTTATACACGAAATATAAAATTGATGAATTTTTTTTTATCCCCATTCATTTTGTCATATTTTGATTGCTTTGTACTATTTCTGTTTTTGGTTGGTGCAGTCTATTGAATTCAAAAGGGCTAAGACAATAATGCGAGTCATTTCTTTGGTAAATAGCAAAGGCAAACACATGAAATTATTTTATAACCAAAACTTTATCATCCCAAATTCAACTATAACTGCATCAGAGATAGTCCAAACGCTTATGTTACGTCTGAATTGAAAAAAGGTAATAAGTAAAGAAATGGAATAGACAAAAGAATATAACGAAGAGTGAAATGATTTATTCCATTTTTCGTTGAAATGAGTCATTTCATACCCTCCCTCAAAAAATAAAATTTATAAATTTGGGAGGAATGAGAATGGTTTATTTCATTTCAAATGAGTAACTGTTGAGAAATCATGTTCACACAAATACACTAAGATAAATACAAACACACTACTGTATGAGGTATTAAATAATAACACACTACTGTATGAGGCATAAAATAATAACACCAAAAATTTACATAGAACCCCAACTGAAAAAAACCACGGGGAGAGATCTCAAAAATTCATTATGAAAATTATTTCTCTCTACACCTTCACTCTCAGAATGCTTTAACTGAGCTTCTCACTCTCTAACTCTCTTTGCTTCTCTAAGCTTCTTGTTGTTGTGGTGTGGTGAAATGAGGAGCCCAAGCTCATTTTTATAAGAAAAATCTGGAGATGAGAACAATAAAGAAATGGGGAAAAGCTAAATTTCAAAATGGGGCATAGAAATTTTACAAGAAAAAGAGCTTGAAGAAACCAAGCTTGCTGAATTAAACATATATAACAAGTTCAAAATTTTCATATTGCATTTCATACTATTAAAAGATCCAGAATACTGTTACCATCTAAAGAAATCACTTCAAGGTAAAGAAATGAAGAGAAACATAACAAAACTTAGTGTTCAACTCAACTGCAGAAAAAGCAGGTTTACATATGAAATGGACGATATTTGTTCTCAACCATGCAAATCATTATTCTAGTCATTGTCCTCCTCTTCCTCGTCATCTCCAGCCGCATTATTAAGGGCATTCAAGCGCTCAATCAACTTGTTTTTCCTTTCTTCATATGTAAGCTTCTTCAAGTTGAACCTGCAAACACAGATTTGGCTTAGTAACCAAATTTTGAAAACAAACGTTCTAGTATGCTCATGGTTGAAAGATTTTGCACTCAAATTAGTAGCAATACCAAAACCAATCAAATGTTTCCTCTATTTCAACACAAGGCAACCCCACTCCATGGAGGATTTGCCTCTCCCAGAAAGTAACCCAGAACTAGCTTAATCTTTACTAGAAGCCAAAAGTTATTATTGGAAAAATTATATGTATGAAATTGGTGGAAGCTCAAATATTACCCCATGCAATCCAATTTAACAGCACATAAACTGATCAACATGCTAACTTAGCATACCTCTTGTGTTCCTTGGGTGGCTGTTTCTCAGTCTTCTTGGGAGTTGGGTCTGCACGGATAGCAGCATGAACTTTCTTATAAATCTCTTCAATGCTATCAGCATCAATTTCTTTCTTAGCATACCCAGAGAAGTGAGTCTGATATTTCTCTGGCTCATCTTCAATCAATGTCTACAAAACAATCAACAAGATAGATCTGAAAATGAGATTGATAATTACTAATGGTAAGTAATAGGTTTTGACCCCCACGAATGAACCTTACCTTCATATATGCAGAAACATGACCTCCATAGATATACTTGCGGTGAAGCTCTGGATCAAGCTGCTTAGAATCCTTTGAGAAGCCAGCAAACCTCTTCTCACTGTGAGGAATGTCCAGACCACCATCCAATGCCCCCTGGAATTATTGATAAAGGAATTACAGCTAAATGCAAGTACAGATAAAAGCACAGGTTTTGTACTGTGTACATCTGAACAACATAAACAAAATAAAAAAACTGCAACAGTTTTGAAACACAACTAATATTATATATAAACAACCCTTTCTAAAAATAAAAGTTACACAAGCAAATGTCTTATTTTAGTGATTGGTCCGTCCAAGTGAAGACTCAAAGCTATGTGAGAATGAAAATGATAGACATAAAAAAAGGAGCTAGTAGTGGAGATATTATAGCTAGTTGAGCACATAACAAATTTAGCTTCCCTTAACAAGTTGCAAATACATAATCCTAGTTAACATGTTTCACCTTCACTGATCTACATCTCCATTAAATTCTAGAAGTATAGAACAGTTAGGAGAGACATTTGATATAAGTCCATTAGCATTCAAAGCAGCTCATTGCCATTTCAAGGCTACTCAGCTTTGCCAAGATGGACTGAATCACTACAACAAATTCATTTTGTGGGATCAAATGTCTTCTAAACTTTGTCCATTTTAGGCTTTAGTACCATATACCATTTCCTAGGGAGTACAAAAAAGCGATTACTTTAAAAATAGTAAATTTAATTTTGAGACCAACTGCGCACGAAAAAAATAACACTAAACATTACATTAAGAAAAATATGAAGATGATTTACAACAGTTTCCAATGTGTATTCAAGTGCTGCAAGTAGTATAATATACCTTAAGAGCACCAAATACACGATTCCCAGTAGTTGTCCTAATAAGACCAACATCAAGTAGAGCACGGAATGGCCTTCTGCTTTCTGCTGGCTCAACTGAATAATCCTCTCCGGTTGCCTTGAAATGAGAAAAATATGTTTGAAAATTGTGTGGCACAACATTGGAACTAGCTATGAATTACTACCAAAGAATGTAACTGATTTACCTCAACGTTGCCTTCATATTCATCATCCATCTCAAGCTTTTTCAAGACACGACGGGCCAAGAGAAGTCCAACACAGTAAGCTGACACATAATTAAGTTACATATCAATTAACAGTGCAAGAAATAATAAGCAATGGAATAGAGGCACATACACAGATTATGGTTAGGTTTAAAATACCTGCTGAATAATTTGTAAGGCCTACTTCAAGTCCATAATGAGGCAGCTCATGTGAATATGCTGCTGCAAGTACCATATCTCCAGCAATGCTAGCAGATACAATTTGAGCAGTAATATCCTTGTTTGTCTATAACAGATTTAAGGTTGAACTTGTACAATAAAGAGTTAATTGTTCTCACAACCTCAAAAGAATAAAACTTCAATGCGCAAAGCAATTTACATTTACAAATTTCAAATTAAATATCTAAGAATGGAATTTCTCATGCCTAGAAATCAACAGATTCTCGAGAAAGACAAAAGCAAACAAAAAAAATTTATACTGTAATGCATTATTTAAGTGGCATCTGACAAGTCCCAAATATTCTCGAGTAGACTACTCAGAGTGGAGGCACTTAATAGTAAGAGAACGAGAAAGACTCGACTTAAAACACATAATTTCATATAAACAGACTAGTGGATACAAATCGCACAACAAACCGATACTTGGGGGTGTTATACTTGTTCTTATCCTGATTGATCAGACGAATCCTCGCACGATAATCGGTCTTACCCTCTGTAGAGATTTTAACCAAAAATACAATCAGTAATAGCCTAATAAAGTCTACATGTAATACTGCACTAATAAACTATAAACAACAACAATTTAGCTACAATATATCAAAACTTGCCTCTCCTTCTCTTAAACTTAACCTGGTACCGCTTAAAGTATGCCCTTGGCTTTACAGCTTTGGCAAAAACCTGAAGTAACAAAATCATCAGATAAGCTTCTAAAAGGTAGGAGCAAATTGAAAATTTGCACTTCATAAATTCATATTTTAAAGGAACCAGTGGAAAAGTGAGAAAAGTGAGAAGTAAAAAAATGATCAAGATGTCCTAAAACATAAATGACTTCCCAACCATACTCTTCATCATATGGTAAAACAAGTAAATATCAATTTCATTTATTAGCTGTATTTTGCAGATTAAATTAGCTCAAACAGAGCACATAAAAATTCACCTATAGATGAGTTCCCCAAGTTGATAAATTCAATAAAATCAATGTTAAACAAACTCCTACAGAAAGTTAGAACACAGAGAGTCCATCTGTGTATTTTACCGTACTGAATCTGCTATATACAGAAAATCCCTTTCCAGATAAATTACACAGCAAGTAATACACATTATACACTATAAAGTAGAACGATTTCCACAAATATCCCAGGATGAATCAGTTATAACTCTAGTAAATAAAAAAACAAAATAAAATTCTTTTTCAAAATTTCCCGGGTCATAGAATAGTTAAAAACACCTAAAATAAACTAATCTTTTTTCGATTTAAGGTCACAGAAACATACCAGGATGAATCAGTTAAAACTAGTATAAAAAAAACCAAAAAATCAAATAATCTTAAAAATTGTGAGCTCATAAGAACATAACATAATATTTCAAAAAAATGATCTAACTTTCTATACCTTCAACGACATTGTTCTTACCAACCAAACAGTTGAAAAGACTAAATCGACATAAAAGAACCAAAACTAACATATATGATATGAAAACTGAGAGAAAGCAAATGGAAAATGGTGTTCTCACCATTGTTGTTGCTGAGTGTGGCTGAGGAGAGAGAAACTTTCTGACGACGTTCGCTCTAAAAGACGGGAGGCTTAGGCGATTGTGATGAAGTTATATAGACAAACCCTAGTACTGCTCTCACTCTTCAAATGACGAAAATGCCCATTTTGATTTCAAATGGACCTAGGGCCCAATGGGCTAATCAACATATTTGTCTGGGTGGAAAGTTTTGAAATAAAAAGGTTTAAAACCAAATTATAAAAAAAAAAAAAAAAAAAAAAAAAAAACTTTTGTACATAATATAGGAGTGAGTGTATTTAATTATGCAAAACGACGTGGTTTTGAGGATTACCTAATCACCTCCCTTTTTATCTTAAAACAATTGATTATAAAATATCAATATATAAATTTAACTGACTTGATTTTTTTAAATCAAAGTAATTAGTTTTAGTAATTTATTTTTCTATAAAATACAAGGCAATATAGGAGAACCAATAATTAGTGATTTTATTAGGTTAAATGGTCGCATTGTAGCAGTTGTCATCCATCACATAGAGTATGTGTGGAATTGTTTATAAAAATGATTAATATTTTTTATTATTGTTTCCACTTATAAACAATTTTTAAAAAATATTTTGTATTTAGTAAAAAATAAGTAAATTGAGTGAAAAGAAGAAATTGGAATAAATTATATACTGTCTGTAAAATTAGAGTTTTACGCTCTCCAATAATACCACTATTGACAAATTTTGTGTTTATTATTTAGGCCTAAATAGGGATTAATAATATGGACTTTTAATTATTTTTTTCACTTGGAAATTGTCTTTTCAATTAAGGGATTAAATTTTTAATATTTTACATTTTGAGGGATTGTCTTCTCAATTTTTTCAATTAGAAAATTAAATTTTTAATTTTTTTTTACGTCTAATTGATAGCGTCATGTCAGAAAATTAATGACATGACATGACTCAAAAGTATTTATGTAATATTGGGTCTCATTTTAACATTTATTCAAGTAATTTTTTGTAACAAAAAGGGTAAATATAAGACCATTATTAATTTTTTACCCTTTTTGGTATAAAACTTAACTATATTGATTCTTTATGATTATGAAATAAACTTAAAGTTTTTGGTATTATTCTATATTTAAGCCTTAATTTTTTATACAAAAAAGGGTAAAATTGTCATTATATTGATTATTGATGATTATGAAATAACAAGATTTTAATTAGTAGTACATTTATACATTTTAAAATATTATTTATCATTATATTGATTGTTGATGATTTTTTTAAGTTGAGTTTATAATGTATTAAACTTACTTTAAAAAAATTAATAATATTCTTATAATTACCCTTTTGGTATAAAAATTAATAGAATAAATGTTAGAATGAGACTCAATATTACACATAAATAGTGGCGAAGCCAGGAAAATTTAACAGTGGGGTCAAAATTAATAATAAGTTATAAAAAATTTGGCGGGGTTCGAGGGCAGCGCCCCCAAACTAATTTTTTTTAATAATTTATACTTTCGGGTTAAACAAATGCATCCAAATATTCAATTTAATAATACTAACAAAAGGGAGAAATCACAATTGATTTATGAAAACAAAATTGAGGTCGGAGAAATTGAAGAGAGAATAATTTTTGTTATCTGCAAGGGCACAAGGCTGCAAGAGAGTCACAGTAGAATAGAGTCGCACTCCAGTCTCCACACTCGCGGCTCGTCAGTCACGAGTACTAACTCCGACCACTCGCGAAAGACTTTGATGGTTCACAGTTTACCTTTTGAGTGAGGTCAAAAATTGAGTGTGGTAAAAAAAAAATTCAAGTGATCTCAAAAATTGAGTGGGGTCAATTAACCCCACATTTAAGATTGATTCTCTAATTGAAAAAATTGAGAAGACAATCTCCAAAGTGAAAAAAATTAAAAGTTTAATATTTAATTAAAAAAATTGAGAAGATAATCCCCATAATAGAAAAACATGAAAAGTTCAGAATAATAATTCATATTTAGGCCTACAATTTACTATGGTAAAAGTGTTGGGTTAAATGTTTTTCAAGAATCTGTCTTATGAGTCGACATACTGGATGGATAATCGATCTTTTTTTTTCTTGATCAACTCATCATGACTCGATTTTTTGCTAATTAAAAAAATTAAAAACCCGTTTAGAAACTTTGACTTTCAACGGGAACGGCAATTACGCCGTGGATGAGTTGTCCAAATTACAGGTGACGATATGGCACATTTGTGTGACGTGACAGTGATTATGTGAATTTGTAGGAAAATTTTTATGAAAAAAATGAAAAGGAATATTTTAAAGTTTAATATAAATTATAAAAAAAAATATTTTAAAATTAAAATCTTTTCAAATTCGGACATTAAATTTATAATTGAGTCAATTTGGTGATAATTTTTTTTCCTTTTCTAACTAGGATAAATAAATTTATACTTTCACATGCAAATAATTTTTGTCAAAATTTTTAATTTTATCAAATAAGTTTTATTGTAATTTTAAATTTTTTAATAAAAAAACGCAACTTTTTTAAATAAAATTTATTTTATTTTTATTCAAAAACGCAGTTTTTTTATTAAAATAAAATAAAACGCAGTTTTTTAAATAAAATAAAACGCATTTTTTTATTAAAAAATGCAGTTTTTTCACTTTTATTAAAAAATTTAATTTTTATTAAAAAATGTAAAACGCAATTTTTTAATAAAAATAAAAAACGAATTTTTTAATAAAACTTTTTTTTATTATTAAACAAAAAAATACAGTTTTTAAAAGTAAAATTAATAAACAAAAACGCAGCTTTTATTAAAAAAAAATGCAGTTTTTTTTATTAAAAAAACTGCATTTTTTAATAAAAAACTTTGTATTTTTTATATAAAAATTAAAAATGCAGTTTTAATATAAAAAATGCAGTTTTAATAAAAGAAAATGCAGTTTTAGTAAAAAAATGCATTTTTTATTAAAAATTAATAAAAACTGCATTTTTTTTAATAAAAGCTGCGTTTTATATATTTTTAATAAAAAAAGCTGCGCTTTTTTTTATTCTTAAAAAAACTGCATTTTTTAATAAAAAAATTAATTTTATTTAAAAAGTTGTGTTTTTTTAATTTTTTTTTTAAAAATGCTTTTTTTAATTTTTATTTAAAAAATTAAAATTACAATAAAACTTATTTGATAAAATTAAAATTATTTGCATGTGAAAGTACAAATTTATTTATCCTAGTTAGAAAAGGAAAAAAAATTATCACCAAATTGACTCAATTATAAATTTAATGTCTGAATTTGAAAAGATTTTAATTTTAAAATATTTATAATTTTTTATAATTTATATTATACTTTAAAATATTCTTATTTATTTTTTTCATAAAAATTTCCCTACAAATCCACATAATCACTGTCATGTCAACTTTGTAACGTACAACTCAGCCGCTGACGTGTATCGTTCCGTTGAAAGTCAAAATTTCTAAATTCGCTTTTTTAATTTTTGTTAGCAAAGTTTAGCACAAATGAGTTGATCATAAAAAAAAAAGTTCATTATCCATCTATAAATCAATTCTATAGTATGTACCATCCTTGAAAAAGCATTTAACCCTAAAAGTGTTTAACTAATCATATTGAATTTTTAAATCACTTAATTTTCTTTCAAATTTCCTGCATGTCATAGTGTTATTAAAAGATGTAAAACTCCAATCTTACACTATCCGTATACTAGCTGTGTCCCGTGCCTCCAGCACTACATGAACAGTAAAATTTATCTTAAACTTAGAACGGTCCAAATAATTTATTAAAGTGAACAAAAAATTCAAAATCAGTTGTGTTAGACAGATAATTATTGAGGCTTTTGGAGCCCAAACTTCTTCTTCATCTAAATTTATTTATTTATTTACACCTTTTAAACCTCAAACATACTCAATAAATTAAAATTCAATAAATTAAAATTCAAAAAATGCCTGGGGACGGGTCGAGTTCAGGGTGAATTTCAAATTTGGCAAATTAAATAAAATAAAGTGATGCCTTGAATCGAATAATACAACAGATGTTACAACAATAATGCCGCTGTGGAGATGACAATGAGAGAAGTCTGTCTATGAACAATAAGCCATCTTCAGAACTTGGTCTATATCCAAGTCTAACAGCTCTAATTAACATAACCAAAAATGAAGGAACTGAAGGTGATATAGAAACAAGGCTAAGAGAACAATTAGATCCATTCCCTGGGGTTGATACAAGCATCCAATAACTTCCATTCTTCACTCCCCTCTTCAGGTTCCTGTATACCAAAGGGATTTATTCTCTAATGAATTTTCATTTTTCATTTTCTTTCACGGGAGAGAGAGGTTTCAAGAGTTGAATTTATTTTAAAAAAATAAAATCAAATAACAATAAGAAAGATCTACAGGATTGAGCAAAAGCTTACATGGTCGTACTCCCAACGAGCAGTAAGTGGAAGAGAAACAAGAATACTCTCGATTCGACCTCCTGTCTTGAGACCAAATGTTGTTCCCCGATCATAGACCTGCGAGTTTAAGGAGTTAAATCCCCCAACATTGCAAAACAAAAGGGTCTCTCTTTTTTTTCTTCCTTTTTTTAATGGGGGAGGGGGAGGTAGTCCAAGACTCCAAGTTAAAAGAACTCTGAATTTTCAGATTTTTTTAATACCAAGTTGAATTCTACATAGCGCCCTCTTCGCAATTGCTGCCATGCCTTGTGTTGATCTGTAAAAGGCGTATCCTTCCTCTTCTCTATTATAGGTAAATATGCAGAAACCACAGAGTTTGTACACTCTACAATTCAATGTTAATATATAAGCAAAAAGCATATGGAGTGAATAATATGGTAAACAATATATATTATTTTCTCTAGAGATTACCAGTAGCAAAGGAAAGAAGCATCTCCTGATCGTAGTCATTAAGATCATCAAAGAATATACCGCCAAGTCCTCGCCTTTCACCCCGATGCTGCATATAGCATAAATAGCCAATATAAAGTGATATATAATCCAACTATTTTGATAATTGGACACATAGTGATAGACTCGTCAGGATCCTGTCACATGGCATCTAGGAGGCATAGTAATCTATTCAAAACTAATTGCAAAGCTTATCATATATTTATTTACTTCAAATATTGTAAACCAATACCTTAATATAGAAATAATCATCACACCATTTCTTGAACCGAGGGTAGAAGGTAGGATCAAACTTGTCACAAGCATTCTTTTGAACCTACGGAAGAAGACCGATATCAAATAAATACTCAGCACTCATTTTCCGCATCAACAGTCTAAATTAAATTTTTTTCACCCGATTGTCCATTATATGGACTAGCACAGTTAACCAGAACCCCCCAACCCCCTAATTTTCAGCAGACTGAAAGCAAATAATAAATATTAAATTTTCAACAAATAAGTGCAATAGGTACACATATTTCATCCACATGGGCATGCATAAACCTTTGATGGTTTTGGAATTTGAGTTGCTGAAATTCAGACGACAAAGAATATAATTTAGTGTCAGGAAGTGTTCTTATACCGAATGGAAGTGCTTGACATCCTCCTCAAAGATGTATGCAGGGGTCAAATCAGTACCACCGCCGAACCACCATTGTCTTGGCGCTCCAGGAGCATCTGTGCATGTTGACAAAAAGTTTTTAGTTTACTGAGCCCGTACAGCTTAGCCACTCTTTTCTAGTAGAAAAAGATATACGCGACACGCTTGGAAACAAATATCAACAATTCAGCCTATATAATAAAAAAACCAAGTGGTCGAAGAAAAGTTTGGTTTCCTCCAAAAAATACAAGAAAAGTATTATACAAGAGTTCAGGATGTGAATCGAGTAAATAATTAGCTCTTTTTAATAATTACATAGGACTTCTAAAAGGAATCATAGTCATTTATAAAGTTCAGCATTTTCTAATTTCATATAGGCCAGAGAATGATTTGAACTAATTCATTAGCTGTCCAGGAAACCTAATGTTAAGAGCCTATTATTGCTTTTCAGTGGTGGCGGCATTCTAATTGACGTTAGATGCCAAAACCTGATGTAGGGCAGCAGGAAAAGAAGCCTTAGGTTCTGACTTCTGATTCAGTCAAGATATTGGATCTAATGACAAAGAGTAGAAGAGGATTAAAAAATCTTTAATACAATTCTATTGCTAATCACACTTCTAAGGATCCATCTCAAAAGCCTATATAACTATAAGTCGCAAAAAAAATTAATAAAATAAAAATCCATATATGCAACTATGGGTTACTGTTGTTCTATTATGCTACAAAACATTTAGGAAAAACGCCATAAAAGCAAGACAATCTTTGAGAAAGTAATAAATTAACATGTTGGTAAGAGAACTATTTAAAAGTAACTATACAGATATGTACAAGTGTAAAAAGTCATAATTTGGAGGCATAAATACCTTTCGGGGCATCAGTCTCAAAATACCGATAATTAAAATGTAGCGTTGGCGCAAAAGGATTCTTTGGATGTAAAACCTGAGTAAGAAGGACAGATTAAATAAACAAAATGTTTACCCATCACAAATTCATCAATATATATTGAATATGATAATTCGCAAGACGCAATGGATTCTGTCAGCAAATAGTACTGTGGCAACTATACAAACTGAGATCCAACAATTTGAATCATGGCAGTGTTTGGCTACTGAGCATGTTCCAAAAACCAATGTGTGATATTAAACCAGAAAAAGTACAACAAGATATTAAGCAACTGTATCAACCAGCAGAATGAGGAAGAGGCTCAAAAACTGGAAGGGAAAAAGAGAAAGGGAGAGAGAGAGAGAGAGATAATTTTTTTGGCAACGGTACATAGCATGTTTTTTTTTAGGTTAACAGAGCTGTTTGCCTGTTTACATTGGTCTAAAGTTTCACTTGTCAAACCTAAGTAACCAAACTGGCCGTATTGAAATCGAACCAATTTCTACAAACAGTAATCAAGCTATATAAATATAATTAATTAAACTTAATAAAATATATATCATTCATATTACATAAGCAACAACGCACAATGACAACCCACATGCCACTTGTAGGAGGTCATGTTTTTCTAGTCTAAGAGATACCTATTCTTTAGTAGCCGACTCACAATGCCTGGCGCACCCCTCCTTTATCTTGGCTTGATACAGGCTATGCAAACCTCCTCCTTTATCTATGCAATTTATTTTTCCAAACTTCTAACAAATAAAAGAAATATAAATGTCTTCACTGGGATTCTAAGGATTTAAAGGAAGTAACGAGATGGCGTTAACTGTTATGTAGAATCCCATGATTACCCTTCACTGGACCCACCATGGCTTTCTCTTATTCAAACAACAACAGAATAATAATGTTAGAATAAGTTGAAAAACCAAGCACCAACCAAAAAAAGAAATTTGAAGTGATAACACATTAAGAAATCAGAAAGAAAGACAAACAAATTGGGACAGAAGAATAAATTTTTGACTTAATGTTCTTTCGTGCCTTCTCAATTGTAGATGTGTTCATATATGGGTTTTGATATGCTTTTATCTGAACTTACCTATTTAACTTTACATACATATATATATATATATATGAAAAATCTCTCCAACGGACCGTCGCCATAGCCGGTTTTCGCTGGAGAGCCGGACTATATATATATACAGATATATATATATATATATATATATATATATATATATATATAAATAAATAACTGTGCTCATTCAAAACTCATATACATTGAACAAATATTATTCCAAACACCTTGGTTTCCTAAAAATATAATAAGCTTTTTGTGCGACATTTCTAAATCAAAATGGATTTTCTTATAGTAATTCCAACCATAACATACGAATTTGCATAACATTGAAAAGTAATTTTCAGCAATGCTAGTATTAAGGTATTATACAAAATCTCAAACCAATATTTATTAAGTGCAGAAGATCAGGAGATGAGGACACTCGCTTACACTTAAAAGAAGCAAAAAGGAAGCTGGCAAGGATTAAATCAAATAAACAAAAGACCAAAACCAAATCTAGTACCAAAACCTTCTACTGCAACTACTCTTCTATAATGATTAACAGAGTGGACAAGGATAATGGATGGACTTATTCCAGCTATCCCGACTGCATAAGAAAAAAAACTTGCAACTTCATTGTGATCATGCTAAAAGAGGAACATCATGATGATGATAGATAAGATATATTTAGCATTTGCTTGTGATATAGCCTTCTGTGATTGTCTAAGGAGTTTGAAAAGGAAACAATAATTCTCAGATGCCACAGCAAAACAGATTCATATTTTTGATCAGCCAGCCCAAAAAAGTAAATATATAAGTTCTATCATTCGATTTTTGCATTTAGTAAATACTGGAGAATGTTGGAGCAAAATGATGAGACATAACCTAATTATTCACAACTCAATCGAAAGTAAATTTTAAAAGAAACTGTCAATAAGGCTCCATAATCACGACTGATAATAATAGTCAAACTGAAGTTTCTACCGACCATCCTATTCCTACTGCTTCCATGCCGCATTACTACATCAGGTTCAACTAATTATTACGGCAAGATCAGTTAGCCTAAGTCTTAAAGTCAAAAATCTTGGGACTTAATCACAATTCACAACCAGTGCACCTAATTTGAAGAAAATTATTCTGAAAATCTGATTCCACAACTCTCTTCCCCCAACCCTGATTCCACAACTTTAAATAAGCATTCATCCATCTTTCATGAACCCTTTATTCCAAACAAAATAACTATAAGGATGAAATGTCAATTTTAAACTGCATTCTCCACAAAAATTTACTACACCCCTAAGGAAAGAAAAATTTAAGTATATCAGCATATTCAGTCATTTCAAGTTAGGAGGAAATGGTAATATACCGAGCTAATTCCAGCAGCAAAAAATGGAACCGGACCGGGCTTGGCATTGCCATTTGCAGCCGAGGTAGCAGCTCGATAAGCTTCAGGAGGCATAACTCCATACACAACAGACACATTGACTCCAGCTTTTTCCCAAACGGCGCCGTCTTGCAAGACCCTGCTTATACCACCACCGCCACCAGGCCTTGACCACACATCCTCCTTAAACTTCCCGCCTCCGTCAGCCGCCTCAATGGCGGCGCAAACACTGTCCTGGGCATCCCTTATCATCTTCTCAAACCGCCCTCTCACCGAGGACGACAAATCAGACAAATTGGAATCGTATTCCCGGAGAAACGTGTCGGGTCGGTGGGTTTCCGGGGCCTCTTTCTCGATCATTGCTCGAACCTGGAGCAGATTTTTGTTGAGTATTTTGGGGGTGAGCTTAATTGGGGAGAATTGGGTTGGGATTTTTAGTGGAAAGAAGTGAAGAACTGGAGCAGAATTTGGACATGGGGCGAAGGAGGAAGAAGAAGAAATGGAAGAGAAAGGGGAGGAGAGCTTGGGAGTAGTCAACATTTTGAAGGTATTGGAATACTACTGTGAGGGAAATGAATCTCTTTTTCTTGATTTTTTTATGATAAGGTGGAGGGGAGAGGAGACAGTTGGAAATCTGAAACTGGGAGTGGGACTCCTCCAGGTTTCAAACATTGGAGCGCATTGGATAGTGTTATTTAAATCCTTTGTTTTTTTTTTCTGATAATTTTGACTTTGGTGCTTAAATGGCAAAAATCACGTTATACTGTTTTAAACAATTAGCCAGTGTATTTTTAAAATATTCAATTGACCCAATATATTTTTTAAAAATATACAATTAAGTTATTCCGTCCAATTTCTTGGACGGACGTTAAATAATACGCACGTGGCATTGAAAAAAGAAAAATCAAAAAACCATTATTTTCTGATGTGGCAAGCCAATCAGCCAAATTCTTAATACTATCGAGCCACTGCACTTTAAAAAAAAACAATTGACCCACTGTGATTTTAAAAATATTTTTATGTTTTATTTTCTTTCTTTTTCTTTACCTAAATATTTATAATATGTATAATATTAATATTATAATATTTATAATATGTATGTTTTATTTTAAAAATAAAAATAAAAATACTTTATAATTTTTTCTTTTCATTTATCTCTTTTCCTTTCTTTTAATTATTTTAATTCTAAATAATACAAATAATCAAAAATTTTATCCTCATTCAAATCCCCCAAATACCAAATCCCTCGTTCAAATCCCCAAATCCATTCTCGTCCTTTTCATCAAAATCATCTTCACTATCTCTCCTCCGATTCTCCCTATAGTCCTTCAGTATCTTCGACCAGTCCGGAAGCCTTCGACTAGTCCGGAAGCCGGCGGTTCGGTCGGATAGGTTGGAGAAAGAGGGGAGGCGAAGGAGGTCATGTTGGGCTTTGACGTGAACGCACAATGGAAATTAAAATTTTAAAGCAATTTCAAACCCTAAAAGCAGGATCCATGCGAAAAATCAATTAATTCAGAGGTTTAGAGATTATACCAGATATAAACAAAAAAAACGAGAATCAAACCGATTGCGCCTCGAATCTCCAACGCAATATAAATTGATTGCGCCTACTAGATTCACACGAATCTGTACGCGAGCATTTAGTCGAACGATTCTGCGATAAGAAGGACTTGCAGACTAGCCACCAAAAGGAATGGATTTTCAAAGCTGTTTTCTCTCTAGTCTCTCTCAAGAAATGGTTAGGGTTTTTAATTATGATATCTTACCTAAGTAGTAATATATATATCATATATATAGTAGTTAAAAGGAATTAATCAAATCAAAACCTAATTTTATAAAATCCAATTTATATATATATATATATATATATATATATATATATCTTAATTAAGTCTTACTTAATTAATATATATATATATATACAAATTATCTTTTAATTTAAATTCGTGATTTAAATACTATTAATCATATTAATATATTTAAATCCTTAAAATTTAAATTAATTCCCTTTTAAATAACGTTGATGTGTGTGACCTATATAGGTTATTATTACGTTGGCAATAATTTTAAAATCATATTATAAAATTATAAAGCGTTGAATGGCATCTAAGTAATGCATCATCGCTACCCAAGTAATAATAAGATCGATGATTCGATGCAACCTTTTCGTGACCAATGTTTCAATGTAATTTAATCCTTTTAACCTTAATATCCTAGATTAAACTCGAGTCATGGAATATGTCATACTCTTCATAATTTAATCGAAGTTTTCTTGATCGATGAGTGGTATATGAAACAAATCACTATTTGAGCATGGCCATGCATTTCATAGTCCTACTCAATCAAGAGAGGCCTATGGATATCACCCATAATATAAAGGATGGTTAAATTCCATCTAGATCACTCATATTTCTCACACGATTAATGATGAACCCAATAATCACCTTTATAGTCCACCACTATTAAAGGTGACATTTGATGATATCAAAGTACATAAATTCTCGTAAGTAATATAGCGATTTTGTGTCGGAGGACCATTACATCATCATCACTATGAGAATTGCTAATGACACTTCGCATAATGCTCCCATAGAATTCTCATGGTGGGTCCATCCAAGACATCGTTCTTCAACATGTACTGCATCGCATCGACTTAATATCTTCTATATTTATGACCCAATGAGATTTGGTCATCGATCGATCCACACTTTAGTCTCGATGCATCATTGTTGTCCCATCAACAATGATACTCGATTAGGGACATTTAAGAACAATCGATACTAATGGTAATATATAATCTCATGTTCAAGTCACATACTTGAAACTATATAATTTGTATCACTATTCTAAGGAATTTTATTATGTTAACAATTATATTACGCGTTGAATAAAACCATAATAAAATCATATATTTATTCAATCAAATATAATATCAAAGCGTTAAGCAATTATATCAAATAATTGGCCTCAGGGCATAAACTCTAACAGTCACCGGAGTAGATGATCTCGAAGAGTCATAGTGGCGAAGAAACGAATGATTTCTGATGCGGAAGAAATTTGGATCTCGATAGAAAATGGTCTTGAAAGCGGTCCTTTGGGTTTATCGGATATTTCTGTTGGTTCGGCTTTCTCAATGTCTCCGTCGTGAGAGCTCTTCCTCTACCGTCCTTTTGATAAGAAAAAAGGTACAAAGTGTGTTGATGATTGACCATCAAAGATTTAAGACGGTTGCTTCTATTTGGATTGAAATCTGAAAAATTTGCAAAAACAATTTGATTACCCCATTTTGTAAAGCTTTGAAACTTTCCGGATATTTTTAACAAAATGGAGAGGATTATTATATTTAAAAATTGAGACAGATAAATGATAATTGCAATCATCTATAATTATATTATATAGAATCAAAAATGGGGTTATTAAGAAGTAAGTAAATTATGGTTTGGGTGTAACGTAATATAGCTCTGTAAGTAAATAATGGTGAAAGCTTTTCTGCTCTGTTTGTTGTTTGTTGATAATGAAGAAGGGGGTTTATATTTAAAATGCAAGATAAGCTTTTATGTTATTTGTTTAACTAATTTTTGCTAATTGTATCAAATTTTCTATTTAATGTTAATTATGTACTTACCTTTTTTATATCATTAAAATATATATTAGTATTAATTTTTAAAATAAAAATAATTATTAAAAGAAAGGAAAAGAGATAAGGAAAAGAATACAAATAAAAAAATGAAATAAAATATTTATTTTAATTATTTTTTGTCACGTAATTAATGATTTTTTTTTTTTATTTTTGTAGAAATTAATATAATGTTGTAATAGATCTCATTGATACAAAAATTTTGATATATTATTTGTATTATTTAGAAAAGAGATAAAAGGAAAAGAAAAGGAAAGAAAAATATTATACATATTATAAATATTTAGGTAAAGAAAAGAAAGAAAATAAAACATAAAATATTTTTATTTTAAAAATTTTATAAGTATTTTAAATCGTAAAAGTATTTTTATTTTTATTTTATAATAAAACATACATATTATAAATATTATAATATTAATTTTATTAATATTATACATATTATAAATATTTAGGTAAAGAAAAGAAAAGAAAATAAAATATAAAAATATTTTTAAAATCACGATGGGCCAATTGTATTTTTTTTAAAGTCACGTTGACTCAATAATATTAAGAATTTGGCTGACTAGGTTGCCACATAGAAAATAATAATTTTTTGATTTTTTTTTTCAATGCCACGTGTGCAATTTTTTTACGTCAAATTCAAGAAATTGACTGAATTAGTGATTGAACATTTTAAAAAATACAAGTGGGCTAATTGAATATTTTAAAAGTACAGTGACTAATTGCTTAAAACACTATAACCACAGTGAATAAAAGTGCTTTTTGCCGTGCTTAAATGTATAATTTTTCTATTTTTCAAAAATAAATCTTCCTTTAGTTCAGAATTATGATATTAATATTGACTTTTTAAACGACAATTTTTGAGATATTTTTAAATTTAAAATTGACATATTTATTTAAATTTAAAATTTATTTTTATAACTAGTAGTAATTTTTAGATAATTTATAATTTTAAAATATTTAAAATTAATTTTTCAAACTTCAATATTAATCTTATTATTTTGAGAGGGGAGAGTACTACAATTTTAGACTTTAAATGTGTCAGATGTATATGAATGATTTTTGTAGAAAATTTTGGTTGCATGGACGAGAAGTAGCGCTGAATGATTTTTTTTACTTATTTACCCTTGTTGCCAATTAAAAATTATATTCAATATCCATCTTATTTTATTATTGTAAATATATATTTTTTAAACAAATTGGTCAAATTAGGGATTGTTTGTTTATTTTTAAATGAGTCTGAATCTGACCGAATAAGTCATTCAGATGATATGTTTTGTAATTTTTTTAACTCTGAATGCGTCTAAATGTGTCTAAATTATTCTTCCAAAATATTGTGACTGCATGGATAAGAAGTGTCGTTGAATGATATTTTTATTTGCATACCCTTATTGACAATTAAAAATTACATTCAATATACATCTTGTTCTTGATTTATTATTATAAACAAATTTTGTTATGTACAAATTATTATTATTTTAACAAATTGACCAATAACTAATTTAATGAATGTTGTTGTAGTGTTTTGCTTTGAGTTTATGGAGTGATGAAATGTTATTAATATTTTTAGTATTTTATTTCTAAAATTATATTA
Organism: Panax ginseng; assembly: GCA_020205605.1. Lineage (NCBI taxonomy): Eukaryota > Viridiplantae > Streptophyta > Magnoliopsida > Apiales > Araliaceae > Panax > Panax ginseng. The sequence goes on along the minus strand of CM035147.1, from coordinate 80,828,719 downwards.
CTAATAGTATATTCATCAAAGATTGTTCAAAAGTCTATATTTATTTTTTCTAGAATAATATTGTTTATTTATAATTACATAATAAATTTACTCATAACAATATACAAGGGTTAAGATAGAAAATTATATGTAATCAGATGTTTTAGATAGACAATTATCAAACACATCATTTCATTTCGTATTCAGCTCATTTAAATTCTCTTATATATTAAGAATTTTTCATTCAATTTTATCAAATAACTCCTAAATCGTAACGAATGCAAGACCCAATTCATTCTTTTTAGGTAATTTTGTTTATCCTAAAAAATCATAATTGAAAGTATAAACTTAAAGACATGCTATGATGTGGTGACCATAGATAATAACTTAGTGATAAATGACTCTCTCTCTCTTTGTTGTACAACATCACAGGCTTGAGTCATTTAGGGATTGATTGATAAAAACTGAATAAATCTGAATCTGAATCTGAATCTGAATGTGAATAAATTTTTTTTTTTGATAATTGATATGTCTGAAATATCTGAATAACAGTATTTTACTATTTTACCCCTTTAAACTATGCTGAACAAGTATATAATTTTGTCTGGACGTATTTAAAAAAATTAAATACAATATTCATTGTTCAACAAATAAAAATAAATAATTCAAACAAATTATCAAACAAAGTATTGAATAATTCAAACAATTTTAACCCAAGTTTCATAGAAAATAAGAAATGTAACGAGTTAAACAAACATGTCAACATAATAATAAAATTACATTAATTTCAGTGAGTCACTTTATAATTCACGAGCAATTTGGTCACGTATATTGTTCATATATTGCCTTGAGGGCCCCATCGCACTGCATCTTTCTCTCATTCGTGATTTTCTTCATATTGTTCATCATCTCCATCAATTGTGGTAGCTTGATCATACTGAGCAAATAACTCATCCTCAATATTCTCTTTTCTTATAAAATTGTGAACAACAAAGCAAGCAATAACTACATCTCTTTGCACTGAAAAATGATAAGGAGTCATCTGCTTCAATATTGGGAATCTTGTTTTTAATACACCATAGGCACGCTTAATAATATTTCTGAGTTGGGCATGATCATGGTTAAACTTTTATTTTCTATTTAAGGCAAGTCGACGTCGAAAATCTGCTAGCCAGTACCTTGTGTTGCAACATGGAGATAAAAAGTCTCGAGTGTTTGTATATGCTGCATCACAAAGATAATATTTATCTACAATTATAAAAACAAAATTTAACCTAAGTTATTAAAATAAAAAATTGTAATACATACTTTGAGAGGGAAATGGAAAGCCATAACTGGGATCGAAGACAACTTCTGTTAATACTCTTGAATCATGTACTATTCTTTTCCATCCAGCCCAAACAAATGTGAATATCATATTGAAGTTATAAATTCCTAATACATTTTGATATCATTCACCCCTTCCTCGTCCTCTATAGCGAGCTTGTTGATTGACAGGAATAACTGCATGTACAAGTGTGTCATCTAGTGCACCAACCGCTCTCTACATTGAACGATTATATTTATGTTATCCACATATTCGCAAATATATATTTGTGCCAATTATATTTATTAAATTTAAAATTACATACCGAAATTTTTTCCTGTAACTCTTTATGGTTCCCCGGAACATTTGGATTTGGATAAAAAAATGTGGGCACTATGATTTCCTTTGCAAATTCTATCATTCTATTCAGCACCTCATGAAAAAAGTTATGAATGTGTAGAGTGTTGAAATCTTCATTTCACTACTCTAAATCGTTCGTTATGACTTATTATAGTCAAGAACATAGCAATCTTTTCCTCAATAGTTATGTACTTACTATCTTGTACCCATTGTTTTTGCCTAAAATGATTCCATAAATGCACATATGCAACACGTGAAAGTCGCATCAATTCTTGACATTGCGTACTTGATTCATATAATAACTCTAATGTATAAACATGTCCACTCAAAATTGAAGTGTTATCTCTAATTCTTGGTATGTTTGTTGAACGAATTCGTTTCAAGTAACAACACATAATGATTAAGCATAAAGTTGATCTTCAATAGTCATGCTTGACCTATTTCCAAAAATAGTGATAGCAAAAATATTAAGAAAAATATGTTTGTGATATAATGAAACTCACATAATGATCATATGTCAAGTTCAACAAATCATGATTCATCAAAACAATAAGCACATATAATAAGTTACTAAATAAATATATACCAAAAGTAACAAATTCATACAAAATTATGGCCAAAAATCAAAAAATTAACCTTTTGCACCCAAAATAATAAGTTTTGGCCACCGATCCATACAAAATATTAAAGTTTTAACTAAAATCATCCAATAGTAAATATTTAACTAGAATAGAAATCCTAACTTGCGTGAAACCATTTCAACCCAAGCTTCATTCTTATCGTCTTCTAGGAGCATCCATTGTTCCCTATAACTTGCACTCTCACAAAATATCCCAAGTGTCATTTTGTGCAATTAATTTTGTGATCCCCACCCAAGACGATTTAATTTTTCTTTGCATTCCTTTAAGGAAGGTCCACTATTGTTATTCACAATGAGTTTTAAGGCTTTGCACATCTCTTCCTCTATTTCGCAGTTATTAGATTTTTTTTGTTGAATTCTTCGCTTTTTTCGTTGGTCTTTGTTCTTCAAAGTTGGGAGTGGAAGCATGTAATTGGGTACCCGGAGTTGATGATTTGAGGACTCTTGAGCTTGAGTATTAAAAGGGATATCCTCGATACTAAGAATTTCCAAATCCTTATTTGGTTCAACGGTCCTATCCCTTTTAGAGCTAGGTCCCCAACCATCAATCCCCGTAGAAGCATCTCAATCATACAGTTGAGTGCAAAGCTCATGAAAATTTAAAGGTGAATTCCTCAAGGAGTCAACATGCTTATTTACATTTATCCAAAAATCATACCCAACATGTTATTCACATGTTTAATAATTTAACAAGTTTTTATGGTTAACTTAAAAAAGTAGTTACTAACCTTTGACTCTATCTCCCATTCCTCATCCATGAAGTTGAACATGTTAGTTGCGGGATCATAATGATTTTCGGTCTTTCTTTTTAGTTGACACCATGCAATATATTTTCCCTTTATATAATCATAACGATTTTTCATTTTTTTATGTTCTACAATAAAATTGTGGGTGCTCTTCAGTATTTCTCCCACTTTTGACCATGAATATGACTTAATATTACTGCCTAGCCTACCATTTTCCGCAACCTCGCCAATACATGTTTCAAGAAAAAATTTCATTACATTTTTATTTCTCCAACTCACTCTTGATTTTCTTTGATTTTGAGTTTCACCCGATTGTTCCATGCCTAACACAAATAAAAAAGATGAATTTAGAGATTCTAATCCTAACATGCATATTTAAAACAATAAAAAAAACAATGAGCAGAACCAGATTTTACAAGATATAAATAATCCTAAAAAAATACAACAAATGTTCAACCATTGAAGATCAGTGTCATTCAAGTATGTTTTTTTCCTATTACTCGGCAGTTTGTTTCAACAATAGTTTATTAGAAACATCCCCATGGAGCTTGCTAGTTTCATTAAAACATAAATATTATCAATTTTTACTAATCAGTAAAATATCTTCAATTCATGCCTTTCCAAAAAAATCATATTTGATCTTAACCAAGGAATCTAAATCTATGACGTCTCAACAAAATACAATATCAATTTTTACAGATACAAAAAATTGTAGCATGTGAAAATTTGGTCATTCCCTCATTTTAAAACACACTCAATAGGGTATGTCATCCTAAATCATTGGTGTTCTAATAGGCATTCTTAGAACAAGGAGTGAACCTTAAAAAATAGAGCATACAGTGTACGTAAGGTAAAACAATCATAATATACATTGATATCAATAATATACATTAGAACCAATAGTATATTATATGCAATCATAATATACATTAGAACCAATAGTATATTCTATGCAACCTATTGATATCAATAGGTTGCATATATCAAATATTGGTATTTTTAAAAATGAATCTTTAACATTGATATCAAATATTGGTATTTTTAAAGATTCGTTTGTTCAAATAAAAAAATTACATCATTGTTGCATCATATTGATACATTTGATCAAATATTGGTATATTTGGCTCGACAATATATCAAAATATGTCAATTTATCATTGTGGCATCATATTGATACAATTAAACAATAATTGATAAATATGTCAGAAAAACGAATCTTTAACATTGATATCAAATAAGGAAGGAAGAAACATAGATCAAATTATGGCTTAACACCGAGAGACACATCAGGAAGAAATATAGATTAAATTAGGGCTTATTTATTGTTTATTGTAACCATAACAATTTGAAAGATGAGAGTTACCTGTCAGAGAAGCGATGGAGCGGCGATGTAGAGAATCGATGGAGATGGAAATGTAGACGAGAATATCGATGGAGATGGAGTTCTTTCAACATTTTTCCTCTTTTTTCTCTCTAACTTGTTTTAGATTTGGGGGAGAGCTCTCCTTTTGGAGATACCCTCTTCTAGATGTCTTTTATTTTGATATACATAAATTATTATCTTTTATTGTGGAGTTTGTATCTTCCATTTTGTAGAATTTATTTTCTCTATGAGATAACAAATTTATTTCTCTTTTGCAAGGTTTTCAGAACTGGACCGTTCATCCACTACAAGAAAAAGGGCAAATAGCGACCAAAAATATATGCGACCGCACGTTTCGGTCGATAATAACATTAACAACAACCGACATTAGTGACCGTGATTGTAATTTTGGTTATTATATATTATTAGCGATCGCATCACGCGATCGCTAATAATATATATCTGTGATCATTGAAGGTTTTTTCCCTCCTAAAAATCATGCAAATTAGTTAAAAGTCGAATAATAATGGCCGGATCGTAATAGCGACCGATGCCACATGTTTAAATGTTAGTGACCGCATGCGGTCGCAGAAAGTGGTCGTTGATTCTATTTAATCTAAGACGAACCAGGAAGTCAGACAAAAAAGAAAACGAAGAAGAATAGAAAATAAAAATAAAGAAGAACGAAGAAGAAGAGGGAGAAGAAGGTCGGGGGAATAACCCAGGGATTTTTTGGGGGGAATCATAGTGCTTGTATTTCCTCTATTCAGGTACGTTAATATATCTCTATACTGTGCATTTTTTTTGCTAAAAGGGTTTTCAATTTTCATCTAAATATTGGAATTTACTTGGGAAAATCTGCCAAATGTGTTCATGCTTCTTCTAATCACTTCTCTGGTAGGTTAATCCTCCATCTTAATTTCTTATATAATCATTATTATTTGGAATCTATGTTGAGTTAATTTAGTAGTCAGAGACTTAGTATATAACGATTTCGGAAGTATAACTCTAATAATATTATTCAACTTTGGGTATATGAGAAGAAAAAACTTTAAATGTTAACTGGGTAATTTTATTTATTTATTTATTTATTTTGGTAATTCAGCAGTTTTTTGCTAAATTATTAACATGTAACTTTAAATCTTAAATTTTAACTGTTAGTTTACTAATTGCTTGAATCTTCATGTTTTGTCTGTGATTTGGACTGCTATTGTTTGATATATAGCTAAAGGAATTTAGGTTGGGCTGAGGAGACATAAGGTTGGTGATATGGATTTATGATGTAAAGCAATGGCTGAGAAATCGGTAACCTAAAACTGTGCCTACCAACTGTTTAAATTTGGTATACGAGCTAAAAGTTATAAGGCCCCAAAAGCGGGTCATTGGGTTTGAAAGCAAATCATTGGCAAAGTGACGATTCTTGTCGCGCACCAACTCCTTCTTTGGGTACCTTTGTGTTCTTTGTAGTTACCCTTTTGTGGCTAAAATGTTGAGCTACTTTTATTGTGTTGGGACTGTTTGGTGAGGCTGCTTTGAATAGAAAACCAAAATAGTAAGCATATGTAAATACAAGTTAGTGCATGAGTTAGAAGTTTTGGTTTGTAGTGTGTAAGGCTACTGCATTGGCAACAGTAGTAAGCCTAATGGGCAAGGGTTGGGAGTTCCCTTTTGGGCTATTAGGCACTGTATATGTGTGGTTGTATAGAGTTTAGTTGTTGATACTTTGTCTTAAATGAATGTATCACCTTAAAAGTTATTAAAAGATTTTTGGTAAAGAATATAAAGACATGAAATGATAAGCCAGGAATAAGGGGTTGCTGCCTAAGTGCAACATCAGTTAACAGTAAAGGACTATTGCTAAAAGACAGTAACGATTAGCAGCAGCAGTAGCAGAATTGAGTGGTGACTAGGGACTTTCTTTAGACCTTCAGTCAACACAAATATGTTGCTTTAGATATTCAACAATTATGCTCTTCCATGAGTGAGTTGTGTTACATATCTAATGACTCAAAATTTAGTGTAATAGCTTAAAGTTATGGGAGATTAAAATCTATCAAGCCTAATGTCAAAAGTTAAGAGCTGCTACCCACTGGCAGCAACAATTAGCAGCAAATAGAAACAAAAATAAAAGTAAATAAATAAGTAACACTTATGGTGTGACGCCCCCAAAATAGGTATACATCACCCATCTTGAGTCGCCAAATACATGATACAGAATTCAAATACAAACTTAATTATACAACAGTCGTGTAAAGTATGACTAAATATATGCTGTGAGTTTTAATACAAATATTGTCATCTAGACAATATACAAACTCAATGGGGGTCCTCATTACATTTATTATCACACTATTTCACATAATAGTGAGGACTACTAATGCACCATCTAGGACCATTACTCTGTTCCCCGACTAGTCCCTGCTACGTTCTCATTTCCTGAAGAGAATAATGAAAGTAAAAGGGTGAGCTCAACTGGTCCAAAGAAGAAATATTATGACTAAGATAATGCGAATAAATTATCATTAGCCTTCAAATGTTAAAGCGATAAAATATAACAAACATCAAGTTTAAGCTGCAGCAGTGAGTAACAAGCAATCCATTAGAAGAGTCAAGTAGAAAATAAAATCTACTATCTTTTATGATTTAAAAGGTTTTTCATCACTTTTATCGCTGAGACTCAGCTTAATAATCCACATCATTGAATCACCCCTGCACTACGGCCAATGATATTCTTTAGTATCACGACCATAAATTATCCATGCACTACGGCCAAAGATATTCGTGTATTCATCAATGGTCATGATCATGCCAACAACTGTCCATCAATGCACTACGGGCCAATGAGGACTTTTTCCACATCATTTGTAACATTACGGACATGATTACACCGAATAATCCCTGGTCATAATCATACCAAGTCTATCTATGCACTACAGGCCATAGATGACT